>JAHRHZ010000024.1:5958459-5991690 GCA_024137785.1 Ginglymostoma cirratum
GAAACGTCAGCCTTCCTGCTCCTCTGATGCTGCTTGGCCTGCTGTTTTCATCCAGCTCTACACCTTGTTATCTTGAAGAATATTAGCTTGTTTTGAGTTAAAAGATCAGGAATTTTTTTTTTGTTTAGGGGAGAAAATCAGTGACTGGTTTTACATGAAAACTAGTAGTTGTTTACAGTGGATTTACTTTATATTAGTTGTACAGATACAGTGTCAATGAGTCGTGAATAAAGAAATTGCAGATTTGCACCTGGCTAATGGTACTTTCCCCCCCCTTTCTGCTACAGCCACACTGTACACAGTATAATGCAAGATGTGTGACTTATCCACATTTTAGTACCATTTATACTAGAATTTGAAGTAGTGACATGTCAGTTTAGTCTGTTTTATGATAGTTTAATGATTAACTTGTAATTATTTCTGGAGCATTTTCTTTTTAAAAGGCAGTGGTGAGAAACTTCCCGGAGCAATAAAGGCAAGTTGTTTGCTTTGGGAGAGTTTTTACAAGAGGACAGAATAAACACTGAAGAGCATTAGCTTACTTTCAGTAAAAGATCAAGAATTTATTTCTGTTCTTGCTTCGGGGAAAAGCCCATTGCTCAGGAAGCCTTTTGGTTTCAGTTTGCAGAGATCCTGGTGAAAGTTAGAAGTGTTAAACAGTTTCTCCTGAAGAAAGGAGATAGTTTAAAACTGGTAGGAAATAGGTTGCTTTAGTGTAAAGTTTAGTTTGAATGTTCTGAAACGGAAGTGTTTGGTTGAATACAAAGAGTTGCAGACGGAATATTGTACTTTTAGTGTTTCTCAGTCTTCAGAATCATGTTATGTGAATCGCTTGGTTTATTTTATTCTATCTTTTCTTTTGCGTAATAAACTTGTTTTATTGTTAAAACTGTAGCATTGTGTGCTTGTGCTTCAATGAAAGATCATAGCACTAAATAAAACATAACTGATTGATTAAGCCAGATTTCAGTCTGAGGTTTGATTTGTCCAGGAATAACATTAGTTGGGACCATAATACATTATACAAATGTTACAAATATATTTACAAGCCAGTCATATTGAAATCATGTTGATTTGATGTGGTTAATTGTGCATCCATTTCTAGATTTTGTTTTATACACATAAAAATTGATTAAATAAAAGATGCTACCTGCTGAAGAGAGCTTTATGTCAGCTACAGCCTCAAAAGGACCAATTCCAAATAACTCAATATCCTGAGATTCCAAGGGAGGGAAATCTTTCATCCTCTCCTCTCCACCATTAGGAACCTAGAAGAAGTGGGGACAGGACATGTCAGAACAGTAAGCACTTCAAAATCCTTGATGCACGCAAATTTATTGCTCAGTTAAACAGAAGGCTGGTTTGGTACCACTGGAATGCTTTCCATTCTTTACAAATCCTATACTGCAAATGGATTTTCCCATGATGTGCTTATACCACCATCCCTCCTTATAACCAAATCTTCACGAAATCCATTTCCTTTCCCAGTTTCTGCCTGTTGAATCTGTTGTGGCGAATTTATTTTTTGAAGCTCTAGTACACAAATGTTCTGTTCTCAACTAGCAATTCCCTTCTGCTATGGTTCACCCCAGATGCTGTTACCATTTCTCATGCTTCTTCCTTGACCTTGTGAGTTCAATATCCTCCGCTCTTTCACAACGGTAACAGTGCTTCAGTCTCCACATTCACCTATATCTTACAACACCTAAATGAGGATACACTACAAACTGTTCACCTGTAGCCACTTTTCGGACAACCCTCTACCGACTCCACTCACTTGACACCTTCCCGTATGAATGCAGGAGATTCACCTCCTTGCCACATCTACTTCTTGTGTTTTCTTTTATTCATTCAGGGGATGTGAGTATTATTGGTTGGGCCAGAATTTATGGCCAAAACTATGTGTTCCCGAGACGCGGTGGCAAGATGTCTTCTTGAACCACTGCAGTCAATTTGATTTGTGTAGACCCACAAATCCATTAGAGTAAGTTCGAAGAGTTTGACCCAGTAACACTTATGAAACAGCAATTTCTCTCGATAGTGACAGTCATGACAGTAAGTAGCTCGAGAAGGTACAAGTGATGGTGCTCACATGCATCTGCTGCCCTTGTCCTTCGAGATGAAGTGGTCATGGATTTAGAAGATGCAATCTGAGGAGATTCAGTCAATTTCTGCAATGCATCTCATACATAAATGGTACACATGAATACGTAGCGAATGTTTGGGGATGTGCTGCCAATCAAGCAGGCTGCTTCGTCCTGGATGATGTCAAGTTTTGAGTGTTGCTGCAACTGCACTCATCCAGGCAGTGGTCAATATTCCATTACACTCCTGACTTTGATGGGAGTTAGGAGGCAAGTTACTTGCTGCAGGATTCCAAACCTCTGACCTGCTGTTGTAGCCACAGTATTTCTATGGCTAGTTCAGTTCAGTTTCTGGCTAATGGTAATCCCAAGGATGTTGATAGTGGAGGTTTCAGTGATAGTAGAGGTTTCAATGATAGTAATGCCATTGAATGTCATGAGGCAACAGATACAAATTCTCTTTTGTTGGTGATGGGCAATGACTAGGACTTATTGCCGCATTAATGGTGCTTGCCGTTTGTCAGCCCAAACTTTGGTATTGTCAAGGTCTTGCTACATTTGGAAATGGACTGCTTTAATATCTGGGGTATTGTGAATAGTTGTAAAAGTTGTGCAATCAACAAATACAGTCGGTTCTGATATAATGTGATACTTCTGTTCTTGTACGATGTTGCTTTATAGCTGTGCTATTTAAGCTAATGGGGCCAGAACTGCTTAATAGACAATACAGGTAAGGAAATTTTGTGTTCAACAGATAATGGTCTAAGTTCTTCAATCACGTTAAAGCCAATTCGCATTCATGAGACACGTGTGTTACAGCAGAACCAACTGTATCCCACCTTGTAACCTTGTGATGGAGGGAAGGTCATTGATGAAGCAACTAAGAATGGCTGCACCTAGGACACTTCATAACCTTCTTCCATGTGAAGCAACATAATCTACTTCTATCCAAGTACACTGTATTCGTTACTGTACAGATAGTAAACTTGGGAGAAATATACTAAAACAGAAAGCAACAACATATACCAGTATTTAAAAAGCAAAAAGCAGCTAAAATAAACATTGGTCCAGAGACGATAACTGAGGACTAATATTACGAACACGGAAATGGCAGACTGAGTAAATATTATGCTTGTCTTCATGGTGAAAGAATCCCAATCGTAGAAATTCAAGGATAAAACGGAGTGAGAAACTGAAGACAATCAAAAGCATTGAGAAAACTAATGGGACTAAAGGCTGACAAGTCTCCTGGGCCAATGGCCTGCATTCTCAGATCCAAAAGGAAATGGCTGCCAAGATAGTCGATGCATTGGTTGTAATTTTGCAAAGTTCCTTTGATTCTGTAAAGGTTGCAATGGATTGTAAAACCACAAATATAACAACCATATTCAAAAAAAATGAGGGAGATAGACCAGTCAGCCTGAAATGTGTCATTGAGGAAAATGCTAGAATCCATTACTAAAACAATAGTAGCAGGATATTTAGAAAATCATACTATAATCATGCAGAGTCAACATGGTATTATGAATGGAGAATCATGTTTGAGATATGTCTTTTGAGAATGTTACCAAGCGGGTGGGGGAGGTTAAGGGGAGCCAGTAGGTGGAATGCACATTTCCAAGACACTTAATAATGCACCACATACAGGAGTTACAGTACAAGAACCGATGGAAGTGGGGAGGCGTCGCTTATGTATTAGCAATGTTAGAGGATTACTGACGAACAGAAGAAAATCAAAATAAATGGGTAATTTTTCAGGTTGACAAATTATAAATAGTGGGATGCCATAAGGATCATTGCTGGGGCCTCAACTATTTTCCAACTACATTAATAACTTGAACAAAGGGACTGACTATATTGTAGCTAAATTTGTTGCTATGAAACTAGGTAGGAAAGCATGTTACGGGGAAGTTATATAAAGTGTCTGCAAAGGGATTAAGAAAAGTTGAGAGTAAGCAGGCATGTGACAGATGGAGTATGATGTGGGTAAATATGAAGTCATCCACTTAGGTAAGTAGAATCGAAAATCAGAATATTAGTTAAATGGACAGACTACAGAGTGGTGAAAAATCAAAGGATTTCAGTGTCCTCAAATGTGCTTCAAAAAATGTTAGTACACAGCATTTATTAGGAAACAAATGGCACATTGAGTTTTATTGCAAGGAAGATGGAGTATAAAAGCAGGGAAATGTCTTATGACTGTCCACAGGATTAGTGAAATTGCTGCTTTGAGTACTTCCTACAGTTTTGGTCTGCTTTTTAATTTAGGGAGGGCTATAGTTGTTGGAGCCAATGCTTCCTTTACAGGGAGATCTTCTTCCTTAAACTTTGCCCCAGTCATAGTTTCTCCTGCAAGAGAAACCATTCATCCAACATTCACCCTACCACATCCTATTAGTACCTTAAATGCTTCACTATGGCCACCTTTAATTCTTTTAAACTCCAATCTAGAAGTGGGATTCTGGTTCACACGACACTTCTTTCAAAACTATATGAACTGCAATAGTTTAAGGCAGCAGCTGGGTCAAGGTCAATTTGGGGTTGGGCAATAAAGGGCTGGCCAAGCCGACAACACCCACACCTAGTGAAAGAATAATAATGAAAATCTCAACTGAAAGTCCAATAGTATGCATACCTACTTGAACAAAAGAGAAAAGCTCATGCTTTAAAATGCTTTTGCCTGAATAGCTACTTAGTTCATGCATCATATAATTTATAATATGGAAGATGGTTCTGGGGAAAATATTAGGATAAAGTATATTGACTTTTATTTATAAAAATTTGTTTATATATTTCGTGACTTAATTTTGCCTTCAACATAAATAAGAGCCCCATCAAAATGGGAAAATTAGGGAGCAACAATTTTGGCCGCACACAAATACTGCAACTATAAGATAGACAATGATCTACAGTAAAGTTCAAAGGTCAGCTGCATACTTTTTCCTAAAACTCCAATATATAATGATTGCCTACCCCAAGTAATGCTTTTCCAGCATGCTTCTGGTAGACTGAATCTGCTTTATCGAGGCTTGTAACATGGACTGGAAGTTGGTTGGAAGCAACTACAGAAAACCAGGCCGACTTTTCTCCCTGCATATTGAAATTAAAGTGAAAAGACAAAATTTTTAAAATGCTAAACCTGCAGATGTTTTAAATCCAACACAAAATCAGCAATTCTGGCTACATTCAAGATCAGGCAGTATGTACAAAAAGACCATAGGAGTCAGAGTTGTACAGCACGGGAACAGACCTTTCGGTCCAACTGAGCCACGCTGACCAGATATCTTTACTGTTTGAGGTGAAAGAGGAGTTGGATTTCACATGTCAGCCTCGGGTTGCAAGAACTACATTTGTGCAATTTTGTCAGCCAACAATGCTGAACGTAAAGAAAAGCAGTACAAATTTCAAAGGCTAAAACGTAGCTGTTTTATCCTTATTTTATTTTCCACTATTAATCTATTTCTTAAGTAATCCATCATACCAACCAACCACAATTTATAGTTAGAAAGATTAAAGCCAAAAGGTTTAGAGCAGCAGCAATCTCAAATATCCATTTCAATTCTCACCTTTGCCAAGAATTGCTTCCAACACTGTTCCAAACTAAAAACTGGAAATATTTATTACATTATTGCAACAAAGTACTCACTGGCTCTCGCAAATTAGGTCAACCCCAGTGTAAAGGCTGACCCCAATCTTCAATCAAAAAATCCTTAATTTTTCACATTTCAATTCATTGTTCATTTAAACAATATTTATATGACATTCTCCACTTGTGTAACTTTTTCCCAACCTCCAAGCAGCACTGAAAATCCAAGCCCAACCAATGTTGCTGTTAGCTGTCCCAGGGTATGGGAAATTACAGAGGCTCCCTGAAGCTGAAACACAAGTTTGACATAGTTGCATAAGTGTACGGGCTTACATCTAATGCCTCTGTGATTTTCAAAGGAGCGCTATGCTTTTGGAATAGTGCATTTGCAGGTCACCAAATGAGCGCAATAAAAGCAGACCAATCTTAGACAGTGCAAAGAAACCAGATGGACTAGGAATTCCACATCCAGCTCAAAGTCTGTGGACTGAAAAAAAGAATCTTTACAAAGTGAAAAATATTGGTGTTGCGTTTGGAAGCAAAGATAAAGTTCCACAGCTTAGGAACGTTCATCGCCACGCACATGAATGATGAGTGTGCTGACTTGGTATTTCCATATAGCTGAATAACTTCCTTCCCTGTAACTGTTGCAGTTAAAATAACTTCTCCAAAAACATTGCGTAAATGGTGATCTCCAAACATTTTGCCTAAAATTTGGTTTCAAAAATTCAACTTTTACATGAGTTTATGGTGGTACTAAAACGGAAATCAATTTTTAGAACCTGAGAGTTTTGCATGTAATGTTATTTCTTTTCAAACCTGATGACTCACTGTACTTTGCCTGTAGCTTCCATTTTGTTGAGTTTACACCATGTTTGTTTCATCATGCGGAGGTGCCGGTGTTAGACCAGGGTGGACAAATTCAGAAGTCACATGACACCGAGTTCAACAGGTTTACTGAAACCACAAGTTTTTGGAGCACTGTTCTTTCATCAGGTGAAGTGTTCCTCATCCAGTTCTTCATAAGGAGGAATGAGCGGTTAAGTAACTGCTATGCTGAACATCTATTCTGATTGCATTTGAGACTGAGGTTCTTGTCACTTGCTGCTTCACTCTCCATCCCATTCCCACACTTTTCCCCATTGAATTCAGGGAATAGTACCTCATCTCTACGCTTTGCAGGCCTCTGAATCAACACTCATCACCAAATTCAGACCTTAACTACAGCACTATTCTCATTGATAATGTTGGGAACTCATGATAACTCTGCCTCTGGTTCAGCAATAGACAGAGAGAACAAGTTGATATTTGGATTGGTATCCTCATCAGAACACCAGTGATGGGGTGATCTGTATACTGGTGTCAATCTATTTCCTTGATTTCTTCCACCAGTTTCCAAAGTCAACTTACTGGTGGGTTTGGGTTAACCAAACTTTTAATTATTTAAAAAGCTACCTATTATTTGGAATACTGCGTACAGTTTTGGTCGTCATTTTACCAAAAGGATGTTGATGCTTTGGAGAAGGTGCAGAGGAGGTTCACCAGGATGTTTGCCTGATATGGAGGGTGCTAGCTATGAAGGGGTTGAGTAGATTAGAATTATTTACATTAGAAAGACAGGGGTTGAGGGGGGACCTGATTGAGGCCTACAAAATCATGACAGGTATAGACAGGGTGGATAGCAAGAAGCTTTGCCCCCTCCTCCAGAGTGGGGGACTCAATTACTAGGGGTCACGATTTCAAGGTGAGAGGGGAAAAGTTTAAGGGAGATATGCGTGGAAAGTTCTTTATGCAGAGGGTGGTGGGTGCCTGGAACGCATTGCCAGCGGAGGTAGTAGAGGCGGGCACGATAGCGTCATTTAAGATGTATCTAGACAGATACACGAATGGGCAGGGAGCAGAGGGATACAGATCCTTGGAAAATAGGTGACAGGTTTAGATAGAGCATCTGGATCGGTGCAGGCTTGGAGCGCCGAAGGGCCTGTTCCTGTGCTGTAACTTTTTGTTCTTGATACCTCCCAAAGGCCTTTTCTTTCTTTGATCATTCTCATTAAGAGTGGGATTGATAGGAGCACTTTGCTAGCTGTCAGAAGGGTCTTCGAAACCATATTCCCTCGAGAGACTGTTCCCAGTCATCAGTTGTCATACTCCCTCTCCCTCTCCCCCACCAATCTATGCTAGAGAGCAGCTTCCATAAAGCATGGGATTTCACACATTCTCCAAATTGGCCCTCATTTTCCAAAATGAAGAATGTCAGGACATTGAGGAAATAGTTTAAAGAAGATCCATGTTTAGAAACGAACTTCAAAAAAAATGGAGTCTTCGATCAAACACTGACAAGACAATAACTTCAGGTCTTTACTGAATAAGGTAAAGGCCCGGGAAGAATTTCACGTTCATGTCTGTGACCCAAAACTCATCATGTCAAAATACCTTGGCATAATTTTTCATGGTACATTGCCAACTGGTAACATCATCATAGCCAAAGTCAAGACGACCAGAGTAAAATTGTAACGGGAACTAACAACTACCAGCTGGGGCAGCAGGGTCAACATGGTATGCGCTGTCCTGGTCTTATCCTGGTGTCTATAATAGCAGCATACTCCTGGCTCAAGCTGGCTCAGGAGCCATCACAATCATAGTAAACATCCAGTTTTGTGAAGTCAGAAGGGTTAGTAATGGGGTGTTGTTATGAAAATTGACCAATAATTTTTAGAAAGACATGGAAATTTTCCAGTAGCTGACTGGAAGGATCGCACAGCAAGACTTTATGTTTTAAGACTTTTCTTGTAACAAACAAATTAAAAGCATTATTGACGAAAGACCAATTCAGCAGGTAACTTGTACTCTAAATCAACACAAGAAATCCACATTTAACTTGTAAAATGATTTTTACATTGAGTGTTAACGGAGCATATCCAAAGATGTACTTCTTGCTGCTTGTCTTTTTCATTTTCCAGGTGAACCACTTCCAATTCCCAGAATGACTTTCATGAGGAGCACTTTGCCAGCTGTCAGGTGTTCTTTGAGGAGGACATATTCCTTGGGAGATACAGGTTCTACAGGCTATCATGGAGATCCTCTCCCACTCCCAAAGTTCAGGGAATCATCCAACTTTGTTGAAATCCTCACAAGCTTGGTCTCCAATTTGAGCGAAAGCTCCCACCACATTTCGCAAGAGGAATAATAGAGGGTGGCTGCCTCTACCATGCTGCTGTCTTTCAGATTTTTGCAGGTTGACTTGTCTCATTTGTAACATCATTAAAGCCAGCAAAAGTTCAAGTGACAACCTGTGTTAGCATATCTTACAACTTTAAAAAGTGTTGTGTAAATATATAAAGTTGTATTGGTCCATTGAAACATCTAGTTCCTTACCTGCAGAA
This sequence comes from Ginglymostoma cirratum, assembly GCA_024137785.1. Classification (NCBI taxonomy): domain Eukaryota; kingdom Metazoa; phylum Chordata; class Chondrichthyes; order Orectolobiformes; family Ginglymostomatidae; genus Ginglymostoma; species Ginglymostoma cirratum. The sequence continues at coordinate 5,967,513 of JAHRHZ010000024.1, forward strand.
AGTCGATGCGACCTAGGGCGCCCAGAAATAACACCATACCAGGTCGTAGCACATATGTCCGAGGAACAATACCTGATGATGGCATAACAAACTTCAGTTCTTGATCTGTAAGTAGGTTTAAAATCTGCAAAATATATTGGAGTTACATGAGAAAATTGCTAGTAGTATTACTTTCAAGACACAAAAATTTCCTGTGACTTTTACCAACAAGATGTTAGCCAGTTGCTCTGTTTATCGTACTTATTTCTGTTGTTTCAAATAGCTTACTAACAGTCATCCTAAATAAAAAGGTATGAGGAACAATGTTACTCCAGAACAAAAAGCGTTTTAGAGATTGATCTAATAAATGTGAAAATATGTTGGTATTCAAATTTAGGATTTATCAATGAGAATGATACACCAAAAAGAAAGCAGCCTAATCTAAACTTTCTGGCCCACCACATTCTAACAGGATGAACCTGCGTTTACCTGGACGTTGGGGCTGAATTCCCATTTCATTTGTGCAAAGACAGCACATGCTCTAGATTGATAGATAAGTTTAGTACTAAGGGAAAAGTGCAATTACAAAGGTCAATTGCCTTTCAGAAGAGATGCTAAAATTAATTCTGATCTGTCTGTTCCATTGGAAGTAGAAGGTCCACTAACACTATTCAAAGAACAGCAAAGAGTTGTGTTCCCTTGTCTACAAGCATCCTTCAATCAACATTAAATAAAACTACTTATTTAAATACTCTGTTTGAAGGATCTTGCTGTTGTAAAATCACTGACACGGAGTGACATTTCATTAGCTGTGAAGTACTTTGGGGAGTCCTGAGGACATGGATGCAGCTATATAGTCTTACAGCATGGAAATTGACCCTTCAGTCTAACTCGTCCATGCGAACCAAGTTTCCCCAAACTGAAGTCCCATTCGCCTGAGTTTGGCCCATATTCCTCTCAACCATTCCCATTCATGGTACCTATCCAAATGTCTTTTCAATGTTGTAACTGTATCTGCATCTACCACTTCCTTTGGCAGTTTATTCCACATACGAACCATCCTGTATGAAAAAGTTGCCCCCAAGGTCCCTTTTAAATCTTTCCTCTCCTACCTTAAAAATATTCTCCCAAGTTTTGAACACCCCCACTGTAGGGAAAAGACTTTTGCTATTCTCCTTATCTATGCCCCTTATGATTTTAATAAACCTGTATAAACGTCACACCTCAACCTCCTACGCTCGTGAAAGAAGTCCCAGCTAATCCTTATAACTTAAACCCTCCAGTCCTGGCAACATGCTGGTAAATCTTTTCTGAACCCTCTCCAGTTTAATAATATCCTTTCTGTAGCAGGGCAGCTTGAACTGTATACAGTATTCCAAGAGGCCTAACCAACGTTCTGTACAACCGCAACATGACGTTCCAACTCCTATACTCAATGGTCTTAGCAACGAAGGCAAATGTTTTAAACACCTTAACCATCCTGTCTACTGGTGACATAACTTTCAAAGTGATATGTACCTGAACCCCTAGGTCTCTCCGTTCTACAGCAGTACCCAGGGCTCTATCATTAACTGTACAATCCTGCCCTTGTTTTACCAAATGCAATACCTCCCGTTTATCTGAATTAAACTCCATCTGTTACTCCTCAGCCCATTTGCTCAATTGATCAAGATCCCTTTATAATCTTCACTGTCCACTAAACGACAAATTTTCATGTCATCCGCAAACTTACTAACCATGCACCATAAATTCTCACCCAAATCATTTATATAAATGACAAACAAAAAAATGGATCAAGCACCGATCCCTGCAGGGCACCACTGGTCCCAGTCCTCCAGTCTGAAAATCAATCTTCTTCCATCCACCACCCTCTCCTACCATAAAGCCTATTTTGTATCCAACTGGCAAGCTCTCCCTGAATCCCATGCAATCCAACTTTACTAATCAGCTGGCTGTGAAAAACCTAGTCAAAGGCTTTACTAAAGTCCATGTAGACGTTTACTACTCTACCCTCAATCTTTTTGGTTACATCCTCAAAAAAACTCAAATTTGAGACATGATTTCCCACATGCAAAGACTATCCCTAATCAGTCCATGCCTCTCCAAATGCATGTAAATCCTATCTCTCAGATTCCTCTCTAACAACTTACCCACCACTGATGTCAGATTCACTGGTCTTTAGTTGCCAGGCTTTTCCTTACAGCCTTTCCTGAATAAAAGCATAACATTAGCCACCCTCCAGTCCTCCGCCACCTCCCTAGTGCCCGTAGATGATACAAATATCGCCGTGAGGGAATTCTTCCTCACCAGTCTCAAATGGCGACCTCTTATTCTGAGACTGTGCCCTCTGGCCCTAGACTCTCCCACAAAGGGGAAACAACCTCTCCGAATCTCCCCTGTCAAATCCCATAAGAACCTTATATGTTTCAATAAAGTCACCACTCATTCTTTTAAAATCCAATGTGTGCAGGCCCCCTCAGGAGCCTTACCCACTATGGTCATCACTGCCTTCTCATTGCCTGATCACATTTGCACTAACCAACCCAGTGCTTATAAGACAGTACTTCTATACACATTTCATTGGATTGGGGATTCACTGGATGACAATGTGCTTCCATTGCCTTGCCCTAGTTTGCATCCTATGAAAAACTGTTGCAAAGTTGCCAGTGGGAAATTCTATTATTGCCTCTCACAAACCCACCATTCAGTCTGTCCAGCCTAGAACTGGTTTACCTGATGAAATCACAGAACTACATTGTTGAAGAGTTAACAGTGCAATGTTGCACTGCTCCAGCATCTCCCACATCCAAAGGACATTAATTTAAAGTTGTCATTGTTGCAGGAGATGATTTGCACTCCGAAGAGCAAGTGATATGAATACCAGCCAAACTTTAACCATAATGACTGAAGGTAAACATTGGATGCAGGACACTAGGAGAGGACTTGGGAAACCAGTTCTGTTCTCATTTCAGTCCATAATCAAAAACCAAGAAACATAGAAGATCTGGTCTTTACAGTGGAGTGCAAGCTCCAACAATACAAGAAGCATGACAATATCCACGGCAAAAGAACATTTTGATAGGAGACCCACAACAACTTAACCAATCACTCCCTCAATTCCTCTATCATTAGCACAGAGGGGCAGGAGCATGTACCATCTGCAAGTGAGCTTCCGAAACTTTTCCTCATTCTGGTCCTTGAAAATTAGTGGGTGGGGAAGGGAAGAACACTATTTAATCCAGAGTTTTTCATCAAAATAAAAACACCTACTTTTCCATGGGGTTCTGCAAGATAGCAACAAGGTTCAGGAACCAGTCACACAAACTATTTTAAAAAAGTAAGGATTTAAACTGCAATACAACTGTAAACACTAAGTCAGAGCTCAATGGCTGTGTTACAATCCAAAAACTGCACCTGGCGATCTTTTTGGTGTTGTCTAATGTGGTCTGAAGGAATGTGAAGAGCACCCCACCCAGACTCACTCATCCCTGCAACCCTGTATTTACCATGGCTAATCCATCTAGCCTGCACATCCCTGGACACTATGGGGCAATCTTTAGTGTAGCCAACCTACCTAACTTGCACATCTTTGGATTGTGGGAGGAAACAGCAGCATCTGGTGGAAACCCACATAGACTGGGAGAGAACATGTGGAGTTTGTACAGTCGTCCAACATTGGAATTGAACCTGGGTCTCTGGTGCTGTGAGGCAGGAGTGCTAACCACTGCGCTGTCCTAATAGTATACTGAGTTAGTTGGGTTTGAATTGGTTGAATAAATACTAAGTCATGGGTGAGTGTTTCATGGAGAGTAGCTAACTGAAATGAAGCTCCAAAATAAAAATGTGGACTTGAGTTATATTTAATTAGTTATCTTTGGGTGTATAATATTGGTAGTAGAGGATGGTGGAGTCAAATTGTAAAGTTTTGGGGTATGATTATCCATCTGTGTATTCTGAAAATGATGCTCAAGACCAATGGAAAAATGGAAGTTACAACATGGACCTGGGTTACTCCTTTACCAAACAGAAAGCAAGATACAGCTTTAGCACTTTCGTTACCATGCATAAAAAAAGATAACCAGTTTTGTTTTGAAACTGGAGCTTGATGATTTGAACACAGGAAGAAGTTTGGACAGTTTGTTAACTTTACAGCTAAAATTTAACAAAATGATAAATTACTGACTGCTTATGGAGGTGTGGTGACAATTATTTTATTACTTAACCATTCTAATGCGATTTAACTTAAAGAAATTGTTACCATATTTAGCCATTCATGAAGGGCATTAAAATGTTCATGAACAAATGATCACCCACTGACAAGCTTCCTCCTTTATGCACAATTCTCTCCTTTCCCACACAGTTTCTCAAGTGGCTCTCTCCAACATTGTCAATATTCATGAACCCTAACTTCCTATTCTGTTCTCAGGCTTCTACATTTCAGCTGTTAGATGCATGTACAGCTTTTTCAACATTGTGAACAAGGCAACGTGTTAGTGTAGGGTAAAAAGAGTTAGATCCAATATGGTTCATAGGCCAAATATAATTGAATAATTAAAGTGCTCTGGACATCCTGAATCCTTGTACGCCAAATTCAAGCCCTTTTACTCACTTCAAATTCCTGTTTATTGATGCACACCATGGAAGCCATAACAGTTATGTTTTCACAGCAACAGAAACAGAAATTATGAAAACAGTACAATCAGAGTTCCTTCTGTGCACCACAACTAGACAATCACTTGCAGTACCACTAAAAAAAATGCACAGAATTCAGCTGAGAAGCCCAGCTCATGTTCATTTTCTGCAGTAAAACTACTAAGTCTTTTGCTGCATTTATATTAAAGAATTATCAATCCAGAGTGTGTTAACTATTATGAATTAGAGAAATCCACAACTGGTGGGAGCAATGTTGTTCTGGATTCGGGCACCAGAAGCCAACATTGTTGGCCCTAATTTTGAGGCACATCATGCTGACATCTTGTCTCTGCTTTTCCCAACAAAGCACCCAAATTCGGCTCATATGGTACCTCCGGATCAAAGTGATGAATGAATTTGTACTTGCATCTAGCTATATCACAAACTTCCCCTGCTACTTTTAAACTGCAATGATTCTGCAAAAGGATGGTTAGATAAGGTTCTTTTTCAAATCTCTAATATCAGTCCAAGAGCAGCTCTTAACATTAAGAACAATGCACCCTCTCCTGTCCCCTTGACTAGGCAGTCCATCTCCAAAGAAAGCACAGATAATGCCAGGACAAAGTGATTCAAATTAAAAAAAGTCTCAGAACAAGTTACTTTCTGTACTGGTAGTTTAAAAAAAAAAGTCTCCAGGCATTACTCATCTTATAAAAGCAAGATACCACAGATGCGACGACATCTGTGGAGATAGAGATAGTAGGAACTGCAGATGCTGGAGAATCTGAGATAACAAGATGTAGAGCCTATCTGCTCCTTTATCCATCTTCTATCCGCCTCCCTCTCTCTCCCTATTTATTTCAGAACCCCCTTCCCCTCCCCCATTTCTGAAGGAGGGTCTAGGCCCGAAACATCACCCTTCCTGCTCCTCTGATGCTGCCTGGCCTGCTGGTTCATCCAGCTCTACACCTTGTTATCTCTGTGGAGATAGAAACAGGGTTAATCTTTTGGGTCCAATATGACTCTTTTTTGAAGGTGAATACTGATGTCATACCGGGCTCAAAACATCAACAACTGTTTCTCTCCCCACAGATGCTGCCAGACCTACTGTGTTTCTTTATCACTTTGCTTTTATTGCCCATCTTTTCGTGTTTTGATATTGTATGCAGAATTTAAAGCAACTAGATGATTTAGCACATACATGGACTTTACCAAAGTCTTTGACAAAGTTCCACACAGTAGACAAATTAAGAAAGTTAGATCATATGGGATTCAATAAGAGCTTTCCAATTGGATACAAAATTGGCTTGACTGTAGGAGACAGGTGGTGGTGGTTTTTGGACTGGAGGCCTGTGACCAGCACTGCTCCATAAGGATCGGTGCTGGATCCACTTTTGTTTGTCAGTTATAGAAAATGATTTGGATGAGAATTTAGGAAGCATGGTTAGTAAGTTTGCAGATGACACCAAAATTAGTGGTTTAGTGGACAGTGAAGAAAGTTATCTAAGATTAGAAAGAGACCTTGATCAATTGGACCAATTGGCTGAGGAGTGGCAGAGAGTTTAATTTGGATAAATGTGCCATGTTGAATTTTGGTAGAACAAACAAGGGCAGGACTTATACAGTTAATGGGTATGGTTATTGAACAAAGAGACCTAGGAGTTCAGCTACATGGTTCTCTTAAAGTTGCATCACAGGTACAAAGGGTGGTTAAGAAGATATTTAGAATGCTTGCTTTCACTGCTCAAACCATTGAGTTTAGGATTTGAGACGTCATGTTGAGATTGTATAGGTTGTTGCTGAGGCCTCTTTCAGTACTGTGTAGAGTTCTGGTTACACTACTACTGGGAATATATTATTAAATTGGAGATGGTTCAGAAAACATTCACAAGGTTGTTGCCAGGACTGAAGGGTTTGAATTACAATGATAGGCTGGGACGACTTCCACTGGAGTTTAGGAGATTGAGGGGTGACCTTATCGAGGTTTAAAAGAATATGAGGGGCACAGATAAGGTGAACAGCAAGGGTCATTTCCATAGGGTGGGTTAGTTCAAAACTAGGAAGCACATTTTTAAGGTGGGAGGGGAAAGATTTAAAAGGGACCTTAGGGCAACTTGTTCACAGAGGGTGGTTAGTTCGTGGAATGAACGACAAATGGTAGATTCAGGTATATAGTTACAACATTTAAATTGGTACATGAATAGGAAAGGTTTAGAGGGACATGAGCCAAACGCAGGCAAGTGAGATTAGTTTAATTTGTGAAACTTGGTTGGCATGGACAATTTGGACTGAAGACTCTTTATCCATGCTGTATGACTCTAACTAGTACTTATGTTTGGAGCACAAATACAAAATGCTAGACTATCAACAAATTAGTCCTCAATTCGTAATCTATACTGCATTATGTCCTGAGTTCAAATTCACTTACACAGTCTTGCTTTAAGATGCCAGGCGTGTCATAAAACCAGCGAGCATCTTTCAGTTCATTGTATGTGAATTCCACCACCTTTTGGGCATTTGAGACACTTTCTTTCTTACAATCTTCAGGTTCTGGACTCAGGGACAGTTCATCTGGATCCCATTCAATTATTCCTTTGTTTTGCTCACCACCCACTTGAGAGTTACGAAACGTTCTGCCAACTCTACCTAAACACCAAGGAAGTAAAGCAAATGTCAGTAAGTACCAGTAAACTGAAACAGTAAAATGGTAATGTTAGAAACATATCAAATCAGCATCAATGGTTAAGAAATTGGACATAATTCAGATTTACATCAGAATAAGAGTGTGAAATAAATTTTTTTAAAAATTTAACAGAATTAGAACAATTGGGAAGATTCTTGCATAAAGGAAGCATTGGTACAATAATTTGTGACCTGATTAAAAGAAAAGCAAATTATAATTGAGCTCCAAGTCACTAACAAACAGACTTAAGCGATAAAGAAATTGAAGATAGAGAAAAAGAATGTAAGGCAAGCAAGCAATCAGTATCAAGTCAAGAAAGATGGTAGGCACTGAAAGCTTGTAGATCAAGTCTGAGGAAAAACTCAAACCAAAATGCAAACTTTTGTTGGAATCAAAACAGAATATTAAAAGGATACAGAAAAACAGGGCAATGAAATTAGAATTGCTGATTTCTGCTGAAACGTTAAGAAAACGTTTTGAAGATGATATAATTTTCCTCGTAGGTCTGCATCCTTGTTAAGCAGGTCAGGGGAAATCTGGTGTATAGAGTATTATGCGGGGGGGGAAAAAAGTGAAATTGTTCACCTTGGCAGGAAGAATAAAAGTAGTGCAATGTTTAAACCGTGAACAACTGCCGAACCGGAGTTGCTGAGAGATCTAGGTGTTTTCGCGTATGAGCCACAAGACATTGGCAGGCAGGTACAGCAGTGATTAAGGTGGCTAGTGGAATGCTACCCTTTATTATGAGACGAACTGAATATGAAAGTAACTTCACTTATATTAAAGGCACTGATGAGATCATATCACAAACTTTGGTCTTCTTAAAGGATGTTACTGCATTGGAGATGGTTTAGAGGTGTTTCACTAGGTTGATATCTAGAATGAGCCGGTTCTGTTATGGGGAACAATTAGACAGGCTGGGCTTATTTACAATAGAATTTAGAGGAAGGGGAATTTGAGTGCCATGTATCAAGATCCCAGATGGTCTTGACAAGGAAGACCTGGAAAGGATGGTGACTCTTGCAGAAGAATTCAGAACCAGGGAATACAGTTTTAAAACTAGAGATTGTCTTTTTAGAACAAAAATGAAGGGAGTCTTTTCTCTCTCCAAGGATTGTGCAACTTCAGAACTCCCTACCTCAGGAGGTGGAGATAGATTCTTGTTGGGCAAATAAGTCAAAGGTCATTGGGGTTAGAAGGGAAAGTTGAATTTGAAACACAAGCAGGTTAGCCATGGTCTTACTGAATGGCAAAGCATGAATTCAAGGGCCAAATAGCTTACTTCTGTACCTTTGTGTTTTATGTAAAAAGTACAGGAACAGGCATGATAGCACTACTAAGACCAATCTTCGAACAATTGAGCAAAGCAAGTAAAATTCAGTTCTAAATATACACTTCTCCAATAATCAAATAAAAAACAAAAACTGATTAAAATTAGTCTAAATACTCAGATTATTTTAGAGGGCTTGCATTATCAAGATAATTACCTCATATGACCTTGTTTTGCCAGGTTCACTAATACTCAATCTCAGAATGTGGGCATTTGGTCCATCGAATCTGGACTGGCATTTTGAATGAGCAATGCATCTAATGCAACTCCCCTGCATTCTTCCCATTTGTTTGAAAACTCCTCCTTTTCAGCTAACTGTTCAACCCTCTTATGAAAGGCATTTGCCTCCACTCCACTCAAACAGTGCATTCCACTGTCCGAAAAAGTCTTTCCTCATATCAACTTTGATCCTTTTACTGTTTAACCTTAAATCTGGACCCTCTTGCTCTCAATATTTTCATAAGGAAGCAGCTTCTTCTTGCCCACTCTGTTCAGATCCCTCATGAGTTTGAACGACCCAACCACAGCTTCTGAAAGTCAAGGTTAGCACCCTAAGTCTGATCCTGAGAGGAAATCCCGAGTTCCAGGCAGTATTGGCCACTGTGGAGTGCTGCCCTCAGGGCCATGCAGCCCGACAAGCCTCCGCTGCCAATTAATATGGCTGACTGAACTGTGGCCTTAGCAGTAGTTTCTTGCTTATCCTCTGTAGTGATTGGGACCAGGTGGACCTTGCTGATGAGTTTCTTGATTGGTCAAGGTTAACAGCCTAAATCAGGAAAGCCTTGGCTGACCAATGTAACCAGGACATCAGAATCTCCTCAGCCGAGGACGGATTCTGACCTGGCTGGCCGGCCAGCCATATTTGCGAGTGCACGACTAACGAAGGGTGACTTGGTGACCTGGCCTCTGCGCAGTGATTTCATCCTCCATCATACTTGAAATGCTTTTCAGTAATTCCTATCTGTTCGCTAACATTAAAATTCAGAATTTTTTGAATTGATATCTTAAAAGCCACAATAATATGTCCAGTTATCTGTATATTTGACTAATCTGAACAGGAATGTTTCTTCAAACTATTTTGGTATATGATAGTGATTGCAATTTCCTAAGGATGGCACTAAAAAAGGCAACCACAGAAAATTAATAAATACAATTCTGCTTCTTGAACATTTTCCATAAGAATGACACTTTTAAAGGGCGATTTGCTTCTTCACACGTTGAAAAAGTCACTGCTTGCTTAAACTGGTCTATATTTCAGGACAGGGTGAATTTCATAATCATGATTGTACATTGTTAGACACCATTCATGACATGGACAATATCCAGGCTTGGAGTGAAAAGTCAGAAGTAACATCAGCACCACACAAATGCCAGCTGACCATCTTGCATGGGCTGCTCAGCCAGGAAGCCAGAGCTCTTCTGCTCTACATTGTTTTTCTGTGTTTTTTTCAAAACAAAACATTTCCATTTATTATGGTACCTTATCTTCTTTTACCGACTTTGACAGAAGTCATCTTCTCCCAGCCTAAGCCCAGTGACAGGTGGTTTTCAATGGCCTGGAATGGTGGTAGGAGCTTGGCGCCTGGCAGAGCAATCTCCCAGTGTGGCGGTCTCATTCAGGAGGAGCAGTCTTGGCTGGAGGGGCATTCTTGTCCTGGTGTGTTGGTCCCATCCTGTTGTGGAGGTCTTCATCGGTGGCTTCTGGGTATTCCAACAGCCTGGCCTGAAAGTCTACCCTAGCACAGAAGTCTCATCTTGGCATGGAGCTCGTGTCCTTGTTTCAGAGGTGGTTTCCAGGATTTCCAAAGGCCCAATGTAGTGGTCTAGCTCCAGTGTGCAGGTCTCATCTTGGCATGGAAGAGCGGTCTCGGACAGGTTGTCCAGTGTATCCCAAACCCAGGAGCCATTAATTGAACGGTGATGAACTTTTAACTTTCTTTTTCCTTCTTATTCATGACTGTCAATAATTTAGCTTTTGTGGTATGGCGATTTACAGAACTTTTCATTTTTTTGTAAAAATACACAACAATAAATTGCTATTCCACCTTCAGTAAGAGACTAGAAGCTGAATTATAAACATAGTGGCTACAAGAACACATTAAGGGCGAGAACACTGTAGTAACTCACCACCTGACTCCCCAAAGACTGTCCACCATCTACAAGGCACAAGTCAGGAATGTGTTGGAATACTACCCACTTGCCAGAATGAACACAGCTCAACACTCAAGAAGCTCAACACCATCTAGGACAAAGCAATCTACTTCATCAGCACCACATGCACAAACGTTCAGTCACTTCATTACCGACACTCACTATGTAGCGCTGCTGCTACCTACACGGACTGCAGAAATTCAAAGATCCTTCAACAGCACCTTTCAAACCCATGACCACTTCCATCTAGAAGACAAGGACAGATGTATGGGAACACTACCACCTTGCATGTTCCTTTCCAAACCACTCACCATTCTGACTTGGAAATATATCACTATTCCTTCAGTGTCACTGGATCAACATCTGGAATTCCCTCCCTAATGGTATTGTGCATTTACCCACAGCACATTGAATGCAGCAGGTCAATTATGCAGCTCACCACCATCTACTCAAGGGCAATAAACCTTGGCCCACTGGTGATGTTCACGTCCCAAGCACGAATAAAAGTATTTGAGAGACAGTATTCCATTACCAGTTTTGACTTCTTAGTGGAATCACCACATTGACATGGTGGAAAGGCTTGTGCGATCTGATGACTACCAAAGTGATATCATTGGGAGCTTTTTGCTCCTGGTAAGGAAACGTGTCAGCAAGGTCAGGGTGGGCTGCCAGGTAAAGTACAGTCTAATAGGTCCTCGACAACAGAATATGTGAAGGAAGCCAGTGCCTCTCACGGGCTTCAAAGTTGGAAGAAAGTTGATTAGATGTCTATGTTGGGACTGGGGTGTTTCTGGACAGCAGTGTCAGTGACTGAGCAGCCCCTTCAAGATACACTTTATTCCATATAGAGAGGTGTTAGAAAGGGTGCCTGAAGGTAGGCTGTTATATTTTCTCCAGGCTGGGGTTACCACACCCAGCAGGATGACCATCTTGTGGTTAGAAGAATTTTGCAACTTAGAATGAGAGAACACTGCTGGACAATCTTTAAGAGTGGCCACCCAGAGAAAATAACTGCAATTGTAACACTTGTGCTATCAAGATTCCAAATCAATGTCAATGCTCTTAATGAGGCCTGACTTCCAGGGGAAGACAGCTGAAGGAACAAGTGGGGGATATACCTGCTAGAAAAGAAGGGTTAAAAGCAACCCTCATGCTCATGCAGTTAGGTTTGCCATCTGGAGTAGCTTTTGGACATGCTGGCAGAGTTCAATTCTATAAACGAAAGATTCATGACATTACACCTACAGCTCATAATTTTTAAATTATACTGGACTCTTGGTATAGTGAACTGAAAAAATGATTCGTTAAGGCTTCAGCAACAATCAGGTTGGTCAAGATAATTTAGTTCTGGGTAGAGACTGCAAAATCATAGCTGAAAAAAAGATTGCTGAGGATTGTTTTTAGAGATACAGATACAATGTTTAAAAACAGCAACCTTGGGACTAAGTCAACATTGGATTTTTGATCTTGCTGGTTTTCATATTGGGGAATTTGGGCCATTCTGAGTCAGATCAAGGGTCACTTGGAAAATAAGAAGATACACAAAAACTGCACTACTCAGAACACCACCATGATAGCAATGCAGCACCAACCTTGACAAGCCATTAAGTTATTTTACCAACCTAATAATTAGAACGCATGCTGGGCAGATTACAGAATGTCTGATTTTTGTGTACCACTCATTTTCAAATAGGCTGATTTTAAAAGACAGTGCTGTATGTGTTTGTTTGACAGTATGTACATGACAAATTTTGGATAATTAAGCAAATTCTAGCTAAGGTGAGGAACTCAATGGAATGGAACTATCAACAATGAGTGAACTGGCGCTCAACTATTCTATAGCCACGAAAACTCAACCTCTAGATGGAATGTACCATCAGTACTTTTCTACTTTGCTCAACATTCTTGTGAAGTTTTACTCTTTGCATTCCATACAATTTTCTAGTCCTGCTAACATGAACAGAAGAGAGTGGTATGTAGTTGAGGCTCACAGCAGTACTCCCACTGTCCTACTAACTATCCACTTAAAGCACAAGTAAAATTAAAACAACCAAAAATGCTTTCCTTATCGAAATAATGTACAGTTTGGATAGAAACTTAAAAGCTGTTCCCAAAGGGAGGGTAAAAACATCCAATACATTACAATACACTATGTTAAAACAATGTCTACAGGTCACCACAATCATCCAGATTACTGCTATTAATACATTTAGATGAAAATGGTTAACCCATCGAAATAAAAATTTTAGACATCTCTCATCATGGGGAACAGGGTCGATACTTATGTAGAAACAATGGCACTAGATCCACAAGCCAGATGATCAGTTGAAATCTTAGCATGAAAAGCTAAAAAACTAAATTCAATAAATCCGGTAATCTCAGGGGTAGCAAGAAATGACCATGAAAATTGGAGGATTGTAATGAAACTCAATTGCTTCATTAATGTCCTTCAGAAAAGGAAACTCTAAACCCCTACAAAGTGCGCCCTATTTGTGACTCTCACCAAGTGGTTAATACGACATTATCAGGACAAAGATGCATGAAAAGAAAGTGCTACTTTGTTAGCATAGCCCACGGCCTAAGAATTGCATTTTAAAACAAATCTTAACCAGCAAATACATTTTCCCTAGCTTTTAAAGCATATTAGTTATTTGTTTTGACCTTTAGTACTTCAAGCTGAGTATTAAGATTGGTTTGAAAAAAAGTTTGCAGGTTAATTACTCATCATACAGAAATCTCTACTATATTTCATTAACTTTTGAATCAAATATTGGGTTATCTACTGATAAAAGTAGCAGAACCACATCATCTACAGATTATTTAAACAGCCTATATATGCATTTCAACAATATTACTATTGCTGGCTTTGCAGCTAAAAGCATATTCTGTTTTACACAAAATTCTGAAGACAATCGTATCATTGTTTACAAATATTGAAAAACGTAACCTCCGACTGATTCCTGCTAAAACTTAAACTATATTACGGCAATCTAATCTTCCTTTAAAAAAATGAACGGAGCTTCAAACTTCTGAAGCCCGAATATTCTTTTAGATTACAGCATGGTAATGCTCAAATATGTTTACCTAATTTGAAATGTATTTTTAGTCACATATAACTAGCTTTGTTGATTCGGACATACATGATGTACAGTGCAATATAAATCAAAATTTGGTGCATGGTGAACTGCAGTGCTGGGCGGGCCTTAAATATTTTTTGAAAATGGGTCATCACATAAAAACCACCTTTTATATCAGCTTATAATTGATAGGTTACTTTTAAGTTATAGTCACTTATTACTTGGGCAAATACAATACGAAGTCCAACTGAACTCCAAATTTTAACTATGAATTAATTCCTCTTCAAAAACCAACAGCGACTTCTAACTATACAAGTTTCACTGTCCTGATGGCATTTCACACTTAATAATATCCATAATGAGTTTAGTCATTCTGACTGGCATCCTCTCAGTTAATATCCAATTTCCTCAACTATCCAAATGCAATCAGTAAGCAAGTGGTACAAATCAAACAAAGCACCAGATGAAACCAATTAACTACTTTAGCTTTTGCTTCTTCCTCCAACTTCTCTCAAACTATTTAGATTCTCATTTGCTTTTGGCACTATATTGAACAGAATTCAACACAATAATATCAGGGGCATTTCAATTTAGAGGTCAACTCAAAGTTCTTCTCAAATGGTGGATGGTGAGAGTTAGCACAACTATTTAATGGAAAATTTGCTTATTGCTATAAAACTCCTAATGAAACAGCTTTCATCAATGTTCCAGCACAGGATCTGGGTAGTGTCGTCACACAGTGAGACCTGGGGGCTCAGGTACATAGTTCTTTGAAAGTTGCATCACAGGTAGACAGAGTGGTTAAGAAGGCATTTAGAATGCTTGATTTCATTAGTCAGTGGTCTGAACATAGGATTTATGACATGATGCTGAGGTTGTACAGGTTGTTGATGAAGTCTCTTCAGAGTTCTGTGTACAATGCTGGTCGCCCTGCTATAGGAAGGATATTATTAAATTGGAGAGGGTTCCGAAAAGATTTACTAGGATGTTGCTGGGACGAAGGGTTTGAATTATAGGGAAAGGCTGGGACTTTTTTCACTGGAGCACTGGAGGTTGGGGGGTGACTTTATAGAAGTTTATAAAATCATGTGGGACATAGATAAGGTGAATAGCAGAGGTCTTTTTCCTACAGTGGAAGAGTCCACAACTAGAGGGAAATTTTAAGGTGGGAGAAGGATTTAGAAGGAATCTGACGGGCAACGTTTTTGTAATTGGAACCAGAGGAAGTGGTAGATTCAGGTACAGTTACAACATTTAAAAGACATTTGGACAGGTATATGAATAGGAAAGGTTTGAAGGGATATGGGCCAAACACAGGCAAGTGGGACTGGTTTACTTTGGGAAACTCGGTCCGCATGGACAACTTGGACCAGATGGTTTGTTTCTGTGCTGCGTGACTATCACACTATAATAAAAGGTCCTTACCAATCAAATAGCCCTGTTTCTTCAGTCGGTGAAGTTGCTTCAACTCTTCTTCACTGAGGTCAGCTTCAGTTTGTGACTTAACTACTTTCAGTCTTTCTGACCTTCGAAACATTCTGTACGGTGTGGGATTTATAACTGGAAACTTAAGAAGGTTTAATGTAGTTCCTGTGAAACAAAATATTAACAATCCAAAAATGCAATTTACTAAAAAAGACAGTAGTCTAGCAACATTATGGTGTTCATAGCAAGATAAGAACACAAAAAAGTCATTCAGTACAATTATAGTTCATCATGCACTTCAATGCCTTTCACTCACCCCTCCATAACCCTGTACACCATCGGTAATCAGAGATCTCTCAATCTCTGCCTCAAATATTCAAAAGACTGAGCTTCTGTCACCTTCTGTAGTAAAGAATTCCAATGGTTCAGAGCCCTCTGGGTAACATACTGTCTTCTCAACAATGACTCAAGTGACATCACCCCATATTTTTAAAATGTATCCCCTGCTTCTACACTCCCCAATCAATGGAAACATCTTACCTACAACTACCCTAAGTTTTGAGTAGGTTTCAACAAGATCACTTCTTATTCTTTGAAACTCAAAAGAATACAGGCCTAGTTTGCCCAACATCTCTTCTTAGAAGAGTCCCACCATCCCAGGAACCAGTCTGGTGTACTCCACTCATGGCGATATTTTTTCCTGTGACAAAGGAGATCAAGACTGCACACAGTACTCCAGATACAGCGTAACCAATCTCATACAACTCAAAGAGCAAACAACAATACAGCATAGGAACAGGCCTTTCGGCCCTCCAAGCCTGCGCCAACACATTTTGCTGTTCCATATTAAACTATCTTTACTTACAGGATCCGTATCCCACTATTCCCTTCCTAGTCATCTATTTGTCCAGGTGCTTTTTGAAGCTGCAATTGTGTCTGCTTCCACCACCACCTCTGGCAGCGCATTCCAGGCACTCACCACCTTTAGTGTGAAAAATGTGCCTTGCATATCTCTTTTAAACTCCCCTGCCCCTGCTGCACCTTGAACAAGTGTCCCCTAGTAACTGACCCCTCCACCCTGGAAAAAATCCACCTACTTTCCACTCTATCCATGCCATTCACAATCTAATAAACTTCTATCAGGTCGCCCCTCAACCTCCTGCATTCCAGTAAAAATAACTCAGTAAATCCAACTTTTCTTCATAGCTAAAATCCCCCATACCAGGCAACATTCTGGTAAACCTTTACTGTGCCCTCTCCAAAGCATCCACATCCTTCTAGTAGTGTGGTGACCAGATCTGTATGTAATATTCCAAATGCGGTCTAACTAAAATTCTATAAAGCTGCAGCATAACTTGTCTATCCTTATACTCAATGCCCCGTCCAATGAAGGCAAGCATGCCATAAGCCTTTTTCACTACTTTATTTATCTGTGCTGCCACCTTCAGTGATCTGTGGACCTGCATACCCACATCTCTTTGCATTTCAATACTCCTAAGGGTTCAGCCATTCATTGTATAATTTCCACCTGTACTTGACCTTCCAAAACGCATCACCTCACTTTGTCTGGATTAAACTCCATTTGCCATTTTTCTATCCATGCCTCTAACTAATCTGTATCCTGCTGTATCGTCTGACAATTCTCCTCACTGTCCGCAACTCCACCCATGTTTGTATCATTAGACCAGCTACGTTTTCCTCCAAATCATTTACACAGATCACAACAAGCAGAGGTCCCAACATGGATCCCCTAGACACAGCCCTCCATTGTCTAAAACACCTTCCACCGCTTTCCTGTCTCCTTTGACTAAACCTGTTCTGTATCCATCTTGCCAGCTCACCCTGATACCATGTGACTTCACCTTTTGTACCCACCTGCCACGAAGCATCTGTACTCAAATCCATTTGCAATAAAAGCTAACATTCCATTAGCCTTTCTACTAGGTTGCTGCACTTGCATATTAGCCTTCAGTGAGTTATCAGAGACTTTGGTTTCTTTGCACACTTTCAAACCTCATTCCATTTAAGAAATACTCTATACCTGTCTCTCCTACCAGAGTGGACAACCTCATTTTTCCACATTATATTCCATCTGCCATGTTCTTATTCATTCAGTAAGCTTGTCCAAATCCTCTCGAACCTGCCTTATACCTTCCTCACAACACATTCCTGCTTAGCTTTGTATCATCCCAATCATTGAAAATATTGTAAATAGTTACAACACAGGTATTGATCCTGGTAGTACCTCAGTAAGTCACAGCCTACCAATGCAAGAATTATTCTTACTCCTATCTATTAGCGAATTGTCAATCCATATTATCTACCCCACGTGCTTTAATTTTTCTAACCAGCTGCCAAAAGCATTAAAATCCAAGACCATCAGATCTCCTTTACCAACTTCGTTATTAACATCTTCAAATAAAAAAGTTCAAACACAGGTTCCCGTGCTAATCCATGCTGACTATACCTAATCAGACTACATAAACCAGGTATCTTTTTATCCCATCTTTTACAGTAGAGGCGAACGTTTTCCGGACTACAGATGTACGGGTTAGGTGTGCAAGGAATAATTCCAGAAGTTAGACTATTCAAAGCCCTAAAGTGGGGAATTGAACTCGAGAACTGAAAAACCAAAACAACCCACTGCATTCACCTGGCCAGCGGGAAACTGTTGCTCTCTGGATTACATCGGGGGCCTTTGATTTACAGAAATCAGATTGCAGGAGGGTGTTGAAGAGGGTCGACTTGCCCACGTTGGTGTTGCCAACCAAGTACACGTTGCCTCTGTAGCGCCAGGAGCTCTGGAGCCGGGAGATCAGCCCTTCGATGCCGTAGCCGGTTTTGGCGCTGATCAGGTGCACCACGTCCCGACCCCGGTAGTCGGTGCAAATGCCGGCCAGGCCGCAGTGCTGTAACACCCGTTGCCGGAGCCTCTTCAGGTAGTCATGGCAGTCGGCGGGGATCAGGTCGATCTTGTTGGCCAGCACCAGGACGGGGTTCCGCTCGCCCACCAGCCGCCGCAGGTCGGGAATGAGGCTGCCGCTCAGGTCCAGCAGGTCGAGCATGTAGAGTACCAGGGCCGACTCCTGCGCGATGCGGCCTAGCAGGCGCCGGTACTCTCCCTCCGGCACCCGAACCTCCAGCGCCTTTTGGTGGTGCACCAGCAGGAAACATCGCTGGCACACGGAGCGCTGCAAGGTGCCGGCCTGAAGCAGCTGTTTGTATTTCTCGCTCGGGAGGTAACCGGCCAGGGACGGGTCCACGCAGTGCAACACGGCACCGCAGCCCGAGCACGGCGAGCCATTGGCCGGCTCTAACGGGTCGGCAGTACCGTAGACTCGGTGCTCCCGCCGCCGCCTCTTCTTCCTCGACGGCAGCTCAGGCGCCGGGAAGTCCGGGTCGGTCACTTGCGGCTCGGCCGCCGGTGGCGGACTCAGCGCCTCCAAGGCCTGGAGCTGGCAGCGCAGAGCCCCGCACGCGGGTGAGGCCTCGGTCTTTCTTGAGGCCGCCTCACTGTTCCCCTTCTCCTCCTCCTCCTGCTGCTCGAGTTCGGCTGCGTATTCCACAAACACCATCTGCTCCGGCCTCGCCGGCTCCACCGCAGCGTAGGCCCATGCTGACGGTGGGCTGACCGGCCCCCGGCGCGGGACAGCGCTTAACGGGCGGCTCGAGCACAACGCGCGACAGAGAAACCAACTGACAGCCGCGCGCGCCATCTCCCCCGCTGTAAGAGAGGGGGAGGAGGAGAGTGGATAGGGGTGAGGGATGATGGACTGGTAGAATGGGGGGAGGGGTAAGGAAGCAGGGAAGGGGAAAGGAGGTGGAACGGAGAGGAGGGATAAAGAAGGGAGAGGGATTGTACAATGGTGGGGGTGGTGAAAGGAATGGAGTGCAGAGGAAGGGATTTTTGGGCAATAGGAAAGGTTTTGCAGTGGGTATTGGGCGGGGTCAAGGGTTTGGAGTGGGTACGGGGCAAGGGTTTGGAGTGGGTACGGGGCGGTGAGGGCAAGGGTTTGGAGTGGGAAGTGGATGACCAGGAAAGGAAGGTGGATGGAGGGGGAAAGGGGGAGGAAGGCGAAGGGGGCAAGGAATTGGGATGCTGAGAGGGAGCTGACCAGAATGGAGGGGAGGGAGGGAGAAAATGAGAGGTGAAGGATGAAAGGTGTGAGGGGATAGGAAGAAGTGGCAGGGGGATGGGAATTGGCGTGGAGTGAAAGACCTTCAGCAATGATTCTTCTTCATACCAAGACAGCAAATTACTATTATTTTCGTTAACTAATTGATTAAATTTAGACCGGGATGGCAATAATGCCACACATTTCTTTGCTCATCCATGTAGATATCAAGCAGCTCATAACTACTTGGTTAAAATCAGGGGCAGAGGCTTCTCTGGAATAGATTGTGAGCAGATGCAAAAACTCATGACTAGTCATCCATGAGACGTTATGGGCCTTCAGCAGAAAAATCTGCAACCTTATGGCCTGGCATTCTGCCCCCCGCAACTCTTAATTCTGCCATCATTCCAGAGGCTCAACCCTTGTTCAATGAAAACTGCAAGAGTAGTGTTAGGCATAAAAATGAGATGTTGACCTGCTAAAGCTACAAAACGGGATCAACTGTGTACCAAACAGCATAAGTGACAAGTTTTAGATAGAGCTAAATAATTCCTGAACCAATGGATCAGATCTAAGCTCTGCAGTCCTGCCAAATCCAGTTATGAATGGTGGTGGACAATTCAACAATTCACTAGAGGAGGAGGCTCCATTAAATATTTTCATCTTAATGATGGAAGAACACAATACATCAGTGAAAAAGATAAGGCTGGACCTACCCCATTGCAAAATACAAGGTTTAAAATTGCTTTATTGCTAATTGGTTCCACAAAAGCGTTCTTAAAAACCCATTTTCTAGATAGCCTTTGCCCATTTGAATTGTCCAGCCCAATAAAAATTCAAGTTTTCCACCATTATATTGTTTTTGTTACAAGCTCCAATTATTTCTTGCTTACACCTCTTTAAGATTAAAACTAATAGGATGCTTAGCTACTCTAACCTTAAATTACTCCTGCCAGTATTTTCAAACCAGAGGTTTTATTAATCTGCACCCATATTGGATAAAAATTATTTCCATGCTTGTCTGAACTAAGGTTTTTTTGTGTACAGAACCAAGAATCTATCTAGGTTATGTCTCGTTTTCCTTTCTGTCTGTCTATTTGAAATGCTCTGGAACATTTTTTTTCTTTCTCCCTGCCTCCTGATCTTGTGCCCATGGCTGGAAGTTTCAAAGCCTGCTTGGAATGGGCTGGCACAATGTCAAGGGAAGGTGTTGGGGGGCACACCTCATGTATTCAAGTGCTATGCCATATTGCTACAAAAGCTTGTGATTTCAAATAAACCTGATGGACTGTAACCTGGTGTCATGTGACATTTGACTTTGTCTATTTTCCTAGCTGTGAGGAAAATGGCAGAACAACTATTTGATCCATTTATGTGGCCAGTTAAGGACTACTTCCCACATCATCAAGCATTTTGCCTGTGTAGGGTTGACCCATCATGCCATGGGGAGACCATCAAGTGAAACCCCGGTGGCCTCCCTGCAAGCTCCATGGTGTTGGTGTGGCGATAGGAAAATGACCTGGGTGGGGTGGGTGATGGTGGTACACTATTTTTTTGGAACCTCCAAAATAGACTTTCATGGTCCATGGCGAATGCTGAAGGCAATGATTGCCCTCAGAAAAATGTTGCTGCTGGTGTTGATGCTGTGTAGTACTGAAATTCATATACCACATTTGTTTCAGGAGGAATGTCCTTTTGACCTAATGCCAGCATCCTGTTAGTGGTGAACTGTATGGTGAACATGCTGGTGTAGTGCCAGATATGGTACCAATAACTGGTAGATCACAACAAACACTTGGCTGTTCATAAGAAGCAACATACTGACTGTACCCAACCAACCCATGCTTACAAAACATTGTCGAACACTAGCTATGTTTTTGCAATTGGACAAGTTCAATTCTGGTCTCCCTGCAATTGGTAAGATGTTAAACTTGAAAGGGTTCAGAACAGATTTACAAGAATGTTGTCAGGATTCGAGGGTTTGAGCTATAAGGAGAGGCTGAATAGGCTGGAGCTTTTCTCTCTGGACCGTCAGAGGATAAGGGCTGACCTTGTAAAGGTTTATAAAATCATGAGGGGTATGAATTGGGTGAAAAGCCAAGGTCTTTTTCCTGGGGTAGGAGAGTTCAAAACTAGAGGGCATAGATTTAAGGTGAGAGTAGAAAGATTTAAAAGTGACCTGAGGTCAATATTTTCACACGTGAAACGTGGTGGATATATGGAATGAGCTGTCAAAAAAGTTGGTGGAGGTGGGTACAATTACAACATTTAAAAGGCATTTGGATGGATACATGAATAGGAAAGGTTTAAGAGGGATTTTGGCTAAACATGGGCAAATGGAACTCTAACAGTTTAGGATATCTGATCGGCACAGACGAGTTGGACCAAAGGATCTGTTTCCATGTTGTATAATTCTATGACTATAATATTTGCTGAATAATCCTGAATGTGCAATGAATTATGCTAATAATTTAGGGTCGTCAGTCAGGTTTGCAGTGTAGTACACTTGCATTTACCTTAAGGTGCATATATTGATACACGACGCTCAGCTTTTTGCAGACAAATAATATAAACACACATATGCCTATTCTAACTAAACAAAATAGGTGACAGTCATTTACTAGTTCCTTTCTCAAGGCAATGCCCTGAGTAATTAAAGTCAACTTGCCTAGCTGTTAACATGAATGGGTGCATTCTCCATGACAATACTTTTGCCAATCATACAATCTTTACAGTGTAGGAACAGGCCCTTTGGCCCAACAAGTCCGCACTGAGCCTCAGAGCATCCCACCCAGACTCATCCCCCTATAACCCACCTAGTCTACACATCCCTATGGGCAATTCAGCATGGCCAATTCACCTAGCCTGCACATCTTTGGACTGCGGGAGGAAACTGGAGCACCCAGAGGAAACCCACACAGACATGGGGAGAATATGCAAACTCTACACAGACTGTTGCCTGAGGGTGGAATCAAACTCGGGTCCCTGGTGCTTTGAGGCAGCAGCGCTAACAACTGAGCCACCGTGCTGCCCAGAATCTACTTTCCTCCAATCAGAACTCTCCTTACATGCAATACAAATGTTGACTTTCCCCTTGAATTTATCATCTTGATCATGTCTTGATGAGTGCAAGATGAAAAGCTTTGACAAAATGGTCTTTTCTCAACTACACTAAAGGTTAGGGGGAGAGGATCAATACTTAAGTGGCTAAAAAGTGGTTAGGATCATTATTCAGGTGTGGGGTTTACTAATGATAGCCTGGTGGTGCCGCTTCAGACATATGCCAGAGAACCTCCAGAGAAGTAACAGCAGCAATTATTCAACATTACACCACTGCACTGTGTGTCCAGCCTTTTATAAAAAGTTCTGTACTGCTCATGCAGTTGAATTCTTTTGTAATTATCATTAAAATTCATTTAATGAATGTTCAAGGTCTAAATTTAAAAACTAGCCTCACATCAGCAGTATGATGTAATGATAGGACCAGTTTGGCTGTTTTCTGATGTCTACTGGATTCCCATGTGAGTGCCTGCTCAAAATAAAACATTCTCCAGGCTATGCCAGAGGAGGCTGAGGATTCAGTATGAGCCATTATCACCCATCCCTTCCCTTCCCTTTCCTAGGAGAATGTATGGCTTCCATGACACTCTCTCCAATGATGGTAGAGATTCAAATTTGGTACCAGTAATTTTTTCAAATCTACTTTGTAGATGTATATTTTAGAGCCCCTTGTGACATTTTACCACTGGCAAACACCTGAAGAATGTTCATATCAATGTGAGTCAATTGTTATAGACTTCACCTGAATTGATGAGGAAACTTGCAATGTCCTCCAAGCTTGCTGAAGCAGATACCATTCAAGACGCTAAGCACTTCTAACTTAAGGGAAGTAAACTTTGACATCTTTTTCCTTTTAACATACTAACCCAATCATATTGCTTCTGAGACTAAGTAATTTATTTTCAGCTGTGTATCATTGATGATCCATCAGTACAACGAGTCTAGACTTGGATTTTCCATCGATTAGTGTCCAGAAAACTTTGTTTAAGGAATAAAATGTTCTTTTAAATCAGTTTAAATTTAAGGTGGCCCATATGTCAAGAACCAATTTCTCCCCGCTAATAGATAGAGTGAAACAATGCTTTTTAAATTTATTCAGTGGTCTTGATGCATAGGTTAAAAAGAGCTTCCCAGTGATAATTGCTGTAAGCCTTCACTTCTTTATGTTCTAAATTAAAAGTTAGGATTTTGTTCTTAATCTTTGAACTATTAATTAGCCACATACAAATTCACCTAGGAGCAGATGGGTCAGGAGAATTAACACATTGTTAAAGAACTGGTGTGGGAACAAGGGGTTCCTTTTAATGGAACGTTTGGACCTGTTCTGGGTCAGAAAGAAACTATAGCACTGGGATTGGGCTTTACCTGAAATGGGATGTCCAAGCAAAAAGGGTTATTAGGGAGCTGGCAAAGTCTTTAAACTAGGAAGAGTGGGGGCTGTGAGTATAAGACACCTACTTGTGAATAAAACAAAGCAGAATAGAATAAAGCAAGGGAAGTCATTCAGGAAATAAATAGTTATAGAATAAAAATCTAAAAATGGTTAAAGATTGTGAGAGGAATTCAACTTAAAATGATTCAAAGTATCTGTATAGTCATGCATATGGTGTCTGTACTAAGACAGGGGTTTCGAGAAATTGTACTGGGAGGAATCAGACATGGAGATTACTGAGATAACAAGCATGGGGCTGGATGAACACAGCAGGTCAAGCAGCATCATAGGAGC
>JAHRHZ010000024.1:5996690-6059065 GCA_024137785.1 Ginglymostoma cirratum
CTCCTGTGATGCTGCTTGGCCTGCTGTGTTCATCCAGCCCCATGCTTGTTATCTCGGATTCTCCAGCATCTGCAGTACCTTTTATCTCTGATACAACATACATGATCTTGGTTCAACATCGCTTCTGAAAGATGGAAACTCGATCAGTGCATTTCTCCCTCAACCCTGTGTTGAAGTATCAGCTTAGATTACGTGCTTAAATCAATGGAGTTGGGCTTGAATCTACAGCACTTTGACTGGAGACAGTGCTGAAAGTGAGTGAGTTGATTTGAAATAAACACAAGAGCTAATCAGTGCCACTGCTATTTAAAATTGACATTATACTTAGAGGGATCTGAAGAAAAAGAGAAATCAATTTTAAAGGTTGAATACTTCTTCGTGCTTTTAACTCTCTGCATTATACAACCACTTGATGGCACCATGGAATTATGAATCCAGCACGACTTTCAGCTATCTGCTCAGAAATACAGAGATAACCATGTGGAGCTGGAGAAACACAGCAGGCAGGCAGCATCAAAGGAGTAGGAAAGCTAACATTTTGGGTCAGGACCTTTCTTTAGAAATGGGGGGAATGCTCAGAAATATATATTTTGATTTTGAGTAATTAAAGCTTTTAGATTGGCAATGTTCTAAAGAGTTGTGATGAACTTCCCTGAAGTTCTTTCTGCAACCAAATGTATTTGGCTTCACTAATATTGTAAGCTTTGCCAGAATCAAGGTCTTATTGGTTGGACCCACATTTCCTTCAGTGCTCTCCAGAACCAAGTCTGATATCTTTCTCAATTGAAAGAGCTATTACTCCCTGAATGGGACCACAAGTATTGCAAACAAAATATCTATCTGTTAGTAGTCAAAATTCTGTCCCTTAATGGATTTCCAGATCAGGAAGCTAAAAAGTAGAAACTTGAAAATAGAGACAACCCTGTGTGGAGCTGAGGAACATAAAAGGCCAGGCAGCATCAGAAGAACAGGAAAGTTGATGTTTCGGGTCAGGATCCTTCTTCAGAAATGGGGAGCTCCTCTGATGCTGCCTGGCCCACTGTGCTTCTCCAGCTCTACACTGTGTTGTCTCTAAGTCCAGCATCCTCAGTTCTTGCTATCTCTCAACTTGGAAAATAGACCTCTGTAATACTCCTTGTGTCACATGCTAGCAAGAGTAGAAATAAGATGATAGAGAGGATGATTATAAGGCTTTAGATATGATGTGGGACTGAGGGCCTCAGCTTTTTTGGGAAATTGTGACAACTTCTGAGGCAAGACACACCTATTTACAAAGGATGTTGCATCCAAATAGGACTAAAATGAATGTTTTTGTGGATGCTTCATGTTTGGGAGGATTTGTGTTAAATTGAGCACTAACATATTAAAGTAGAAAAGAGGATGAAGGTCTATAACTGTAGCAGTAGGATTAAAAATAATGTCTTCAAACCAGTAAGGGTTAATTGTTGATGGTTAATTTGACATGACAATGAGCAATTGAAATAAAGTGGGAAATTATGTGGAAAACAAGCCTAATGTGAAAGCAGCCTGGTTTGACTGAAAGAGAACCATGTCACACTAAACTGTGAGAACAGGCCTGTTGGACCATCACATGCAGCCACCTGGAGATGTTTTCCTGTAGAATGGAAAGTTTGGAAATGTATTGAAAGTACCAGGGAATAGAGATACAGCCTGTAATCTTAGATTCAGGATAGGGGACTCTGCCCCATTCATTGGGCTTCACCTTGGACCAGGATCACTACTGGTGCCAGGACCCTTGAGGAACCTCCAGACCAGCCATTGCACAAGGTCCCCAACAGGCAAGAGGCAGTAAGACTTAGCATTAAACATGTCTAAAGTAGTTTAAGCTAATAGATTCAATCATTAGTTTCCACATGTCTCTAATATATGTTAAGCAGACTAAGCTAATAAACTTGCCTTATATCAAAGTGCATGTGCCTTCTTGTAATCATATTGATCAGATCCAAAAGAACTCGTTAGGTACTTTCAGCCTAATGATACAATAACAAAACGTGTTTCTTCATACCATAGTTAGTTAGGAGCAGACTAAGAAATACTAGAAGCAATACAAATACAAATGCAAGTGCACACATGAAGGGTTATGAATAATGTTAGTGAGCTACAAGAACAAGTAGCCATTTGTTTTCATTGTTTCACAGAATGTGTGCCTCACTGGGAAGGCCAGTGTTTGTTGACCTTTCTAGTTTGCCTTGAAAGAATTTTGGTGATCCATCTTCATGAATTGTTACTGTCCATCTTATGTAGGTACACCCATGCTGCTGTTTGGAAGGTAGTTCCAGGTTTTAGATGCAATGATGGTGGAGGATACGATTCCAATTTAGAATGCTGAGTGGCTTGGAAGGGAGCTTGTAGGTGATGGTGTTCCCATCTAACAGCTGCTCTTGTCTTCTCGATGTAAGGATGTTTGGAAAGTATTTTGAAGGAGATTTGATGAGTTGCTGCAGAGCAACTTGAACATGTTGGTGGCGAGGGGAGCGAATACTTGAGTTGGTAGATTGGGTGCCAGTCCTGTTCTGTCCTGAATGTTGCTAAGCCTCTTGAGTGTTGTTGGAACCACACTCATGCAGACAAGTGAAGAGTATTCCATCATGGTCCTGAATTGTGACATGTAGATGATGTGCAGATTTGAGGGAGGCAGGAGAAGACTTACCTGTTGTAGACATCTTCTTGATACTACAGTCTTAAGTGACTTTTCCAGTTCATTTTCTGCTCAATGTTGAAGGGAGCCATGGCTGACATATCCACTCAACTTTGCACAGAACTGATCAATGAACTTTGTTTACTGTGGTTCTCTTTTCTCCAATGGCAAGCATACACCTACCTTACTGAAAGATAATTATTTCAAGAAAGATGACAAGATACATAACGGTCGATTGACCTGACCTTTTCACAGCTTGGGCCAGAATTGTATTATTGCTGTTTGCGTCAAATCACTACTGCCTCAAGGTAACATCTGTGCACTCTTTCCAACAAAGTAATGGCAATCAATTTCATGTGAGCACTCAGACCAGGACTGTGGACTACCAGACTGAGGAATAAAAGAGCTGAGTGAGGTCCATCCATTACATATTGGGGGTAGATGTTTAAATAAGACAAAATGTTCAGGTGAGTACATAAAACAAGTTACATTATCTTTGGTCTATGAGGAGTAAATGAAGGAACATTAGACAAAATTTATTGTGGGTGTATGAAAAAACAAACAATTGCATTTATATATTTTATTAATTTTTTTTAGAAAGGCAAGGTATTTCTCAAGAACATGATCAGACAAACAACAGGATAACAAAACAAAGAACTTTGGAGATGGAAATCTGAAACAAACAAAAAGACAGAAATTGCTCGAGAAACTCAGCAGGTCTGGCAGCATCCGTTAAGGAAAAAAAAAGAGAAAAGTAACAGGCTATTTGGATTGGTGACAAAATAATTGGTTGAAGAGTTAGATTTACAAAAGCATCTGAAAGGAGAGGAAGGTGAGAGGCAAAAGAACTAGGGGAGGGAATTCAAGAATTTAGGACCCAGAATGAGGAAGGTTTGCAACAGAACTAGAGAGGCTAAGGAAGAGGTCAAAGTTAGTGGTCATCAGCGTTCTTGGAAGTTTATGGGGCTGGGTGAGGCTACAGAGTTTAGGGAAGGGCTGAGGTCATGGAGAGGAAATTTTAACACCAGGATAATGACTTTAAATTTGAGGCATTGTTGCACCCGAAGGCAAAGTAGGACATCAATAGAAGACATGATGGGTAAACAGGATTCTGTACAAATCACACTACTTGCAATCAACATGTTAGATGATGGTGTAATGTGGGAATTGCATTTTAATAGCTGAGCCTGAAAGTTTTAAAACAAAAGGAAGGGATGAGAGATTCTTCAACAGCTGGATTGAGGCAGGAGTGGAGCTATGTAGTAATCCACCCAGCAGGAGATGTAACCAAACAGATTGAGATTGCTATAGCTCTCACACAGATATAAAAGGTTCCTTACTCAATAAAGATGTTTTGATTGACAGGCAGGCCCTGACCTCGTGAACTGAAAGAGGAATCAAAAGTCAATCACTGCCTTTCTTCCTTTTAATGAAAGCTGTTTGCAGGTTTGAAGCTGAGATAGAATGAGATTTGGAGTTCTTTTTAAGGTCAGTGTCAGAGGTTGACAATTATCATGTGATTTTAATGAGCAGTAAAAAGGCAACATTGCTAGACTTATTGTTTTCACATCGCAGAACAGTAGAGAATAAATTATGCTTCATTAGACATTATATTCTGTTGCTTTATGTACTTCATGTAAAAATAAGGAAGTTTGCTTGTTTATTAACCAAAGTATACATAAGCCTATCTTCTGAGAGAAAAGCAAACAGATTTGAACTGTCAGTATCCAGTACGCATAAAGAGGGATCTTATTGACAAGGCTTTCAGGTCCCTCTACTGCTGGGTATTTGGTGGCAAATGTGCTGTCTACATGTTAAGCAATGAATGGTCCAAGTTGAGGAGACATCAATGATGCTGGATTCAGACAGTTGGTGAATTTTCCTGGGTTTGTTCCTGGCTTCATCAAATGCAGAAAAACCAAACAGACTTTTATAGGTTCACAGGATAGGACTCAGGCCCAGAATTAATCTTGTCAAAGACTTAACATTTCTAAAAGCTGTTTGAATACATCTATTAGATTCCCCTTTAAACTTTAAGAATTACTGTTTTAAAAAAAATACATATTTTGTTGAAACTCTTTGTCTTGCATCCATAAGGACAATTTGCAGAAAAAAGTGTGTTAAAGGAAAACAGCATTTATGCTGTATGAAAGGAGGGTGCTGATGCTTGGCAGGTCGATTCTGATTGGTAGAGGTATTGCCATAGAGAATACACCAGTTAGATGATGACTGAATTAACTGCCAAGCTTTCTTTAATTATTAAACCAAGCAGAATGAATCTGATTGGTCAGATTGTTGTCCTGCAAAATGGAACAAGGCCTGGCTATCATCATTTTGTTGAGTTGAAACTGAAACAGTTTGTGTATGTGTTCTCTGTCTGCAAAGACACAGGGCCCTGTGCTCTGACATATTCCAGTGCATACAGAAGCATAACACTGTGAGCCAAACTGATAATTCTAAATTGTGAGTATAATTCTACACACACTCAGGATTATTTAGCAAATTTTTAATTATGGAACCACATGTAATATTGGACACTGGTTTTGTAAGTGCAGGCTGGTTGACTACAGTGAATACCACTTTGCTCATTGCTAACAGTGAAGGAATGTCATGTTTTGATACAATCCACTGTCTTTGACACATGTAGCCTACATACCTGGCATCTCATCTGCACTGATTTTCATAAATCGCCCAACTCATTTGTGTGATAGGCAGACTGTCTTTTGGGCTTCATAGCAGCATCTTGTTCATGGCAAACACCATTCCAGTTGTTACTGCGTAGCAGGGGTGTGGAACTGCTAGCTTCACCTGTTGTTCAGACCTTTTAAGAAAATTTTGCCCTCTGGTAATCTGAAGTACGGTGCACTGTCTTTGGAACCAAAAGTGACAGCCTAGCGTCCTTTGAGTTTCACGGAATTGTTATAGTGCAGAATGAGCCCATTTGATGCATCATACCTGCACCAGTTATAAAGTCATACAGCTTGGAAACAGACCCTTTGATCCAACTCGTCCACACCTACCAGACGTCCCAATCTGACCTAGTCCCATTCGCCAGCGTTTGGCCCATATCCCTCTAAACCCTTCCTATCTATATACCCAACCAGGTGCCTCTTAAATGTTGTAATTGTACCTGCCACCGCCACTGCAATAGAAAATCACGAACATTGGAACAGGATAGATGCAAACAGCATCCACAAACGTTGAGCAGTTGAGAACAAGGAGTCACAGTTTCAACATTAAATGCAAGAGATTTACAAGGCAGCCAGAGAAACTTCTTCACTTAGAACTGTGTGGGCCTGAATTCAGTTCCACAATTAGTGCTCAAGGCAGAAGCTTCAAATGTTCAAGATTGCACTGTAGAAATAGATGAAAGCAAAGCAATGAAAGGGAAATGGGAACATAATAGATAAAATTGATTAGAATTATTTGCCTGCATGGATGGTGAACATTGATACAAGCTGTTTGGGCTGAATGCCTTGTTTATAATTATGTAATAATACTGAGGAAAGGCAAAAAATGGAAATTCCCGGTTAAACCAAAAGTGACAATGTCCTGCTTTCTCCCATATCCCTGCACACCATTTCTATCCAAATAATCAACGAATGCACTTTTAAATGTCTCAATAGAACCTGCCTCCATCACATTTCCAGGCAACGCATTCCATACCCTAATTGCTTGCTATATGAAAATCTCTTTCTTCCATCACTTTTGTTTCGTATGCACATCACTTTCAATCTATGCCCTCTTGTTCTTTTCTTTTTTATAAGTGGAAACAACTTCTTCCAATGTACTCTTTCCAGCTCACTCATGATCTTGAAAACCTCTATCAAGTCTTTTCTCCAGGGAAAACAGTCCTAACTTCTTCAATCTATTCTTGTAACTGAAGTACGTCATTTGTATGACCATTGTTATAAATCGCTTCTGCACTCTCTCCAATGCATTTACATCTTTCCTGCAATGCAACACCCACACCTGTACTCAATTCTTCAGCTGACTTTGAACAAGTGTCTTGTATTTTCTTCCATTGCCTTTGGCTGACCTTTCAAATCAGGCAATTGACGCATCTGGAGATTTAATTTATAACTGAGTCATTGGTGGGTGATTAATTTGAAAAATGAGATACTCTAAGAACTTCAAACTCTATTTAAAATGACTATCACAGGTCACACAGCCTTTGCATTTGTGGGAATTTAACCTGGGAATGATGTGTTTCCAATCAAGTCCTTCCACTTAGCCTGAAAAAATTCATCTATGAACATCCGTTTTTTCACTCTCAAATCTCAAAATATTTGATCTTTCCTGTTTTCCATCCTATCAGAGATTCTTTTCCAACTCACCTCTTGCTGAAAACACATTACTGTTGTAATTTCCAGTTCTGATGAATGGTCATTGACCTGAAACATTAACACTTTCTCACTCTACAGATGCTGCCAAACCCATTGAATACTTCCATCATTTCCTTTTTTAAAAGCTCTCCTGATGTTTTGGTCGATTTTTATCCCTCACTTGATGTAACAAGAGCAGATTTTCTGGTCATCATTCCATTGCTGTTTGTAGTTTCTTACTGTTGCAGATTGCAATGTAATGACAGAAGCCAAACCTATTAATCGATGGTAAAATAGTCTAAAGTTATGGAAGGTGCTATATAAATATTATTTTCTTTTCTTTACACTTGTCATTGTCCTACATTAGGGTCTTTGACCTTCCAGCTCAGTTCTAGAGAAGATAAATACATAATAATGGCTTCATTTTCAGCTTCTTGTAGACAGTATCATTCAGTCTGGAGCAGCTGCTAATACATCAGGCAATGAAAGAAATGAAAAGATAGCTGAACAGTGAGATTTCTTTTGGCACTTCCATTTTTTATATGTTAGGAAGAAAAACTGTTCTAAAACTGCCTCACAGTTGGTCTGTGCACCTTCCAGTTCTCTTGTTCTGCATCCTGTCACAGCTCAACCAGTTATGTTTGCTCTGTACATCTGTTATATCATTCAATTGCATGCATTGTTTTGATTTCCCTAAAATGCTGATTATTTTTTGCTTCTGTTTATCAGAATGATTAGTTATGTCCTTGTGTTCATGGATTCATTCTTAAATTGTGTTCTATCATTTTAATTAGTTGTCTTTTGATTTTTTTATTATTTCTATGGGCTTGACTACACACTTTAAAAGTTTTATTTAACTTATTTTTCCAATTAACCTGTTCAGAGATGTTATTACACACCTCTGGAGTAGGTGGGACTTTGAACTCATCCCTTCTGATCCAGTGGTCGGGACGTTACCACGGCACCACAAGAGTGCAGTTGCTTGGCTACTCTTAAAGTAGAGGATCAAGAGAAGACAGATGAGACCATTTAGTCCATCAATCCTGTGTTGGCTCTCTGCAACAACAACTTACCTAGCTCCACTTCCCTTCCCTTCTCCCACTGCCTTGAAAATATTTCCTGTTCAGATGCTTATCCAATTTGAAAACCACAATTGAATTTGCCTGCACCATCTTTTCAGTCAGTCCTTCCCAGATCATGAATTCTCATTGTGCAAAAAAGACCTATATGTTGGAGGGGGTGGGGGAAGAAGTAGGATAATTGGATGAATTTGTGCTCCTTGATGAGAAGACCTGCCCACCATGATTTGTACAGTGGTGATTTCCAGAGCATAGTGATCAAAAACTCCTGTATAACTTCCATCAGAATTTCCAACATGTACCACCAAATGGAAAAGGCACACTGTCTGAGCAAAAAGTAAGAAAATTGCCCAGTATATTGTCTTAGCATTTAGCATCAGGTGGCTTATTGAGCACAGTCATGTATAGTCCATTATAATATTTTTGAGAAGGTTTGTAGCTTGGGTTGTGGATGCAGTTGTAGACTTGCTTGCCGAGTTGGTGTGTTTGATTGCAGGAGTTTCATCACGCTGCCAGGTAACATTATCTGTGTTATGAGGCATTTCTAGCATTGAAAGGATGTGCTGCACTTCGATCATACATCTTTGTACCTCTCTCAAAGTCAGCAAAATGGGTGACTGGAGATTGCCTCATTTAGCAGGGAGTCACACACCTATTCGTTGGTGATTAGAGTCAAGATGTTCCGGATTACTCTCAGGGGGACACTGACACTAAGGATATGGTTTAGGGCCAGGAACCTGGGCCCGGGACTCTGTGCATGCACCTCACTGGGAATAAAGATGGAGTGTGTCGTATAACTACTGTTTCAAACCTTCCAAACCCACCAATACCCTGGTAAATCTCTTCTGAACCCTTTCCAGCTTAATAATATCTTTCCTATAAATAGGCGACCAGAACTGGACACAGTGTTCCAGAAGATGCCCCACCAATATCCTGTTCAACCTCAACATTACTTCCCAACTCCTATACCCAAAGGACTGACAATGAAGGCAAGCATGCTAAACACCTTTTTAAGTACCCTGTCTATATGTGATGCAAACTTCAGAACCCCTAGGTTCTGTTCTACAACATCCCCAAGACCGTACCATTATTTGTATAAGTCCTATCTTTATTTGTTGTAGCAAAATGCAATACCTTGCATTTATCCAGATTGACCTGCGTCTGCTATTTTTCAGCTCATTGACACATTTGATCAAGATCCCTTTGTAAAATTAGAAAAACTTCTTCACTCTCTACTCTGCCACCAATTTTGGTGTCATCCACAATGTACTAACCATGTCTTCTGTATTCTCATTCAAATCATTTATATAAATGACAAACAAAAGAGGACCTAGAACTGATCCCTGTGGAACACTGTTGGTCACGGGCCTCCAGTCCGAAAAGCAATCCTTCACCACTATTCTTTGTTTCCTGCCGTTAGGCCAATTATGTATCCAGTTGGCAAGCTCACTCTGAATCCCATGTGATCAAGAAAATCTAAGGGTATGAAGTTGACAATGACTGCACTATATGTTAACCTGTCACAACCTTGGAGCTGAGTGGTAGGAAGAGGTCAAAATGTCATAGCCCATAGCAGTAGTAGTGTTGTCAGTGAGGATGCTCAGGCATTGTGTTCCTTGGGGAGATGGTGATGTTGTGGTAATGTTTCTAGAGCAAGTAATCAAGAGCCCCTGAATGTTCTAAGGCTATGGCTTCATAATTCCACCTTGGATAATTTGAATTTAATAAATCTGGAGACGAGGTCCCATTATGACCATTTAACCATTGTCAATTGTTATTAAAAACTCATCTGGTTCACTAATACCCTTTAGGTAGGGAAATCTGCCTTATCTGGTCTGGCCTATATATGACTCCAGACCCACAGCAATGACTCCTCACTGTCTTCTGGGAAATAAATGCTGGCCTAGCCAATGACTCCCACATCCTTGAGTGAATAAAAATAAGTGACAGCACTGCAGGAGTACTGAAGATATATGTGGTGCAGTCATAGGATATAGGAAGACTTGGTGATATTAACCAGGGAGTAGACTTTCTATTGTGATTCTATGACTTTGAGAAATGGAACATTTTAGAACAACAGTTCAGGAGTGTGTGATTGCAGATGCGCCCAAAGTATCACGGGCACAGCAGCTAGTATTGACCCAGGACGAGGTTTGCACACACACTTCAGCTTTGAGGCTATGAGGTCAGTACCACAGTTAAAATGAAAACCAACATTTTATTGCATAGATAAAGCAAATGAAAATTCATCTCAATCAGTGAGAAATGTTGAAAACAGCAAGTGGAAGCCTGACAACCAGCAGGTTATCTCTTTCTCACTCATTCTCAGGTTCTGAATCTCTTTTTGTCTGTCTCTCTTTTTCTATCTTGGTCTCTCTGCCTCTTTATCCAACTTTCTCATAAATTTTTTGATAACTTTATGTAATGACTAAGAATTGAATTATTTTCAATGCAATTAGTGCATTGAACAAACATAATATTTTCAGGAAAATGGCAAATAATAAAAAATTGTTTAATCTTTTAAGTCACAGGAACATACAGATTACTGCCTTGGAGTTACTTAAAAAAAAACACTATCACAGTTCCTGTGAAGAAAGCTAGCAAATAAAATTTTGAAAATTTAAATGGTGCTCTGAATATTTTTGCAGACCAAATCGATCGAGCACAAATAGCAGTGTATGTTGTGTTGGCTCACTCGCTGAGCTGGTTCGTTAGTTCGCAGACGTTTCATCACCCTGCTGGGTAACATCATCAGTGCAGCCTCCGACGAAGCGCTGTTGTGTTTTCCTGCCTGATATTTAAACTCTGGGGTCCATTGGAGTTGATTACCTCATTTCCGTTTTTCCTTCGCAGTGGTGTATATATAGAGTCCAGTTTGAGCCACCCGTTCGACTGGGACAGCACCAGGATCCTAGGACAGGCCAAACAGAGACAAACGTGGCACTTCCTAGAGGCCTAGTTCTCCGCCAAGATGGCCGTCAACAAACCCATAGAACTAGACCCTATACATACACCACTGCGAAGAAAAACCGGAAATGAGGTAACAAACTCCAACGGACGCCAGAGTTTAAAAACCAGGCGGGAAAACACAACAGCGCTTCAGTGGAGGCTGCACTAATGATGTTAGCCAGCAGGTTAATGAAACGTCTGCGGAACAACGAACCAGTTCAGCGAGTGAACCAACCACAATACCCACAAACTGAGCTACAATTCTACTCAAGAACCTGAGCAATGTATGTGTGGGAGACTATAAATTGGTCATAAGATAGAGATAAAAGGTACTGCAGATGCTGGAGAATCTGAGATAACAAGGTGTGGGGCTGGATGAACACAGCAGGCCAAGCAGCATCATAGGAGCAGGAACGCTTGACGTTTTGGGCCTAGACCCTTCATCAGAAATGGGGGAGGGGAAGAGGGTTCTGAAATAAACAGGGAGAGAGGGGGAGGCGGATAGAAGATGGATAGAGGAGAGGATAGGTGGAGAGGAGGCAGACAAGTCGTAGAGGCGGGGATGGAGCCAGTAAAGGTGAGTGTAGGTGGGGGGGTAGGGAGGAGATAGGTCAGTCCAGGGAGGACGGACAGGTCAAGGGAGCGGGATGATGTTAGTAGATAGGAGATGGGGGTGTGGCTTGAGGTGGGAGGCGGGGACAGGTGAGAGGAAGGACAGGTTAAGGAGTCGGGCGGCTGTCTCCTCTGGAGCTGCTGGCTGTGATGTACCTCCGCCCACTGCCGACACCGCAACTCCGCCCACTGCCGACGTAACTCCGCCCACAGCCGACGCCAACAACGCACTGCCCACTGCCTCCACAGCCAGCAGCTCCAGAGGAGACAGCAACACTGAGCCCTGCCGAGTCTTCACCATCCCCCCAGACCTCCCCCTTACTGAGGACAAACGGTCAGTCCTCAATAAAGAGCTCACCTTTGTCCCCCTCCACCCACACATCAATGAATACCGCTCAAGCTTGGATATTGAGCAGTTTTTCCGCCGCCTCCGCCTCCACGCTTACTTCTCCAACTGTGAATCTAACCGTCCCTCTACTGACCCCTTCTCCCACCCCCAACACAAGCCCTCCTCCTGGACACCACCCCAAGGCCTCCTACCCTCCCTCAACCTCTTCATCTCCAACTGCCGTCGAGACATCAATCGCCTCAACCTCTCTACCCCTCTCAAACACTCCAACCTCTCCACCGGAGAAGGTGCAGCCCTCCGCTCCCTCCGCTCCAATCCCAAGCTCACCATAAAACCCGCGGACAAGGGAGGGGCAGTCGTAGTATGGCGCACTGACCTCTACATTGCTGAGGCCAGGCGCCAACTCTCTGACCCCTCCTCCTCCCGCCCCCAGATCATGACCCCACCCCCGAGCACCAAACCATCATCTCCCAAACCATCCACAACCTCATCACCTCAGGTGACCTCCCACCCATCGCCTCCAACCTCATCGTTCCCCAACCCCGCACCGCCCGCTTCTATCTCCTTCCCAAAATCCACAAACCTGAATGCCCTGGTCGACTCATTGTCTCCGCCTGCTCCTGCCCCACTGAACTCATCTCCACCTACCTAGACTCCATTTTCACCCCCTTGGTACAGGAACTCCCTACCTACGTCCGTGACACCACCCAAGCCCTCCA
Source organism: Ginglymostoma cirratum (assembly GCA_024137785.1). Taxonomy (NCBI): domain Eukaryota; kingdom Metazoa; phylum Chordata; class Chondrichthyes; order Orectolobiformes; family Ginglymostomatidae; genus Ginglymostoma; species Ginglymostoma cirratum. The sequence continues at coordinate 6,009,383 of JAHRHZ010000024.1, forward strand.
CCTCTTCCAGAACTTCCAATTCCCCAGTCCCCAACACCTCATTTTTACTATGGACGTCCAGTCCCTATACACCTGAATTCCCCATGCAGATGGCCTAAAGGCCCTCCGCTTCTTCCTGTCCCGCAGAACTGACCAGTCCCCCTCCACGGACACCCTCATCCACTTAGCCGAACTCGTCCTCACCCTCAACAACTTCTCTTTCAATTCCTCCCACTTCCTACAGACAAAGTGGGTGGCCATGGGTACCCGCATGGGCCCAAGCTATGCCTGCCTCTTTGTAGGTTACATGGAACAATCCCTCTTCCGTACCTACACTGGCCCTAAACCCCACCTCTTCCTCCGTTACATCGATGACTGTATCGGCGCCGCCTCGTGCTCCCACGAGGAGCTCGAACAGTTCATCCACTTCACCAATACCTTCCACCCCAACCTGAAGTTCACCTGGACCATCTCCAACACTTTTCTCTCCTTCCTGGACCTCTCTGTCTCCATCTCGGGTAACCACCGAGAAACCGATGTCCATTTCAAGCCCACTGACTCCCACAGCTACCTGGAATACACCTCCACCCACCCACCTTCCTGCAAAAATGCCATCCCCTATTCCCAATTCCTTCGCCTCCACCGCATCTGCTCCCAGGATGAGACATTCTACTCCCGTACATCGCAGATGTCCTCATTCTTCAAGGACCGCAACTTCCCCCCAACAGTGGTCGAGAACTCCCTCGACCGTGTCTCCCGCACTTCCCGCAACTCATCCCTCACACCCCGTCCCCGCAATAATAACTAAAAAAGAATCCACCTCGTCCTCACGTACCACCCCACCAACCTTCGGATCCAACGCATCATCCTCTGACACTTCCGCCATCTGCAATCAGACCCCACCACCAAAGACATTTTTCCCTCCCCACCCTTATCTGCCTTCCGGAGGGACCACTCCCTCCGCGACTCCCTTGTCCGCTCGACACTCTCCTCCAGCCCCACCACACCTGGCACTTTTCCCTGCAACCGCAGGAAGTGCTACACCTGCCCCCACACCTCCTCCCTCACCCCAATCCCAGGCCCCAAGAAGACTTTCCACATCAGGCAGATGTTCACCTGCACATCCGCCAATGTGGTATGCTGCATCCGCTGTACCCGTTGTGGCTTCCTCTACATCGGGGAAACCAAGAGGAGGCTTGGGGACCGCTTTGCAGAACACCTGCGCTCAGTTCGCAACAAACAACTGCACCTCCCAGTCGCGAACCATTTCAACTCCCCTTGCCACCCGAAGGCTGCAGGAACAGCAAATCATATTCAGCCTGGGAACCCTGCAGCCCAATGGCATCAATGTGGATTTCACAAGCTTCAAAATCTCCCCTCCCCCAACCGCATCCCAAAACCAGCCCAGCTCATCTCCACCTCCCTAACCTGTCATTCCTCTCACCTATCCCCTCCTCCCACCTCAAGCCACACCCCCATCTCCTATCTACTAATATCATCCCGCCCCCTTGACCTGTCCGACCTCCCTGGACTGACCTATCTCCTCCCTACCCCCCCACCTACACTCACCTTTACTGGCTCCAACCCCGCCTCTTCGACTTGTCTGCCTCCTCTCCACCTATCCTCTCCTCTATCCATCTTCTATCCGCCTCCCCCTCTCTCCCTATTTATTTCAGAATCCTCTTCCCCTCCCCCATTTCTGATGAAGGGTCTAGGCCCGAAACGTCAAGCTTTCCTGCTCCTATGATGCTGCTTGGCCTGCTGTGTTCATCCAGCCCCACACCTTGTTATCTATAAATTGGTCATGTTTAGCACTGGTACTCAACTGGAGGTGTAAGAGTGATCAAAACAGGTAAGAGCACATTCTTCTTCAAAATTCTCACACAGAGTAACAAAAAGCATTAGATAATTGAATAATGTATTCCAAGAACTTAGTGTATTTAGTGCAGGTGAAGATTTTGAAGCATCACCACAACAATGACAGAAATTAATAGAAGAGAGAATTTTGCTGTGTGGGAAGAGAGGCACCATTGCTAGATATTGTGCTGGATGTAGAGGAGAACCAGCTGTAAAATAAAAGAATGGAGGAAATAGGAGCTGCAGACCTGCTGCTGGTATTTCCCCTCCCTATCGGGTAATAGATATAATGGATTAATTTCTCACCTGGAAAGATTTGAATTTATTACACGTCCTTTAGGGTTTGATTAGTTCAGTTGGCTGGACAGCTAGTGAAGAGAGGCTTGCGGTGTAGAGTGACACCAACAGCATGGGTTCAAATGCTGTGCTGGCTGAGGTTACCATGAAGGATTATCCTTCTCAACCTATCCCTCATTTATCTTGCAATCTGCTCATTTAAACATGGTCCCTAAATAATCCAGCAGGAATTAAGCAATGGTTTTGAAAAATACAATTTTTGGTTAAGGCAGTTTTATGATTTACTCTTAGAAGTTCCCTACACAGATTATTTTAGCCTTGAAGCCAAATGTATGTTATAATGAACAAAATGCTAAATGTTGAAGTTAACTCTCAGATATACTGTCTCTGGTTTTGCGAATCTATTAAGAGGATTAGAGAGAAGTTATTCAATAGGATAATGGTGAATCACAGAGCTTAAGAGAGACAGTTACCGCACACTCGACCAGCTGGTCAATAAGACTTGTCGGGGTATTGAGGCATTAAGGTCATTCATTAACCAGTTGTTTATTCCAGGAGCATCATCACAACGACAAGCAATATCATAGAAGTCTTTATCACTGGTCACTCAGGTACATACAGGGAGGCAATGACCTAGTGGTATTATTGCAAAAGCATTAATCCAGAAATTTCTTCAGCCAGAGAGTGGTAAATCTGTGGAACTAAATGCCACAGAAGGCAGTGGAGGCCAGGTCTTTGAGTATCTTTATACAGAGATAGATAGGTTCTTGATAAAGGAATCAAAAGGTATAAGGAAAAAGCAAGAGAATGGGGTTGGGAAACATATTAGCAATGATTAAATGGCAGAACTTGATGGGTGAAAGATCTATTTCTGCTCCTATACCTTATGGTCTTATGATCAAATGGTATGTCGGGTTTTGAACATTAAAACCATGTACAGGGATCATATATATATATAAGTACAAGTGTTCATAAATTGGAAGTTTATAAATCGGGAACCCCCTGCAAGCAGCTCTTTTATTCTAATTATCTTTGTTTCTTTTGTGCAATAAACTTCTGTTTTCTTGTTAAAAACAGAACTGAGCACTGTGCTAATGTTTCAGTGAAGGACCTCCATGTCTAATTAAAAAGAAATGTGATCTATGAAGCCAGAGTTCAATCTGGCATTGCACTCATCCAGAAGTAACATCACCGAGGAACATAACAGCTCCACCTACACCATGGTACATGTCCTCTCTTTCTTTTCCCCCTTCAGGCTGCAGGTGACAAGAATAGAATAGAATCCCTACAGTGTAGAAACAGGCCCTTCAGCCCAACAAGTCCACACTGACCCTTGGAGCATCCCACCCAGACCCATCCCCCTATAACCCACACACCCCTGAACACTCTGGGCAATTTAGCATGGCCAATCCACCTAGCCTGCACATCTTTGGACTGTAGGAGGAAACTGGAGCACCCGGAGGACAACCCACGCAGACACGGGGAGAATGTGCAAACTCCGCACAGACAGTCACCCGAGGCTGGAATCGAACCCAAGTGCTAACCACTGAGCCACCGTGCCGCCCATAGAATAATGTACCACAGCAATGCTTGACATTACTTTCCACTGTGTTGCAATTGGCTGTGTTCTAGGTTAGAGAGCACGTAGGTACAAAAAGATTATCCTGAAACTCTTCCTTCCTCAGTTAATCATAGAATCCCTACAGTGCAGGAAGAGACCATTTGGTCCATTTCAGTCTGCCCTGACTCTCCAAAGAGCATCCCACCCTATATTTCTCCTGAAATCCCACATTTCCTATGGCTAACCTATCTAGCCTGCACATCCCTGGACACTACAGACAATTTAGTATGGCCAATCCACCTAACCTGCACATCTTTGGACTGTGGGAGGAAACTGGAACACCTAGCAAAAATCCATGCAGATATGGGGAGAATGTGCAAACTCCGTACAGACAGTCGCCCAAGGGTGGAATCAAACCTGGGCCCCTGACGCTGTGAGGCAGCAGTGCTAACCACTGAGGCACTGTGTTAATTTTTAAATCAGCGTTAACATTTTACACGTACGCAGCAAGGGAGAAGGCAACTCCCATTTAATATCCATCACTTGTCATCAATAAATATACAATTAATACACAATTAACATCCCCTGCAAAAAGTAAGCATTGCTTGTGGACAAACCTCACAATGAAGGAAGTGTTAGAAAGGAATGCATGGATTGAAACTCCCAATGTGAAGCTTTGAAGAAATATCTGTCCATTAAAATGAACAGCTTAGTAATCTCAAAAACTGCTGGAAAAGTTCAGCAGGTTTCACAGCAAATGTAGAGAAAAATCAGTGTTAACATTTCGGGTCGAGTGACCCTTTCTCAGAACCTGTTAACTCTGATTTCTCGCCACAGATGGTGCCACGAAACTTTTCCAGCAATCTCTGTTTTTGTTTCTGATTTACAGCATCTGCAATTCTTTCAGTTTTTATTTAGTCTAGTAATCTCACAGGACCAAGTGACCATTGTGCTTGCTATGCACCACAGACACCAACATCTTCCCTCTGTGTCAAAGTGGAATGTCACCTATGGACATGAACAAACATGTATGATTGCATGCTTTCTCTGAGTCATCCTTTAACAAGTGGTCTCATGTCAAGGGATAGTTTCCTGTTATTGCCTGAGATCTTCATCAAGATTTTGGTTATTGCAAAGGTACATCACACCGCCAAGGAGGTGGAAATTGCTTGAAACACACATTACTCACTTCTGGATAGTTTGTACCCAAGAAAGAAATCATCAGGTGCACTTCTTCACAGCTATCTGGAAGCATATAATTAGCGATGAAAATAGGATATCTGGCAAATACCACCAAGTGCTGTCAACTAAACATCTCATGCTTGATTTAAAAAAAACAGAGAACTGCAGATGCTGGAAATTGGAAACAGAAATTGCTGGAAAAAAACTCAGCAGGTGTGGCAGCATCTGTAGAGAGAAAGCAGAATTAACGTTTTGGGTCTAGTGACCCTTCTTCACAAAGATGTCCAACACAACTGGCTGAAACAGCTGTCTCTTATGTAAAACAAACTAAACTACATTTCCTTAAAGCAGCCAATCATTTGATTCAGCACAAAGTGGACTGTTTAACTGGTAAGAGACCAATTCCAACATTTTCAACATTCCCTCCACTACTGACACACGGTAGCAGCAGCGTGTACCATCTCCAAGATATATTGCTGTAACTCACCATGGCTCCTTCAGCAGCAGCTTTCAAAGCCCCCAAACTTTACCATCTGGAATGACAAGGGCAGCAGTTGCACAGTGACACGGCCACTTGCAAGTTTCCCTCAAATTTGCACATCATCGTGATGTGGGACTGTATAACTGCACCTTCACTGGCGTTAGGTCAGAATCTTGAAATTCACTTCCTAACAGCAGTGCAGTGTATTTACACCCCACAGACTGCAACAATTCAAGAAGGCAGCTCACCGCCACTTTCTTAGGAATTACGTGATTAGGGATGCACAATAAATGCTGCCCCAATCAGTGATGCCTACGCCGCATGCCTGAATAAAAGATGTAGGCATGGACAGCAATTATGGGACTTACCAACGGTGCTCACAGTGCATGAATGAGCAGGTATAAAAGAGGCTCAGGAAATATGGCCAAAGTGGATTAAAAATAGCAACCCTGTCAAAGTGGAGGTATGCTGGATTCTGAAAAGGTTTTCTCTGAGACATCCAGCTCCTATCAAGGGATTGGTTGCCCTCCGACCATTTTGAGCATCTTCTGGTCCTAACTCCTCTTCCCATAATATGTCCAACTGTGGAAGCAATCACTCCCTCATTGAAAATGAGGTGGAGGCTTTCATTGGTGCCACGTTCTTCTGTTCAAGTTCTTTTAATTGTCCACTGTAACTTTCATTGAAAATCTACTGAACCTTGGACAATTGATATCAGGAACAATGATAAATTGTTCAATATTACACTATTATTGCAGTGAAAACATGCATGACTGCCTTACTATAGTGAATATTGACAATTCTCAAATAAATTCATGAAGTGATTTTGCTGCTTAAGTATGGGCAAGAACCATGATAATTGACAAAGTAAAGGTCTAATGGTTCATCCTCCCTGTTCCATACAGCTGTGATATCATACGTAACAGAATATTGACAACATTTCACCTCATTAAAAAGCCATGAAATCACCTGGGAAAGGCAAATCCATGGAAAAAAATCAAAATAAATGTCAAAAATTATTTTCTGACTCAATTATGTCATCAAAACTAGTCCACAAGGCCCTGGATAACTTTGCATGGTATCTACCTCTTGTAGAAGGTGAGCCCAAGGTAACAACAGGTTCAACCAATAGTCCAAGAATTAGTGGCATTAGAATTTGTTCATTTTCTCCTTCACATTTCAGCACTTTACATACAGTGAGAGGGCTTTCACTCCCATCAATGTTTTGGGAAAAAAACTATGAAAGATTTTGGGGCATGATATAAGACTTTCTGAAACAGGGATCAGTTCATGACTTTTGATTGTAAAAGGGGGGCCAATAGAAATGGAAAGGCCTTGGAAAGGTAACAATGATTAAATAATACTTACCAAGTATGGCAATCAAACTGTTAACTTGAGGTCATCGCAATATTTCTTCAGTCCTCCATATGAAGGCAGGTCTGAGCCACAGAACCAAGACCTCCGTAACTCAAGAAGCAGGTCCTGAATCCAACCTGGTCAGAATGGGGATTAAACCCCTGTGCTGTTGAATCAGCTGTCCAACCAAAGAAGCCAACTGGCCTGTTAAGGGGTCTGAATTACAACGGCAATGTATACTTGTGCATGCATGTTGCAGCCTGGGGTTACGTATAATGACGCTAGAGATTTCTTTTCATTACATTGCCGATCCCGAAGGTCTCCTGCTCATACTACTTGCCATTGGCATATGTCAGAAGGATTTACAAGTTGATACTCAATGTTTTTGGCCACATACCTTCCTTTGCCCATCATCTACAGCGTGACTTGAACCTGAAACCTCTGGTGGAGATGCTTCCCATTGCACCACAAAAGCACCTCATTGTGAATATTAGAACTAGTGGCAAAGTCTCAAACTCTGAACAGCTTGTAGAAGTAAATGAGAAACCTTATCCCTCAAGTGCTCCTGTGTTCTGTGATAAAGGTTCTGATGAACATAATATAGTAGATCACAGAAAATAAAAACCAAAAGAAGTGCAGATGCTGGAAATCGGAAACAAAACAGAAATTGCTGGAAAAGCTCAGCAGACCTGGCAGCATCTGTGCAGAGAAACTAGAGTTAACATTTCGGGCCCAGTGAGCCTTCCTCAGAATAGTTTGTGTGACATATGTTCCAGAGAGGTCCAGTAAATAAGACATGCAGGAAAAGCTACTATTAAGGTTAGATATAACTTGAGTATTGAGGTGGATGGTCAAGAAGTGAAATCCGTGGGCCTGCAGAAATTGGATGAAAGAATGGAGAGTAAGAAAGTGCAGTGGAAACACTAATAGTGTGTCCGAAATGGATGTCTGCATCAGGAAATGAACATATCTGAGTGAAAATCTCTCTAGTTGTGCAACAATGCAATAGATATCCTGAAAGACAAAATAGCATGAGCAAAGGCGTAGTTGGCATTGATTACACACTGACTACATTTTAAGAAGTATTTAATTGACCAGAAGGTGCTCTGTGATGCCTTGAGGCTGTGAAGAGTTCAACTTCTAACTTACTGCATTTTCCCCATTATTCTTTATTATTAATACAATTCCCAGTGTTCTTAAATAGGCTATCCCGCAACTCTGACTTGACATAAGTTCTGACTGATAGGTAATGATTCTAATTAAAAGGGAGGATTTTGACATAGAGAGCATGCTACTAGAGGAATATTTTCTTCATATTATTTTTAATTAATTTGTTTGAACATATTATGAAACATCTTAGGGACCTTATGCCCAGAGGTGGGAACTCTACCACAGCATCAGAAGAGCCCCAAAGTTTCACATTATATGTGCTCAAGGCATATTATAAATTGATGTCTTTCATCTACATATCTCTGACTTTAATAATATGTTGAACGTACCCTTACAGAGATCCATTCTAGACCTGAACACCTAACTAGGTAAAAGTTTCAATGCAGCATGATTGTGTGCTGCATTGTCAAATAAATTGTGAGTTCAATTATATGTTAAATGCTCAAGTTAAAAGAGCAATGACTTGTTTTGGTATGTTGGTTAGCATTCTTCAAAATCAGACTAATCCGTTTCTAGAATCTGACTGTGCAATTTGGATGCTATGTTTACTCAAAAATCAATGTGACTGCTTTCAAAAAGAATTAATTGTTTCTGAGACTCTTTGGTCTATCTAGGTGATGTGAAAGGCACTATATAAATAAAATTTTTCTTAAAACTCTTGTTGTTCTTTGCTGACTCTGGAGTTTATAAATGTTAGCCCTAATGCATTGAACAATTTGCCCGTTGTTTCCTCCAGACACTTTTAGGGATGACATGTCTTAAAATATCTTTAAATATGTAGACGCTCTTGTTGATGCTTTAGAATCTTTATGTAGTTCTTTTAGACTCAGTTCACATTATTCTTGCAGCTAATATTCATTCACCTGTTATTCACTGACTTCATGTATAAGTAACTTAATTGAAAGATGACAACACATAGAAAAAATGTACTATGCATAGTCATAAAACAGTCCTGTTCAACCTAACAACCATTTACATTTGGATTGATATTTCATAACACTATGGAATAAGCAAGGAAAGCTCTTCTGAATCTAAAGTGTTCCACTGTCAACATCATTACTCACTGCATTTCATGAGTTTTTCTAAATATATTTTAACAATCAATTGCCAAATTCTTCAGGAATGGAGTACATAATTTAAGAACTTTTCTCATTGCTATTCATGGGACTTTTGTCTGCTTCTATTCCCCACATTAAATATGACTGTTTATCAAAAGTACTTTTACAGTTGTAAAATTTTTATGTGTGGCCTAAGAATGTGGAAGTAGTTATATAAATGCCATTTACTTCCTTTCATGGGACAGCTGGAATCTGACAGTGGCCCACAACAGGTTGAGGACTGAGGCAAGGAAGACCCATTTGCAGTGTTGGTGTCTGTTGGCAATTTACAGAAATGAAATGTACTGCCAAAGAACGTGGTGAAGCTATATAATTAGGGCTTTCGAAAGGGGATTAGATCCTTCTGAAGAGGAAAAGAAGTAGGGAGAGTGTATGAGTGAAATCAGTTGAGTTGCTCTTATAATGAGCTTGCACAGTCATAATGGACTTCCGAATCTGTTTCTATGCTATACCATTCTATAGCACTTTGAGGTGTGATTTATGTAGATTAATATAATTTACATTTAGTGTATAGATTTTGAATTAGTGACATGTGGATTTTGGTCTGTGTATACAAGGGGCTTTAATAAGTAACCTGTCAGCCTTTCTGAAGGCATGGATTTTAAACCAATATGTGTAAGAGAGACGTTTCTGGAGTGATAATGCATTGTTTGCATTTTGAAAATATTACAATCAATGAGAATAAACATCAAAAAGCTGTTTTTGGTTTAGAAGAATCAGGAGGGTTTTATTTTTAGCTTAAGTGAAGAGCAAATGAATTGGAAAGCTTTTGGTTTCAGTTTGCAGAATACCTAACTGAGGTTCAATGCAGGAACATTTTCTCCAGGAGAAAGGTGTTATTTCAGAACAGTTAGGAAATAGGTTGCCTAAATGCAAGCATTATATTTTGAAAATTCCAGATGACCAATGTTTAGTCAGAAACCTAGATGAGTTATTTGAATCTAAGAAAGTTTAAGCTCAGTCATGTGACTAATCAAGTAAAAGACTATCAAGTTCTCAAGATTAGAAATTGCAAGAAAAAGTTAAGTCAAATCTGTGCCTTCTGATTTGAAGAGGACCCCCTTCATAGTATTTAAACATTATAAAATAATAGTATTGGGAATAGATGGAATTATATTTTACTGTGTGCTTTAAAATCTTTCAAATTGTAATACATGTAAATAGTTTGATTTATTTTATTTTATCTTCATTTATTTTGCAGAATAAACTTTGATTTTATTGCTGAAACTAAATTTGCAGCATTGCACGCTTATGCTTCAATGAAGGACTTCCATGTCAATTATTTTAAAAATTATGATCTATCAAGCTGGATTTCAGTCTGTGATCTGACTTGTCCAGTTCTAACATCAGCTGCGATCATAACAGAAGCTGTAGTTGACTTAGAGAGACACAACACTACAGAAGATGTCATTGTTAGTATTGGTTCTCATGTGAGACAACAATAGTTTGAAGTTTAATTTATATTTAAGCCTTTGATTGTTGATGCCTTTCACTGTAGTTTTAAATGATTCTGTAATTCCATGAGGAGTTGTAAAATTATGTTTTCTCATAATAAAGATAAAATTAATTTATCCAGTATTAGAGAAAATTTGGGAGTTTAATATTTTAACTATCTATAACCCTTCACTATACTAAAGACTGCATTTATAACAAAGTGGCCAGATTAGCTTTATTCCTATTTGTGAAGTTACATGAATACATAGAAGCATTTCATTTGTTCTTTGCAAAATGATTGTATGTTAATTGAAATTTCTTTCATTATTTTCTGGTGTATTTGCATGAGTACTGTAAGATCAGAATTCCTTCCACTAGACCTTGTGATTTCAAGAAAAGGAAATACAAAACAGTGCACAGTGCTGCAAACCAAACCTCAGCACAAATAGACAGAAGTTAAATTCAGACAGTGGCCCTACATGAGGGATTTGACATTGTTTGATTACTGTCATGGTGCAATGGTGCAGGGAAATGACATTACGTGCTTTTGCGATGTAATCAGATTAATCGCCTCATACAATAGTATTGGGGTCAGGCCACTGTTATTCTGACAAGTGTCCATTGAGGAGGAAAATGGGTAATTCAAACCTTTGTCCATCTAAAGACTAGGAATGGTTGCCTTGCCATTTCCAAACAGAAGGAGGGATATTCAGAACTACTGCAAATTGATCATGTTGTCTGGACTGTTGTTTTTCATAGGAAAGAACATTAGCTGGCTGAATTGTTGGTAGGAGATTTGGCTTTCCGACATCCTAATCAGTAGGAAAATGTTTGATAATGTTGTGATGCGCTGGATATGAATCACTATAAAACAGAATGAAATTGAAGCAAATTGGCTGCAGTTGAAAGAAGGGCCAGGACTAGTCAGCCTGACTCAGGCCTACAATTAACACTGGGTTGATCAGCCATGTTGGAGATTGTAAGTGTTTCAGCCAAATCCTAGTGACCAAAAGGCTCTGCTGTCACAAGGAGGGTCAGGAACATTTAACCTAGTTCATGGGCATAAAGTTTGCACTAGTAGGACCAAACACATGGTGGAATCAGCCAAATCCAAGGGGTATTAGGTTTGAGAGGTTAAGGTGATCTAAGGGTAACAATAAAATCCAAGGGTTTGGGTGACAAGGTGGCTCTGTGGTTGGCACTGCTACGTCACAATGCAAGACACCTGGATTCAATTCTACCCTCGGGCGACTGTCTGTGGAGTTTGCGCATTCTCCCTGTGTCTGTGTGGGTTTCCTCCGGGTGCTCCGGTTTCCTCCACAGTCCAAAGACGTGCAGGTTAGGTGGCTTGGCCATGCTATATTACCCATAGAGCCCAGAGGGTGTGCAGGCCAGGTGGATTAACTATGGAAAATGCATAGTTGCAAAGGTAGGGGTGGTGGGTCTGGTTGGGATGTTCTTCAGAGGGTAGGTGGAGGCTCAATGGGCTGAATGGCCTGATTCCACACTGTAGGGATTATATGATATTTGTAAGGTTTTGGCAGAAATACAGAATTTTTCCTCTTGTTTTGCAATAACAGTTTCTTTCTTAATCCATCAAGGATCCATTAATTCATGGAGACATTTAAATTGGACAAATCAATGAAAGTGTTTTGTGATTTAGACCAGTTCAGAGGTTCAGTATCAGGGCATTAAGAGGTTTATTCTAATAAACAAGTTTGTGGTTGAGTCAAACACTGATCTTGTTCTTTATAAATTCTAAAATCCAAGAACTATTGTAAGGGGCGGACTGGAATGACTTACAGCCCTGATAAGATAGGAGTAGACTGAGAAGAATTTTAACCTGAAGGTCTGCATAAGTTTGGGTGTAGACAGGGACAATAGGGAGAGGTCATTATAATTAGTAAAATAGTCTCTGTCGGGGAATGTTCTTCAATTTAGCAACTTCCGATTTTAACTGGGGCTAGTCAAGTTGTCTGCACACTGACCCCTCAGGGGATCAGGTTTCCTATTAACATACGATAATTGCTCAAATCAAGCAAAATTTCAACTGATTTTAATATTTAATAGTACATACAACAGCTTCCTGAAAACAAAATGGCAGCGGAGTGGGATTGTTTCAAACTCATGTAAGCACAAAAAAAAACTTTACTACAGTGTTTTCACAGTAATTTTTCTGAGACTTTATACTTTGAAGATCTTCTCAGACACATCAGGGTGGTGACGCAATGCTTTCCTTAGATTCTGTAGACCCTCGAAAGCAATGTGATGCAAGATGGATCTGGAGGCAATATTTACACATTCTTTGAAGCATTCATTTACAGGGATGTACATTGCAAGCACACACTTCCTAACTCAACAGCCACAGTTTCACTCTGTTCTGAGAGCACTCCTCCAACTTTGTTCATGGACAAAAGCATTTGCAACAGATTGATTGATGAGGATGAGGCAAACAGAATTTTCTCTCCACATGATTTCTCACTACTTGCTGTAGCCCCTGTTTGACAGAAATGTCAGGCAGGATTCCCCCAGTTCAGTCAGTAGTGTACAATTTTACCATGCTTGGTGATGGCCTTGAAATCTATTACTCAATATTCATTCTGTGTCCTTGCTATTTCCAGTCCTTCTTCCAAGTGCTATTCAGCATGGAATGTAACTGATTCATCAGCTGAGGGAGAGCAGTAGGTGGTAATCAGTTACGTGTAGCCAGATGCCATGAGACTTCCAGAAGTCTGAAGCTAAGGACAAATGGTGTTTCTGAACGTATATTACAGAGTAGCTGCTGCAGGCAGGCCTATCCTACAGAAAACAGGATATACCCAGGCACAGTGGGGGACACTAGACATTGGCTGTAAGGAATGATTCAATGACTATGACTATGTCAGGGTATTGCTTAACGAGTCTGTGTAACAGCTGTCCAAGTCTTGATGCAAGTATCCAGACAATAGGAGACAGGGCAGTGTGCTGCTTTGTCAGTTCTGATGCCTTGATTGATCTTGTAGTCCATCTTGTTTTATTCTCATTCAACTTGTTTTATGGCTGGATTCCAGGCCATTTCTAAGGTATTTAAGAGTCAATCACATGGCTGTGGGGCTAGAGTTACAAATAACTCCAGTTAAATGAGAAAGGTATCCTTCTTGGCATTCGTAGGGGAATTGAATTCAGGTCTCTGGAGTCTGGGTGACTGGGTCACCGGTCTTGAAACATTAGCACTATATTACTGTTCTCCCATAAACCCTCATTTTAATAGATACCAATTTTAATTGATCTCATACTTGGTCAAAGACTGCCTTGATGTCAGAGACACTTACTCCCTTCTCAACACTGGAATTCAGATTTTTGTTCTTGAATCAGATTGTGAGGTATGGAGCCGTATGCCCCTGGCAGAACCCAACTACTGTATTAGTGAGTAGGCTATTGAAAGTCTAGAAGAATGAGAGATGACTTTATTGAAACATATACAGTTCTTAGGGATCGCTACAGAACAGATGGAGAGAGGTTGTTTCCCTTGCGAGAGACTCTAGGACCTGAAGGCATAATCTCAGAGTAAGTCAGCTCCCATTTAAAACAGAGATGAGGAAGAATTTCTTCTCTGAGTCTAGTGAATCTGTGGAATTCTTTACGGCAGATTGCAGTCTAAGCTGGGTCATGAAGAATATTCAGGTTTGAATCGGTAAAAGAATCAAGGGCTATGGGAAAAAGGCAGGAAAATAGAGCTGAAGGTTATTGGATCAGCCATGGTTTCATTTAATGGTGGAGCAGACTCAATGGATCAAATGGTTTATTTCAGCTCCTGTGTCTCATGATCTAATGGTCTAACTTACAAGGTCCTGAGGAAATCTCATTAAAAGATAAAGACCAACTGTTCAACTACAAAGACCAAGAAATGCTTAAGTCTCTCTATCACTCAGAATCAAAATTATGTTCTACCAGGTAGAAACACATACTGAGAGCTCAGATTGATTTGTGAGTTAATGAGATTGCTGACAGTGAAACATGAATGAATTTCAAAGTGAGTTTCCAAACCTGTTCTACAGGTTGAAGAACTCAAGTTCACATTGCACATCACTCTCAAAAACCTTAAATCAACACATTTATTCACAACAAAGAAACTTCCTCACCCACTCTTAGGCAAAGTTAAAGTTGAAATGGAGATGATGCATGAACAGTAATATTGAGTTCTGGCTATAGGCCTGAAGTGAATGGGTTCTCAAGAACAAAATGTGGATTTAACTCAGTCAAACAAAAAAGTAGAAAGCAAGATCCAATGTCTAGTGGATGAAAAGCTACCAAAACCAGTCAAAGGGCAACCCCCATGCTTTATTGACCCACCCCTTATACATTGAGTTAGTCCCCTCTCTTCAGTTTTGTAATCCCAGCCTCCGGAACACTATAGTGACCTTTGATAAATCCCTGCTTGGCTTTTAGTAACTAGATTCTGAGAATTGACTGTGGTCCATTTGCTTGAACAAATATCTGGAGAGCCGTGAACAATGAACGACTAGACCCCGGTTGATACCTGTACAACTCCCTGACTGACTTACTGTGACTCCCCAGGCTAGTTGCCTTGGACCCACGAGGCTGACTGTGGCCCACTCCCTGCATTCGAGAGATATGGACTCCGAATCTGGGACTGCTCAGCAATCCAACTGATTGTGCTCAAGCCTCTGGACTGGTATTAGAGGCTGCCCTTGAATTTCAGTGTTTGAATCCTTGCTTGAAGCATGTCTCATTGGGCTTGAGTAAGGACTACTCCCCACAGTCTTTGATACATGGCTGTTTTCTTGAAGCACATGCACTGTGTTCACCTTGGGCACTGCTGGCACAAGGTGCAGGTATGAGATTTAATAGCACCCTACTGTACAGTAACATGTTCACCACCTTGACTGGTAACTGCTAACTGTTTAAAAACTCGTACATTAATGTCTTGTTTTATTACTAATTCTTGGTTACTCAGTCTTCACTGGCAGAATTCATAATTATTGCCTATCCCAAGGTGATACAAACGAGTGGCTTCTAAGACCACTTTGGAAAGCAGGTAAGTGTCAACTTGTTTGGTATGAGTCTGAAGAAGGGTCCCGACGCGAAACGTCAACTTTCCTGCTCGTCTGCTGCCTGGTTTGCTGTTTTCCTGCAACTCCACACTGTGTTAGCACTGACTCCGGCCTCTGCAGTTCTTGCTATCTCAAAATAAGTACAGCAGTTTTCCTTCTGTAAAGGATGTTTCTAAACAAGCTGGGTTCACTTCTTGAGGCAGAACACCAAAGATCCCTCTGATACATTTCTAGATCAGAGTGAACAGAATTCTTCACTTACTCCTATGATGATGCCAGTTTGTGCCACCAATACTATTAATGGAGAAACATTCCATAAGTCTATGGAACATATGAGTCCCGAGCAGGAGTCGACCATAATGTCCCTTGAATCTGCTCCACCATTCAGTAAGATCATGCATTCACTTGAAAAACATAACCGCTTGCTTAACCAAAATCTACCTAAATCTACCGCCTTCTTAAAAATATCGACGGACTCTGCTTCCACAATCTTTTCAGGAAGAGAGTTCCAAAGACCCATGACCTTCTGAAAGAAAACATTTCAGCTAATCTCTAAATGGGCAACCCCTGACTTTTAGAAGGGTATCCCTAGTCCTAGATTCTCCCATAAGAGAATGTGAGGGAAGTCCTGATATGCTCAGCTTCACCTTGTAAAGTCCGTTCATTCAGGAATATACAGGTTGCATCTGACGAGTTTGTCTATGTCTACAGGGAACAGGAAACTGCACATTCAGAAATAGTCTCCATCAATGCTGCAGCATGTGAAATAATGCTCTATTTTTACATGACTGCCCAGAAAATTGCTCTTCCTCATCTCATGTTCCAGAGGTAGTGTCAGATGTGCTAGCAGTCAATGTTGAGGTTCCCTTCATCTCGTTGCCCTGTTCAGAGCATTTTGCAATAAGTTCAAATGCAGTCTTTAGAAGAATCCCTACAGTGTGGAAACAGGCCCTTTGGCCCAACAAGTCCACACCAACCCTTGGAGCATCCCACCCAGACCCATTCCCCCATAACCCACACACCCCTGACCACTATGGGCAATTTAGCATGGCCAATCCACCTAGCCTGCACATCTTTGGACTGTGGGAGGAAACCAGAGCACCCAGAAGAAACCCACACAGACATGGGGAGAATGTGCAAACTCTGCACAGACAGTCACCTGGGGTTGGAATCGAACCCAATTCCCTGGCACTGTGAGGCTGCAGTGCTAACCACTGAGCTACTGTGCCTCCCTCTACCTCCTGACCATCCTGACTGCACATTTTCCAGTGGAAGCAGCAATCTCTTAAGAGATTTTTGTTCATTCTTCACATTCTTGGAGCGAGTCTTTTGAAGAAGTGATCCTATATTCTGCAGTCTTCCCAGTCATTTGCTGCTCACTTCATCCATAACTTGAGAATGCAGTGCGAGAATCTCAAGATGTTATGGTGCTAACACAGTTGAATGGAGATGCTGCCCAGCAATTCTTTGATACTGCAACTTCAGTGTTCAGACGTCTTTAATGTTTAGACCTTCTCATCTACAGAAGGAAAGAGATAAAACTAACCAGCATCCAGTCAAACAGAAGTTGTACCCTTTCTATGAGAACCTATGTGCCTTCATGCAACGTGTCAGCCTTTATTCCAACAGTCTTTACAATGCTATGATCTTTGGGATCCTGTTACTAGTTCTGGTCTTTTCTCATTTCAGTTGCTGAAGCATGGTTCCAGACTAGCCTTCAGGCCATTGCCCTCCTCCCTCATTTCCTGTGAGCAGATCAAGGAGAATTGTAGAGTTTCCGCAGCTACCTGTGCACAATGGACTTTGGGGAAAAATAGTGGAGTTGGAAAGACGTTGTCATTAGTCAAATACATATTAAATGATTCAATTAATAATATTAAGATCATACTTTAAGTTAGTAAGATTGGAAACTGATATGGTACTGGGGAGAGATGTAAAGATAGGGTTTAATGATGATGTAGTTGAACCTCTGAAATAAGCTATGATGTAGCTATGAGCTGAGTAACTATGTGCTAGTACCCTGTCAAGAGGTTTTGAACCTTACAGCACAAAATATAGCCTTACCATCTGCATTATCTATCAATAAACATTGCTTAACAGTAATCTAGAAGTTTGGCCTGAGCTTGTGTGAAGACCCAAATAATCCACCTATCGCAACAATTTCATAACTCTCAGTGAAGATACAGTCTAACGAAAAAGAAAGACAATGAGAGGATGAAACCAACTAACTAAGATATCAAATTAAAAGAAAAGGCATTTAATACTGCAGAGACTAGTCATAGGCAAGAGGATTAGAAACAATTTAGAAACCAGCAAAGGATAATTCAAAAAGAGAAAAACAGAGAAATTAGAATATGACAGTAAATAACAAGAAACATAAAATGGACAATAAGAGCTTTTATAAGTATACATAAAGGAATAGAGTGGCTAAGGTAAGTTTTGTTTCCTTACACGGTTAAACTGTCAAATTAACAATGAGGAACAGGGATGCGGTTAATGCTTTAAGCAAGAATTTTGTATCTGTTTTCAGAGTACAAAAAACACCCCAAGAATAGTGGAAAATTGGGAGGGAAGAATAAGGGTAAAACTTGAAAAAATTGTGATCACTAGAGAATAAAATGCTTGGAAAACTAACAAAGACTGATGGCTGACAAGACCCCTGGATGTGACAGCCTGCATCTTGCAAGCGAGGTAGTTAAAAGAGAGCCTGTAGATGTGGTGTAATTGGATTTTCAAACCTGTGCAATCCATATAATAGGTTACTACACAAAATAGGAGCTCATGGTATTGGCAGTAACATATTAGAACGGACAGATGATCGCTAACTCTCAGGAAAATGGGAGTCTGGTGTAATTTTTGTGTTGGCAAATTGTAACTAATTGAGTGCCAGTAGGGGCTTCAATTATTTGCAACCTGCATCAATGACTTGGTTGAAGGAACTGAAAGTATTGTAGCCAAATCTGTTGATGATATTTAAAAAAAATGCAGGATAATCGAATTGTGAGGGGGATACAATGAGTCTGCAAAGTGATACAGGCCAATTAAGCGGGCAATTTTCTAATGCAGGACAACACTCTTTGGTAAAAATTATAGAAAAGCAGAGAGAGAGTGAGAGAAAGAGGGTGAAAACATGTAAATGAGAAATAGAATGGAGGCTTTAATTGGCTCCTTATTATCAACTAAAAACAAAAAGATAATCTTGACAGTTATATCTTATTTGAATATTGGCCTTTGTGGTTCACATATGATTGCAGTGGTTACCTTTCAAAATTATTTAATTAACTTTAAAGAAATTGGGAATGTCCTGAAGAAATTCCAGGCACTATTTGATCTCACACTCTTGTTTTACATACACATTCACACACAAATCAAGGCATTCCCGTGCATTTGAAAAATAACTGCAAATTTGGTGCATTTTCTCACTGCTTTCTGCACCAACCAAAGTGGTAACATCCTCTTCTCCAGTGAATACTGAGGTAAAACGCTTATTTATTACCCGTGCCTCTACAAGTATAGTTAATCTTATTCCTAATTGGTTCCAGTCTTCAGTTGACAATTATTAGTTATATCTTTGTAAAAAACTTATGGGTATCCATTTATCTTACCTGCTCATCTATTTTCAGCATTCTTATTACCCATATGTTCTGTTATAGACCAGACCAGAATCCCTCAAAATATTTTGGGAAGGTTGCCCAGACCCTAATTTTTAAAAGATAAATGTAAAATGCTGTGTTTCAGATGCAATTTGACTGGTCAAACTATTCAATGTTAAGCAACACACAATTTATTCAAATACTGTAGTTAAAATACAACAAAAGAAAGAAGAACTTAGAATAACGACTCTATTGGAAAACTTAACCGTATAACAAATACAGTAACTATTACTCATTAACAGTTCCAATATAGTTGTCGTATCTTTATTAATCCAGGGGGGTCGCATTTTGGATGCCGTCCCTTTCTTCTTCATGGGAATATATACATTCTCCTCCTCAAGATTCCCAATATTCCATTAATGTTTGTTTTAACAATTTTTAATTCTGATCCAACTAGGCTAGGTCTTTCTAATGCACTGAAATTAGATCTTTTCTGCTTAAGCATTTTTATGCTTGCCTGTTCATTGTACTTTTCCATACATATTCCAAACTTAATGATAACATGACCCTTATTCCTAAATGGTCTCCCACTGAGACATACTCCACTTGCCTTACTATGTCCCCGGAATTACATCCAACACTTTTCCTCCCTGATTGGACTAGCGATACACTGATCAAGGATTCTCCCTTTTACATATTTCAATAATTCCTCCCCCTCTTTGTTCTTGACTTTGCTACCATCCAAGTCTACACCAGGAATTAAAATCCTCTCACTACTCCTTTGATCTTGCGTCATTCTGTTTTTTCTACAAGTTTAACAGAAATACTGAGTTAAAAAGTTATACATTAGTCTTACAATATTTAGTTGCTAATGAACATCTAGTGTGCAGAGAACATACCTACAGTGATAGGTTTAGAATAAAGTTGTTATACAGACAATATATGTGAGAGGATTTTCTTGTAACATCTCAGTTTGCATTCTGGCAGCCATTAATCACTTCTTTTCTTCAGGACATACCACACAACTGATGTGATGCTATGTCTCACTGAACATTAAGAGTTTCATCAAGTGGAAATAAATGTGTCGTCTGCAATTTCTAAATAATTTACAATCTTTTCATTGTAGCTGAACGAAAGCCACAGAGGACTTAATCCAATCTATACGGCAAGGTTCTGTGGATAAAAGCATTTTAAGAATTGAACTCATGGGTCAATGTTGACTGACATTTCCTACTATCATTTGTCTGTACTTAATTTACCTTTATCTTAACCCTCTGTGATATTACTCAACTCATGTGTAGGTTGTCGCTCATCAGGATGATATTGACAAGAATTTCTGATCCGATGCACACTGAACCCAGTAGCACTTCCCACTCACACTCTGCGTGGAAGACTGCAATTGTTTCTGGGCTCTGCTTCCCCAGAAAGGATATATTAGTCTTGCAAGGAGTGTGGTATAGGCTAAACAGAATGATGAGGGCTAGGAGGGTCACCATTGGGAGTACAGTTTTCATTAAAAAAAAAGATTATGGGCGATATGATTGAGGTGTTTGAGATGATGGATGTATTTAACAGTGCCAATTGAGTGAAACCATTTTTGCTAGTCGAGGAGTCCCGATTAAGCGGGGGTGGGGGGTGGGGCCTGGTGGGGGTGTGGTCACAACATTAATATCACAGCTAGACCAGTTAGTGATATCAGGAATAATTTCTTTAAATAAACAGTGGAAATCTAGAAATTCTACAAAAAAGCTGTTGAGATTAGCTCTATAGAAAATGCCAAAATTGTGATTGATAAATTTTGTTAAATAAGGACATCCAGGTATATAAGGTGTACGGCATGTGAATTGACTTAAGATCCTGGTCAACTGTGATCTAATTAAGCTTCAGGAAGTGGTGGATGTGGGTACAATTACAACATTTAAAAGACATTTGGATAAATACATGAATAGGAAAGGATTAGAGGGATATGGGCTAGGAGCAGGCAGGTGGGACTAGTTTAGTTTAGGATTATGTTCGGAATGGACTGGTTGGACTGAAGGGTCTGTTTCCATGCTGTATGACACTATGACTCTATGTTTGAGGAGTTGAATGGCAAAATACTGGTCCCATGTCCCCGTATTCATGTACACACTACTTTAGCACCATTTTTTATAGTCAGAGAAAAGGTTTACCATGTTAAAACTTGAACCTGACTGGTCAAAAATTTTAGCCTTACTTTATATGTGTGGCACTGGTTTAACCTGACTCTAACTTTTCCAATTTTCTCCCAGCATGTAATTTGCAGCATGACTTCCTTAAAAGGGCTTTTAGGTTTCTTGGTCTCCTTGAAAGACATTAAAGATCACCTCTTAATATCTTCTGAAGAACGGTCACTGGACCTGAAACATTAACTCTGCTTTGTTTCCACAGATGCTGCCAGACCGCCTGAATTTCTCAAGTAATTTTTATTCTTCTTTCAGATTTCTAGCATCTGCAGTTCTTGCTTTTGTTTTGGAGATAATCTCATTTTGCAAGTAGAATAGCACAGAAACAGTGAAAAGAACTCAAATGTGAAGGAGATAAAAGGTACTGCAGATGCTGGAGAATCCGAGATTCCCCCCATTTCTGATGAAGGGTTTAGGCCCGAAACGTCAAGTTTTCCTGCTCCTATGATGCTGCTTGACCTGCTGTGTTCATCCAGCCCCATGCTTGTTATCTCAAATGTGAAGGACATACCTTTCCCTGAACTATGAAATCATAAGACTTAAAATGCTAAATCCCCGTGGACAGGAAGTCAAAGTCTTAAATATGAAGTCCCAAGTCTCAACACTACATCCTGTAAGGTGCTATATAGCTATGAAGGGGTTGGTTGTAAACTTATGGAAGTGTCAGCCAGCCAAAACTCCAGTTCGTTAAAATCTATAAGTAACATGATCACAAACAATATTGTGAAGTTATTGTCATTACCAAATGCAATTAAGAGACTGGAAGAAGCATTATCGTTGTTGCGAAGTTGGGTAGAGTAGTTGTGAATTGGAATTAGAACGTTAGAATTTGGTGTTGGTAAAATGTTGGTGTTTGTAAAATGTTAGGGGGGAAAGCATTACATTGTCCCTTTAAAAGATTGTGCTTTTTCTATGCTTAGAAAATTAATCATAGATAATCATTGAATCCCTACAGTGTGGAAACAGGCCCTTCGGCCCAACAAGTCGACACCGAACCTTGGAGCATCCCACCCAGACCCCCCCCCCCACCAACCCACCTAATCTACACATTAAACAAAGTATCTGTGGGCAGCAGCTTATGGGTTTATAGGTGTGCAGAGAGCACTCCAATTTGAAACATTTGTATTAAAAAGCCGTACAGTTAGCAGGACAAGCAGCAGTTTTGTTTTGCTATCAAGACAATGAGTTTTGATTTTAGCCAATCAATTTGAATCAGGCACTTACATTTAAATCTGATGGTTTTGACAACATAGGACCAATCCTATTCCTATAATCTTATTTCCAATAAGAAATTGATACATCATCAAGGATGTAAAAGGAGAAGGTAGCTGGACAAAGAGGAAGACCTAACTGCCATCTGCCAGAGTTAACAGCCCTCAGCTCTCAAGAGAGAATCACTGGGTCTCACAGTCTTCTCTGAGTCTTAGAGAAAGCACCATCTAAATCAAAGGTACTAACAACACAACTAGTTAATATTCCTGACAGAAGAATCGACAGAGAAGACATTCCTGACAGAACATTTAACAGAGAAGGCACAGAGCATTCTGGAAGGCAAGTAATCTGGCTGTAATTTTGACACACAAAATTCTATGTTTTTTTATAGAAGTAGGACTTTGGTTCATTAATAATTTAGTGAATTTGTTCACTGTTAGAGTTAGATAAATAAGTTGTCGCTTGTTGATTATAAAGTGAATGTCAGGGATTTATTTCATTTAGCCACTAGAAAGTGAACTTAAAAGGCAGGTTACACCACTTTTCACACTTTTTTTAAAACAGATTATAAGGCGAGGTACTCCTCTTTGGGTATTTTGGTTTTAGTTCTCAGATGTGGGTCAACCTCTGCTTTATTACAATCATGAACAAGGGTACAGAACGAGCATTCAAACGTCTATGAACCCTGGAGCTAATTATGCTCACCAGGCGCTAGGGATTGTGTTGTTTCATGTTATGGAACTTACATTATGTCCATCCAGGTGTGCAATAAACTGAGGGTGAAAGGGGTGTTTAACAAAGGACAATTCAGCAGGATGATAGCAGGAGATTTATTGGTGACATGTGGAATATGAATCATCATGACAAGAGCACAACACTACAGTGTGATTACTGAAGTCAGGAAATGAAAGATGGAGAATGGTAATCTCTCGATCCAGGTCTACAATCCACACCAGTAATTACAATATGCGAGGGTGATTGTAAGATTCATCCAAGTTGTAGAGCAGTTTGTACTAGCGGAGTTTTTAAAATTGCAGTCAAATATGGTAATTCATGTTAGTTTCAGCCAGCCTTGTCTAGGGATTTTGTGTCGTGGGTGTTGTGTAATGATCCAGACAAGTCAGTGGACAACTTGTACTGCAGAGGGAATTCTGTGAGTTCAATAAACAAATGTACCTGAGGATGAGCCAAATTCACATGCTTTTTATTCTTATAATTTCTGAAGTTCAAGAGCTATTCTGGGCAGAGGACTGAAGTGGAAACTCTTTTAAATGGAACCATAAAGTTGAGATTCACCCTATGGACCTACACTGTATATGTGAAGTCCTTTTACTCAATGTTTTTATAAGCCTACCGTATTTACTTTCTAATTATATGAAATACTTTCACAATCCTCATTCAAGTAAAGAACTCCTTGTCTTGAGTCACTTCTGGTTGCATTATATCAGACAACTCAATCATATTGCTTCTGCAACAGTGGGAATTTCTGCTTTATGTTCACTCTTATCAAATCTTTTCATAATCTTATAGACCTCTATCAGGGCATCTCTCTGACTTCTTTTCTCTTGAGAAAAAAACTTTGTTCAATCTTTTATGATAATTATAACTTTTCAGTTTTAATATAATTCTTTGTAAATACTTATTTCACCTTTCCAGTGCCGCTATATCCTTTTAATAATATGGCTATGGCTACCAAGTGTGGTGGTATGGGAAGGGGAGAGAGGGAAATGGATTGTTTAATTCCTTCTCAGTCTGTAACAAGGTATTCTTTTAATTTTCCGTCTGTTCCTTTTGAAATAAATTATGGTGACTTTGCCCAAAATCCTCTGCTTGCGAGGCCCATTTTCAGAAAAAAGATCTGCAAGAAATGCAGGAAGTACAGAAGTATAGTTTAGTGATATATTCAAACCTGGTGGGCGATTATAGGAACACACACAGACACAGACACAGACACACACACCAATCAAGAATAACTCACGAATCAAAGATATGAACATTAATTGATTTTGCCTGGATCCAATGTTCAGTGATGATTCAATTCTGCAATGGCTTGGGAGCAGGTGAGTGCAGTTGGCTAAAGTTTCAGAATTCCTTTTGAAGTTGTCATGGTCAGACACTGGGTGATGTTTAACAATTCATTACGGCTCCAGGCAGGAAGTCCCAACCTGCGATACACCTGTGTGAGGTGAGATGAACCGGCTGTCCTTCTTCATTCACTGGTCCCTTCAGTTGGTTGCGATAAGATTACTTTGAAAATTACCCCTTACCTTGTGAATACCTTTCTCCCAGACTACATGAACTTAATTGTAAAAGCAGTCAAGTTAATCAGGCATTTTTGAATTAATAGAAAAGTATGAGTTTAGTAATTACTAAATCCAAAAATATTAATAATGAAACATGCATATACACAAATTAGAAATAAGAGGGGGTTCCAAATAAAAGTTGCGAAAGAGCTCTATGGATCTGTCAGTGAATCATTTATGAACAGTAGATAATGAACATTGTGACCGTTGAAATGGAGATTACTGATAACATTGACGCTAATAGTTGAGTAGTTGATTTTTGAGGAGCTGGTCCATTGAAATTCCTTTGTCCTGATTCCTATTTTTTAAGCAGGTTTGCAGCACTCAAGTGATAGGGAGCCTTTACATGCAAGGGTGACAGGAGGAGGGGCAGTGATAATACTTCGTGACTTTTGTGACACACTAATGCTTGAATGCAGGCTAATACACACAAGAATGTTAAGTTCCATTAGCACGACCCATTAGAGCTGAAACTGGCTTTTTAACACATGCCCTCATATAATCTTTACAGGAAGATAATCACTAAATGTATCTGCAGTTTGGGGCATAATCTGCAGAAGGTAAGCAGGGAGCTGTCAGCCCCTCATTATTTTTATAGTCACCTGATATCACAGTCCAGACTGCGTCAAGTTTCTTTAACATATGTAAGTGTTACAATCTATCAGTCCCAAACAAAGATTTTTACACCTACCGTTACTTTGTTTTTACAGCAGTCCTTTCCTAAGAAAACAGGTGGACTTGGTCTACCTTTCTCCGACAACAACTTCCACAGTAGTAGGTTTGAAGGAGGTATTGGACTTGAGACAGGCTGAGCTCATTGCAAAGTTTGGCTAACAGTCGAAGATCTTGCTGGCAGACAAATAACAGGCAATAACCATCTCCAATAACGCACAATCTAACCACTGCCCCTTGACATTCAATTTTTATTTTTTCATTTTGAATAATTTTATTATCACATGTACTTTACAGTGAGAAAAACAGTAAAACACAGTGAAACGCATTTCCACTGTCCTCACGATCCAACACCATTTTGAATATTTTTAAGAATAAGAAAGAAAGTAGAAAGATATAGCTTAAACAGAGTCCATCGGTCTTGAATGCTTTGCTATCACTGAATACCCCAATATCAACAACCAGGGGGTTACCATTGAACAGAAACTCAACTGGACTCGCCACATAAACACTGTGGCTACAAGAGCAGGTCAGAGGCTCAGAATACTGCGGCAAGTAACTCACCTCCTGACTGCCCAAAGCCCGTCCACCATCTACAAGGCACAAGACAGGAGTGTGATGGAATACTCCCCACTTGCCTGGATGAGTGCAGCCCCAACAACACTCAAGAAGCTTCACTCTATCCAGGAGAAAGCAGCCCTCTTGATTGGCACCTCATTCACAAGCATCCGTTTCCTCCACCACTGCCACTCAATAGCAGCAGCGTGTACTCTCTACAAGATGCACAGCAGCATTCCAGCAAAGATCCTTAGACAGCACCTTCCAGACCCATGACCACTTCCATCTAGTAGGACAAGGGTAGCAGATGCATGGAAACACCCACCACCTGCAGATTCCCCTCCAAGGCACTCACCATCTTAATTCTTATATATATCACTGTTCATTCAGTGTTGCTGGATCAAAATCCTGGAATTATCTCAATGTCGGCTGCATCAGTTCAAGAAGAAAGCTCACCACCACCTTCTCAAGGGCCACTAGGGACAGTAATAAATGCTGGCCAGCCAAGGATGTCCATGTCCTGCAAATGAGTAAAAATAAAACATTGTGGACAACACCGGGAAGGAGAATTGCATGTCAACACAATCTGTAACCTCACGTTCTGTCATTTCCCTTGTTCTAACAATACTATTCTGCCGGATTACCAACACTAGCTCAATGACAGTGTAGAAGAGCATCCTAGGAGCATAGTGAAGCTACAGCAAGAGACTTCGTGCAAGCGAAATAGCTGAAACAACATGTGTGGACATAATGAATCAATGTTCCCTTTAGCTGCATGAGGACATGGCCACACAACAGTCTGTGATGTACCATGCTGGAAATAAGCCAGACATGCACAACAGACTGGAATTACAGTAAACATTGCAACCTCACTTTATACCCTGGGGGGAACAGAAGGCCGGCCTGAATTCTAACATGAACCTCAGTCATAATTGTTCCTGGACCGATTTCTTATTTTTGCTCCCAAGACAAACAATTTTATTTCTATTAATTCCTTACCGTCTGGTACTGCTTCTGATTGATTGCTCCCACAAGCTACTTTCTGTAGCTTATTTGACCTTCCTGCTTAATGCTGTGATTGGACCTTTCCTGCAACTAATGCCTGTGTCTATTTTTATCTGTAACTCATTGATTCTTCTCAAGGTAATTCACTTCCTTATCTCTCTACTTTTGCAATTTCTGGTCATTCTTTTCCTTATCAATTCTTGTTCTTAGATCTAACTCAAGAAAGCTATCCAGCCAGATTACTGCTCCTTTTTTTAAGCCACTCAGGCCTTTAAATCACACACTGGTTACTGTTCTGAGAGGCTGTTTCAATTAGCTTTAATCGCCTTTATTCTGCAGTTAATTATACTTTATTCTGACTTTATCCTGCAATCCTATAGGATTTTGAGCCAATTTAGACCAAGGAAAATAGCACTGAGCAGCCATAAAGTGGCTTTCTGTTCATAATCATGACGACCATCTACAGCAGCTTCATTTAGAAGCTGATCCTACATTTGATGAGACATTCACTCAGACAAAGGTACACAGCTGTTCTTTCGCTGTGTAATAGCAGCCCAGATACTAATTGGAATATCGAGAGTTTCTTTGCTGACAGCTACAATTTGTTAGCCATGAGTAGAGGCTGCTACTGCTGCAGGGACCTTCAAAAGTAACAGCAATAACAAGTTGTGGAGTTCTTGAAGCTTTGAAGAGCCAAATTCAACTTCGATGTCAAAAGCTTTCTGCATCCCGTACTGGATGATGCATCAATGACAATACAAGCGAATTTCCCATTATTTTTGTTCTGACAAGGAAGGGCCTTTTCCCTACTTCCAGATACTAACCCTACCGTTTCAACAAGACAGAGGAATTGCAGGAAGAATTTCCAGTTGTCATAGTTATCATGACTGATTTTCCACAGCTTCAGAGAGTCATGCAGCATAGAAGGAGGTGATTTGGCTCATGGAGTTTGTATTGACATTTTTAAACACCTATTTAGAGAGCTATAATGTCAGACTGCACAGCAACAGAGTGAAGGAGACAAAACCTGGGGTGAACAGCAGGATAAATACCTGAGGAGTGGGGTCTGTCAGAGCGAACCTGGGGGTGAACAGTAGGATAAATACCTGAGGAGCAGGGTCAGTCAGAATGAACCTGGGAATACACCATGTCAGCTCCTGCTGCCATATTCAAAGGGCAGTCAGCCCTGCATTGACTATAGACTAAACAGAGAACAGTTTGCTGCTGCTCCTGCTCCCTTCATTGAAAACTCACACCATCCAAGGAGCTCAGCAACCATGGCAACGCTAAAATTCCATGTCAATGCCCTCCTCTTGGGCCATAGACTCAGTAAAGGAAGTCATCAATACAAAGGATGAGATAAAATAATGTCAAGTGTTATTATGAAATTGTAAGGTTAATATCCAGTAAATTAACTAAAGTTGTAGACAATTGTTTAGCTTAAATCAACAAAAGGAAAAGTTGGACAGATCAAAATCACTGTGACGTTCCAAGATCCAGCTGAAAATGTGGCATGCAAATGTCCATGAGTTTTGGAAACAAGACATTTATTCCATTTACTAAAAGTGTGTAGGAATTTCAGCAAAGATGGCCATTTGGCCTAATGAGTCTCCTTTGTGTTTAACCCTCTACTGAAATCCCATGTCTCTGTTCTTTCCCAATATCTTTACACAGGTACATTTTTTCCTTTTCCACAACATATCTGTGCAGCTTTTCACTCATTGGCACAAAGACTTGGTCAAAACTTATTTGAACACATGGCCAGACATTCTGCTGAAGTTATGGTTGTTTGAGAGAAACTATGAGTACAATCATAGGCTATGTTCTGTAATCCTTTGGTGCTTCACAAACCCTTTGTGTAAAACTATTTCTTCTAACTTCACCTTTCTATTCTTATTGATTCTGTATTATTGAGTCGTTTTACTCGATTTTTTTTAACCTACATACCACCAAAATGATATTACGCTAGTGAGCAGACAAAGAAGTTCCCAATATCACTAGTGACAGTATTACAAGTCACAATAATTTATTTCAATTTGACAGGGACATATCAAAAAAACATAATGATGCCACTTCTCCTTGTAGGTGACCTTGGCCACTCTTCAGAGCCCAGGAGTGACAAAGATATACCTGCTGTTTCAAAGATGTACGTGCGAAGACACTTCAGTGACATTTCAATCAACAACAATCTTAACAACAGCTAGAAAAGTTGTCTAAGACAAGTCTGGAGAGTATTTTAAGTGTGTGTTGTTTCCATTAAATTTACTAAAAAAAAATGTTTCTCTGGGTGTGCTGGAAGCTGTGCTATGATGCATAATTTTTACCTGATAATAGATTTCAACTTGGATACTTGAAAACTGAACTCTGCTAAGAATGAGCTATATTGACGTCCAAGCCCAACTACAAGGTAGATGCAAATTTCCAACATCTTTGCTTTATCGTTTAATGCAAAATTTTCAGAAAGTAACATGATTGAGTGGTGCTTCATAAATTTCCACAACAATTGCTCTACGTTACAGCAATAAATGCACTGGTCACTGCAAGGACTATGGGCCCTGACAGCATTCTGGCGATAGTACTGAAGGTTTGATCTCAAGAACCTGCAACATAACCAGCCAAGCTGTTCTAGTGCAACTATAACAATAGTGTGCCTGACAATGTGAAAGGATGCCCAGGTATATCCCATAATCAAAAAGAACAATGGCCAATCTGACCGACACATCAGTTTGTTCTCAAGCCAAGTGATGAAAGGTCTCGTCAATGGTGATATTATGATCAGACCTGCACATTGATAACTCACTGTTGGGAGGTATAATGCACAGTAGTCCACAGTCAAGTAGCAGCTTACCACTGTCGTAGCTCTCTTCCCCAAATGAAACATCTTCACATGTGCAAGCACAGTGTTAACGAAGTTTGACTCCAGCAATTTCCCAGTCACTGATGAACCTCCATAATTTGACATAATTAAGGCACTCAACACGGGAAGCCTAGGACAGATATATAGCCTGAGATTTTCAGCCTGATCTCAAGGTATTAAACTCATGTTGCAGATTGGCCACATACTGTCAAAACTATGAATCTTACAGTCATGAAAATTGGATGCTTTCATGTCATGGTTGGCCATGCAGGTAAGATGCTGAAAATCTAGTCTGTGCTCTTAGTAGAACAAACATCAATAAAATTAGGCGTAAACAAATAAATTAAGTGGAGTATTGTGCTACAAGAGAGACCTGGGTCAAAGGAAAACAGAAAATCATCTTCAAACTGTCATAGATTGGCCAGTCCGTCACTAGGTAATAATGTAGCACCGAAACACTGCATTCTGCACATGCACACTCATTGTGCAGCGGCACTGGCATTAAACATAGCCTTTGGATAAATACCTGAAAAGAATTGCAATCTACAGTCAAAGTGCAATGGCCTTTAACAAGTTGAGAATAAGCACAGAACAATCAACTTGACACCCTGTTTGTCTGCTGCATTATTTTTATGATTTGAAAGGCACGACATAATTGCAAGTTGTAATAGTAGTAATGTAATTGTGTGAATTCCACCCTTGAACTTTGGCATGGAGTCTCTGGGATATGCTGTTTGTGCCACTTATTGTTGAGCTGTTGCTGGGTCTGTATCCGGCAGGAGCTCAATAAAATCATCACTTCAGAAGAATTATAAAACTATTCTATAAATGGTCACATGTGCGATCTTTCCCAGAGATTCCATCAATCTTTCGTCCATGCTACAGTGGGAAATTGGGAGAATATCCAGAGAATCTCAGAACTATTTAAATTACAGCTTAATGATAGTTGGGTGTGTTTTCAACTCCACACAATTAGATTGGCAGGACACACATGGATGAATTTGTTTGCAAATGTATGTTACTGTTCTTGAGATGATTGGGAATGTTGGAGTATAACTGATCTTTGTATCCAAATGCATTCCTCCATCTCATGTGAAATTTCCTTGCCTCAAAGCTAAAGACACTTATGAGCAAATTTTGTGCAATTATCCTAGTTCAAAAGGAAATTCAAATTAAACCCAGAGCTTTTGATGCCAAAGGAGTTAATTATACTTACTGATCTCTTTTGTGATTTCTTTAAGTGATTTAAAAACTTTCCTCCGTGAAACCTGCTCTGTGTTTTCTGTTACTTATGACACACCTTAATAACATCAGTATGCATTCTACCAAGAATTAAAAAGTTCAGTAATGGTTTTCACAATAAACTGAGTCTGAATAACTGTTAGATAGCTTGAAATGAAATTTTAATTTTCATGAAACAAGGTTGGAGCTGTTGTCTGAGTCCTACCGTTTTTGCTGACACTTATGTTCCAGCAGATATAATGAGATTGGCACGAAACTGGAGTGTACATGAGGATTAGCAAACAAGATGGCCAAATGGGTAGAATACAAATCCTGTTTCTTGTGCTGTCTGCTGGCCTTTTGGTGCCTCTGTGATGATTTTCCTGATCAGATGTGATACTTTTCTTGACTTGAAGTCAATGTTGTGTCATGCCGCCAAAAAATATCAATGGGAGTGATCATTGGATAATGTCAGCCCCTTGCTGATGTCAATGGGACTGTCACCAACAGCACAGGTTTGTGACAGCTAGGAGCTGGGAACTTGAATTACCACCTCTCACATATACTG
Source organism: Ginglymostoma cirratum (assembly GCA_024137785.1). Lineage (NCBI taxonomy): Eukaryota > Metazoa > Chordata > Chondrichthyes > Orectolobiformes > Ginglymostomatidae > Ginglymostoma > Ginglymostoma cirratum. The sequence continues at coordinate 6,041,065 of JAHRHZ010000024.1, forward strand.
TTCCCCATGGAACAAGGGGTTAAAATCTCAAGAGCTGAGAATAATTGTGATATCAAACTGCATTTAGCTATTAGGTTAATGGGAATTCCTCCATATCTACATGTTTTTAATTTTATTTTTACTTAAATAAATTCACCGTTATCAGATGCTTGACAAGAATAGAAACCGAAAGAACTGTGGATGCTGTGAATGAGGAATATAGACAGAAGTTGCTGGAAAAGCTCAGCAAGTCTGGCAACATCTGTGAAGAAAAAAATCAGAATTAACGTTTTGGGTCCAGTGACCCTTCCTCAAAACAGCCCTGATTCATATCTTTCAAGGAGTGGCAAAGTTGTTTGGAAATAAATTTGCTTCTCTAGAAATGAACTCTGTGCCTTTTGAATTGCAGCAGCTACCAGCAGAAGGTAGGAAATATTCTCCCAGTCTGAATGCCATTTGTTGATGCTGTGGTCAATCTTGACCTTGGATTAAGGGGTACTTCTGTACGGGGTCTCATATTTGGTGTGTGGAAGGGGGTGCTGGTTCCGCATAATAGGTAAATGAAAATTTATACTTTACCCTCTTATGCACCTCCCCCAACGCTACCTCCAACCCCCCTCCCCATCTCATTCTTTTCCAGAGTAGGTTAGATTGATGGGAAACTTCGATGTGACTTCAGTACTTTGCAGCTGCGTAAAATATGCAGCCTGAACCTGATGTGCATGTTTGAAAACTCCCTGGTGTTTTTGTGAGTGGCTTTTTTGCCTATGCAGGAAAATATGTTAAAATCAGAACCTGGACCCAATGTGGCTAAGTGGAACGATTTTAACAGACACCCAACTGCCAGCTGTCCGTTAAACATGTAGAGTTACAACGATCTGAGTTGTTGTATTTTTCATTTGTGTACATCACTTGTTGCCCATCCCTAATTGCTGTCAACAAGGTTGTGGTGTGTTGCCTTCTTAAACCACAGCAGTTCCCATCTTCCTCTTGTTCCCACCCAAACCCGTTTATTCATCTCCATATTTGCATATCACATCAGTATTTTGTATTTATTCATTGGATGTGGGCATCATTCAGCTGGTCAGCATTTATTGTCCAACCCTAATTGCCCTTGAGAAAGTGGTGGTGAGCTGCCTTCTTGGACCACTGCAGTCCATGTGTTGTAGATAGACCCATAATGCACTATTCTGATATCGTCAAACTCCAGGAACTCTCTTCCTAACAGCACTGTGTGTGTCCCTACATTGCAAGGATCTTCATAGAAGCCCCACAGTGTGGAAACAGGCCATTCAGCCCAACTAGCCCACACTGACTCTCGTAGAACATCCCACCATTACTCACCTGCCTACCTTATCCTAGTGACCCTGCATTTACTATGGCTTATCCAACTATCCTACATATCCTTGGACAGTGGAAGAAAACCCTCACAGACATGAGGAGAATGTGGAAGCTCTACACAGACAATCGCCTGTGGGTGGAATTGAACTTGGGTCCCTGGCGATGTGAGGCAATGGTGCTAACCACTGAGCCACCATTGCTAAAGTAGCAATTACCATCCAAGGTCCCATAGCCTGCATATGCTGCAGGAGCTGTTCACTTCACACCTTGGATGATAAAACAGCATGTAGCACTAAAGGTAGTTTGGCTCACTTCTTTCATTCTTGTAGTTGTAGCTAAAATGACATTTTCTCACTCAGCTGATGAAGAAAGGTAAACCATATTTACAAACATGAGAACATATTTATGGCAAAGTGTCACCATCTCTGGTGATCTTCTTCTTTCTTTGCCTCCCATTGTGATTCAGTGCAGTCCCAGCTCCAGTGCTGGGGTTTGAGGGAATCTGCCCTATAGTAGAGCCCATGGGCCTTAGGGTTGGTTGGACACCCAGGCCGCTTGTGGCTTGAAAGCCTAGACATGGCGAATAAGTCCTGCTGTGGTCCTGACGACTCATATCAGACTCAATGTTAACTCTGTTTTTCTCTCTCCATAGATGCTGCCAGACGTGCTGAGTTTCTCTGACACTTTATGTCTTTGTTTCAGAATTCCAACATCTACAGTGTTCTGTTTTTGTTATTACAGGGTCAATCCTCTCCTCCTAGGTTTGACTTGTGTTACTTTCAGACTTCTGCTTCATTGTCAACTGATGGCTGTCTGCAAAGTCTTCTATGGACAGTAATAAATCTGACAAAGATGAACCAACGATTCCAACAACAATTCTGCCTCTGAAACAAAAACAGAAATTGCTGGAAAAGCTCAGCAGGTCTGACAGAACCAGTGGGGAGAAAGCAAAATTAACATTTTGAGTTGGGTTACTCTTCATTAGAACTGTCTCTTATGAATAATGACTTCAAAGTTCCATTGTCACAATTTTCCACTAATCTGTAAAGAGCACATCATTAATGTAATTATCTATGGGATTCTCCGGATGGTGAATGTTTCTATTAAATATTGCTCTTCCAAAAACTTTTGCTGTAAGGTTAAAGTAATCGACAAGCGCTTCCATTGCTTCAGCTATGCTTGATGAAATATAACTGCATCAGCTACAATCTCAGTTACAAATGTAGTGTATTTGCTTGTTCAGTTTCTGATTTAGCGTATAGCTTGGAAGCAATTCTGTACCTAAGAACTGCTTTGTTTTTCCAAGATATCTAACTTTGTGTTCTATTTGGACTATCTGTGAAATGATATCTTCCTGGCAATATTATTGCTGCTTTTATGTCTTCCTACAATGTTTATTTATTTTCTTTTCTTTAAGTATGTCTCATTCAGCTATTTCCCCATGTTAGTTTATTCTCTTTACTTCAAGAGGATTTCAATTCTGCAGGCTAACAACCCTGCTGCTGTACACCACTGTGCTGGAGGGGTTTTCTGTGTTTATAGAGTCAAAAATGGAGAACTCCCCCCTCCTTTTACAGCTGAACACATTGTACAGCATTTTCTACTGTCACCGTTACCATTGATTCGTGGCTCCCTCATGTCTGCACCAGCCACCTTTTAATGTGGAAACATTATTCTAAAATTAGAGGAAAAGGGAAATCAAGATGTATGCCTTCAGACGAAGGAAGAATAGAAATCTGGAACTTGCTCCCACAAAACAGGTTGTGGATAAAGCGTCAATTGCAGCTTTAAAATCTGAAATTGATAGACATTTGCTTGGTAAGGTTTTCAAATGTTTGGACATCAATGGAGATAATTCCAAGTAGGTGCTGAATGAGTTGCTCCTATTTTCACTCCAGGGTACAAGCAAGTTCCACTTTTCAACTGATATAATCAGGTGTAGAGCTGGATAAACACAGCAGGCCAAGCAGCATCAGAGGAGCAGGAAAGCTGACGTTTCGGGCCTAGACCCTTCTTCAGAAATGAAGAAGAGTCTAGGCCCGAAAAGTCAGCTTTCCTGCTCTTTTGATGCTGCCTGGCCTGCTGTGTTCACCCAGCTCTACACCTTGTTGTCGCAGATTCTCCAGCATCTGCAGTTCCTACTATCTCTGAAACCACTTTTTCACTATTTTGGCAGGTAAATTCCTTCTAACTCCCATATTTGATCTGCTAAATGTTTACCCTGAAATGCTTTGACAGTGAGGTGAAAAGAGCCATTCCTGCTTTAGACATTCAAATCGAGGTCAGGTGAACTTACAAAATGTCTGTGAGATCCCAGCAGATCCCCTGAGCGCTTGGCCAACTCTGTTTTGTTTACAATCCATGCAGAATACTAAAGCTCTCTGTGCCAACCAATTGCGAAGAATCTGTCTTGGCTCAGTTCTACTGTCAGGCTAACGTCCAAATCTTGATTTGCATGATACCAGTTTAGCATTTGTGTGAAAACTGTTTCCCACTTTGTCTCCTTTCTTGACTAGCGATGTTGCTAATTTCCAAACCTTTGGCATAATTTTAGAATCTTGGAAATTATTAATTTCCTCATATTTTAGCAATTAAATTGCCCTCTTTTCCTGGTACACAAATTGTGTCTTCTACAGTGAAGGCAGACAAAAACGGTTGTTCAATGCCTATTTCTTCATTTCCAATAATAATTCCTCCTGTCTTGGTTTAAGTGCTCCTTTCCTTTCCATGTGCTTGTAAAACTTCTGACACTCTTCGCATTTCCTGCCTAGTTGGCTTTTATTCATCTTTGTCCCTTTTTACACCAACTTTTTGCAGTCCCTTGCCAGTTTCTAAAATGTTCCTGATTCTGAGACTTGCTACTATTCTGTGCAAGCTTCTAAAAATTTTCTTGTAGTCCGATACCATCTTTCACTTGTGCAATAAGCTGTCAATGGATAGAATTGTGGCAATACAAAAAAAAAGACTGTTCTGGATTTCCACGAGAGCAATTTACATGGTGCCAGTTCCCAACTTTCATTCTCGCATGTTCTGCTTTTAGAGATAAAAATCCAATTTCCTCACAAAGACCTTGACTGAATCTGCCTCCACTTCTCAGGCAGTGCATTTCATCTGTAACCACTCAGTGAGGAGATGGTTTTCGTCATGTTACCATTGCTTCTTTTGCTATTATCTTGAACCTGGACCTTACACCAATGGAAGTAATTTCTGCCCATCTGCTTTGTCCAGGACCCCCATGTGACAACGGAGCTTTTCAAAATCATATCACTTTTCAATCTACCCCAAGGAGAAAAGTTCCAACTCCTCCAACCTATTAAATGGACATTTTCTTGGCCATGCCATTATTCTCATGATACTTTTATTCATTCAGTGAATGTGGGCTCTGATGTCAGGGCCAGCATTTATTGCCTATCTCTCATTTTATTCACACTATTTAGCACTTTTATAGTTTTAATGTGACACCCAGAATCGAGTGCAGTAGTCTAGTTGAGACATGCCAGGTGATGTAAACTGTTTAGCGTAAATTTCTTGCTTTTATCCCCATTAAAAGGCTGACAACGCTGTATGCTTCATTAGCCATCGTTTCAACCCATCTTCAATGATTCGTATGCAGATGCATTTAGGTCCCTGTGATCCTTTAGTTTTCTTTATCCGTACAAGTAGCAAACTCCTTGCACTTATTGGTCAAAATCAATGATTGTGTGCTGCCCATTATGACCTGTTGGATCCCCAGACCTGCCTGACTCAGTCACACTGTCCAGTGCCTGACCATTGACTAATTCCAAGGCACTGTCCAACTAGAAGAATGTGAGTGCCTCCTGAAAAAATACTGGATATTTCAATAGTCAGAAAGTCATTGGAGCATCATGGCCTGGAGTAACACTGCAGAGTCTGTTGGAACTGCCTGGGAAATTGAAGATTCCGATGGACAATTCCCCAGACTCTAGTATGCTCCAATAAAAATCTTAACCATCAGAGAATTCGGAGGATTTTGCTTCTGTGAATTGTTATCCAGGAAAACTTAAAACCTAAATCCCAGGAAACAATTAAGCTGCCCATCCCTTCCCCCAGTTTACCATATGCCCCTCTACCTACATCTCACTTAACAACTTTACACCCCCTGGACCTTGATATCCGAACCCATTCCCTGGACAACCATGACGTGACAGTCAAGAAAGCATACAAACGCCTCAACTTCCACAGAATGTGAAGGAAATTCATCATGTCCACAATGGATGTTACCAATTTTTACAGATGCGCCAAAGAAAGCATCCTATCCAAAAGCATCACAGCTTGGTATGGCAACTGCTCTACCCAAGACCAGAAGAAATTACAGAGAGTTGTGAATGCAGCCCAGTCCATCACAAAAATGGTCTTTCCATCCATTGACTCCATCTACACCACTGCAGCCAACATCATCAAAGACACCTCGCACCCCGGTTATAATGTCTCCCACTCTCTTCCGTTGGGCAGAAGATACAAATGTTTGAAAATATGTACCAACATATTTAAGAACAGCTTCTTTCCTGCTGTTATTGGATTTATGAGTGGACCTCACATATATTCAAGCTGATATTTCTGTACACCTTCTCTGTAGCTGTAACATTATATTCTGCGTTCTGTTCTCTTAACCTGATGTACTTATGTAAGGTATAATTTGTCTGGTTAGCATGCAAAACAATACTCCTCATTGTATCTTCGTACATGTGACAATATTAAATCAAATCAAATCAGGCTCATCACTCTCTGGGTGAAGATATTGCTCCTCATTTCAGTCCTAATTGGCCTAAGCCATATCCTTACACCGTGCACCCTGGTTCAGGGCTCCCTGTCATCAAGAGCATACTGACAAACTGCCACTGTTCTAAATCCATTCAGATTCAAAATTACCTCAGACATTAAGCATCAATTTTGCTATTTAACTCAAAATAAGGACTTAGATTATTGTGCATTTCGCTGAATAGAGGGATCAGCTGCTTATTGCATGTTCATGTAATTCATTCATAGGCATGAGATTTATTAATTCCGGACAGTGCTGATTCTGTAATATGAGGCCAATTTAATTATTAGTAGATATTTTTCTAAGCATTTGCGTGATTTATTAAAACTAGCAATGCAGGAGACAGAAGCTTTCATTGCAACATGAAATGATTCATCAAATTCTTCTCCCTTTGTGTTAACTGTCAGTTATTATTAGTATCCGTCTCTGTTAAACTATATAAGGCAGTCATGCAATACCCACAATTAACAAAAGGAATGTTCCCTGTGCCCCTATTAGTGACACTCTTATGTTAATACATTGGTAGTTTTAAAGTCATCCGCTCCATGTGGCACTGTAATTTAGATGCACTGTGGCCCAGCTACTAAAGTCCCAAAATTGGCAGGAAGCATGTGAACATTTTTGATAGTTATATTGGCTAAGGATAATATTGTCACATCTTTTACACATACCAGAAATCTTTTATATAAAGTCTTATATTTGCCTGAGGTCCTTGGTGATACATTGGTTTGCCCTGGGGCAACAAGTGCTTTTGTAGGTGTACTTGAAGAAATTGTTTTTATGAACTGTGTGTGGCTAAGAAGGTAAATGACTTGAGGTGAGTGAGGACTGGCAGGATTTCAAACAGCAGAATGATCACAGCACAGCATTCAGCTTGTTATGCCCTGGTCCAAAATCTCTCCAATTAACCCACTGTAGTGATTGGAACCAGGTGGACCATTAACTATGAGGTTTCTGAGTGGGGTTGTTAACCTAATCCAATCAGGAAAGCCTTAGCTGCCCAACATAACAAGAAGATCAGAATCTCCTCAGTTGAGGACTGACTCCGAGCTGGCTGGTCACAGCCAGTGGTACTGTGGGGAGAAAGAGTGATTGTCCTGAGTAAAGATCATCATGAGATACTAGCTGAAATCCACCAGGGTCATCCAGGGTTTCCAAGATGAAGATGTTGACAAGAAGTTATATCTGGTGGCCAGGACTGAACGCTGACATAGTTGCGTTGGTGGAGTAGTGCCCTGCCAACAAGGACAAAAATTGCCACTGGCAGCACCCCCACATTTGTGGGAATGGCCGGGTTAACCCTGGACTCGGTTAGGGCATGTTGACTATGTCGGTCCTTTCATGGTCTCAGTGTTTCTGGTCATTGTGGATGCCCATTCAAAGTGGCTGGTCATGCATAAGGTTCAGTTAGCAAAATCAGGGGTGATGATTGAGAAACTAGAAGCATTGTTTGTGATACACAGACACCCACAAGTATTGTTCACAGACAATGACACGTCATTTACCAGCAGGGAATTCCAATATTTCCTAAATTCAAATGGCATTTGGCACATAAGGACAGGTCCATACCATCCATCATCCAAAGGTCCGGTGGAAAGGTCCAAACATTGAAGACAGGCTTAAAGAAGCAACCTACAGCTTCACTTGATACCAAACAGTCCTGGTTCCAGTTTAATTATAGGACCATCCCACATGCAACAACAGGGATAGCTCTAGCAAAGTCGATGATGGGAAGTAGACTCCGCGCCAGGTTAAACCTGATATTCCCAGAGCTGGGAGTTGGGAGAGGTGGGGGGGAGGGTGAAACGGCAGCAGGAATGCCAATGTCAGCCAGATGCCTCCTCTAACTGAGAGGAGTGAGACAGTTTAATTCAGGGGACAAAGTGTGGTGCCAGAACCATGGGAATGGCCCTGTATGGGCACAAGGCGAGGTTGACGCGAGGTCAGGTCCCATCACTTACAAAGTTCGGGATAGGTGATACATTCCTGAACAAGCACATGGACTGCCTGAATGTCATTACCTCACAAACAGGGCAGGAGCAAGACATACCTGGCCCCTCAGAGCAGCCAGAAGGCCTGGCAGAGACCACAGGTGCTCCCCCTCCAGCTAGTATCAAGGAAAACTCAGAGTCCAAAGTGGATACTGCCTCAATACCATTGTCACTGGAAGAAGAGGAGGAAACTCTCCTGAGATGTCCTGGATGCAAGAGATGGACCACAGTCCAGTACAAGTCGCGTGTGTCTGAGTCCGAGTCAGAGGAACCAGACTTGGAGCGAAAACATCACAAGAGAAGCTACAAATGAAAGACCAGGCCTACATCCACAGACTTAGGCGGGGAGGCTTATAGTGATAGGGACCAGGTGGACCTTGTTCACTACAGGGTTCTTGATTGGCCCAAGTCAACAACCCGAATCTGTAAAGCCTTTGATGACCAATATGACCAATATGACCAAAGCCTTTGATGACCAGGAGGTTAGAATCTCCTCAGTTGAGAATGGACTCTGAGCTGACTGGCCAGAGCCAGTGGTACAGTGCACTAGTGAATAAAGGGTGGCTTGATGACTTGACAGTGACCTCTGTGCAGTTATTTCACTCGTCTAGTTCCATTTTGCTGTCCTTTCCCATACAACTACAAATGATTTCGTTTTCGGGTAATTGTCCCATTTCATTCTGAAAGGCATGATTTCATCTGCCTCTAACTCTCAGGCAGTGCATTCTATCGGAACAATTCACTGTGTGAAAAAGTTTTTCTCATATCAACATTGCTTCTTAAATCTCTGTCCTCTTCTGGATCCATCTGCAAATGGGAACAGCTTCTCTATATCGACTCTGACCAAACCCCTCATGATTTTAAATACCCTTTATCAAATTTCTTGAATCTCCCTTCTCCAAGCAGAACATCACAGCTTCTGCAACCTTTGTTTTCAATATATCTCATCCCTGGACCTATTCTTCTGAACCTTTTCTGCATCTTTTTTAATGGCCTCATATTCTTACTATGGTGTGCTGCCCTGAACTGACACAATATTCCAGTATTTTGCTTCTCAGAATATCTTTATGTTTGTACTCTGTTGTTCTATATATACAGCCTAGGATATTTTATACTTCATTAATTGCTTTTCCAACAAGCCCTGTCATCTTCAATAACGTGTGCACGCATGGCTCAGATCCCCCTGCTTCTGCATCTCTTTAATTGTACCCTTTATTTTACATTGCCTCTCCTCATTCTTCCTGGCAATATTAATCAATTCAAAGCTCTCTGAATTAAATTTCATCTGCCATGCGTCTACGCACTCCATTATACTCTCTATGTTCTTTTGAAGTTCATCACTGTAGTTCATGATACATTGAAGATTTTTATGTTACAGATTTTATATTATTAAGAATTTTTTGAAACTGTACCATTTATACCATGACCCAGGACACTAATACGTGTCAGAGAAAGCAGAGGTCCACTCTGTGACCCCTGGGGAATGCTATTATTTAACTTCTGTCCAAAAAATAATTGTTCACCACTAATCTGTTTTTGTAAATGTGGTTGTTGACTTGCTAGCTGAGCTGGCTGGTTATCATACAGACGTCTCATCACCATAAGAACATAAGAACTAGGAGCAGGAGTAGGCCGTCCGTCCCTTCGAGCCTGCTCCACCATTCAATAAGATCATGGCTGATCTTTTTGTGGACTCAGATCCACTTACCTGCACTCTCACCGTATCCCTTAATTCCTTTATTGTTCAAAAAAAATCTACCTTAGCTTTAAAAATGTTTACTGAGGTAGTGTCAACCACTTCACTGGGCAAGGAATTCCATAGATTAACAACCCTCTGGGTGAAGAAGTTCCTTCTCAATTCAGTCCTAAATCTGCTCCCTCTAATCTTGAGGCTATGCCCTCTTGTCCTAGCTTCACCTGGCAGTGGAAACATCATCTCTACTTCTATCTTATCTATTTACTTCATAATTTTATATGTTTCTATAAAATCTCTCCTCAATCTTCTGAATTCCAATGAATATAATCCCAATCTACTCAGTCTCTCCTCATAAGCCAACCCCCTCAACTCAGGAATCAACCTAGTGAACCTCCTCTGCACTGCCTCCAGTGCCAGTACATCCTTTCTCAAGTAAGGAGACCAAAACTGCACACAGTACTCCAGGTGTGGCCTCACCAGCACCTTGTACAGCTGCAACATAACCTCTCTGCTTTTAAACTCAATCCCTTTAGCAATGAAGGGCAAAATTCCATTTGCCTTCCTAATCACTTGTTGTACCTTCTGTGATTCATGCACAAGGACACCCAGGTCCCTCTGCATAGCAGCACGCTGCAACATTTTACCATTCAAGTAATAGTCCTTTTTACTATTACTCCTACCAAAATGTATGACTTCACATTTATTTACATTGTATTCTATCTGCCAGACCTTTGTCCACTCACTCAATGTATCTATGTTCCTCTGCAAAGTTTCACAGTCCTCTGCACACTTTGCCCTGCCACTCATCTTAGTGTCATCTGCAAACTTTGACACCCTACACATGGTCCCCAACTCCAAATTATCAATAAAAATTGTAAATAATTGCGGTCCCAACACTGATCCCTGAGGCACACCACTAGTCACTGATTGCCAGCCAGAATAGCACTCATTTATCCCCACTCTTTGCTTCCTGTTAGTCAACCAATCCTCTATCCATACTAATACTTAACCCCTAATGCCATGCATCCTTAGCTTATGCAGCAGCCTCTTGTGCGGCACCTTGTCGAAGGCCTTTTGGAAATCCAGGTACACCACATCCACTAGGTCCCCATTGTCCACCTTCTATGTTTTCATAGAATTCCAAAAGATTTGTCAAGCATGACCTGCCCTTCATGAACCCATGCTGTATCTGCCCAACAGGACAATTTCTATGGAGATGCCCTGCTATTTCTTCCTTGATAATTGACTCAACCATCTTCCCCACTACAGAGGTTAAGCTAACCAGTCTATAATTCCCCATCTCTTGTCTACCATGCTAGATAACATCATCAGTGTGGCCTCCGATGAAGTGATATTGTTCTACCCCGCTTGGAGTTTATATGATCTGGTCTATTAAGTTAGGTTGCGTCATTTCCGGCGAAATGGTGAAATCAGTAGTGACTTTTGATGTCCCAGTGGTGAAAGTTGTCATACACCAACATAAATAATGCTGAGTGGCATTTTTTTCTCTTATGTTCTGCGAACATTCTTCTGAAAACTATAAGGTGTTCTTCTCATTGAGCCAAGTTACGTTGATCATTGGTATTTGGTTTTTGAGCATCTTGAGGTTCTTCTACATGGTGTAGATTTTTAAGCGTGAAGAATGCTTTCCTACACAGGGGTGAGAAGAGCTGTTTTTTAATCACCTACACTCATTCCAAGTACTACTGCGTCTTGGCATTTTATGAGTGCTGTCAGCATTCTGTTGAGGGCGAGTTTGGTAAGATCGCAACCCATGGCAAGTTGGGCTGTTAATAAGGTAATAATGGTTGTCAGTAGGGTCTAGTGAGAATCTCGTCTTGTCACTTGTGAAAAGCATACACAATGTGAAGAGATGATCTTCATTTTGAACAAATACTAGCCCTACAGCTCTCCTGATTATGATGCACATCTTATCAGAGCCCATGTTGCTTAAATCTTAGATAAATGTTATACGTAATATTGAAAAAAAGAACAGAAGTTGCTGGAAAAGCTCAGTGGGTCTGGCAACATCTGTGAAGAAAAATCAGAGTTAACTTATCAGGCCCAGTAAATAAGGGTCACTGGACCGAAACGTTAATTCTGATTTTTCCTCACAGATGCTGCTAGACCCTCTGAGCTTTTCCAGCAACTTCTGTTTTTGTTCCTGATTTACAGCATCTGGAGTCCTTTCGGTTTTTATACTTAATGTTGTTGAACGTTAATTAGGTTTATTACATGTTACTTTGCCAATCATATTTGAGACAACTATTATGTGATGATATGTGCCTTTAAAATGGATTTGACCATCCTGTTTCTCTTGAAGAGGGGTGTTGTAAACCTGGTACTGCAGTTTCTACTCCCTGGAATGCTGAGTAAATAGCTTTGGGTTTTTTTTTAAGAGTAAACAAAAGAAGCATAGCAGGTGGAGTCAGGCTAACATAGACCCAGGGTTTTAGTTTTGCGTTCAATTGTTGAAGTTAGGGTTTTGGAATTGAAGCTGCTGGATACAGCTCTCTCTCTGCTGCTGCAAAAGACTGAGTTCTCTGACTGCAGCTAGATTTATTCTGGCAGTGTTCCTTTTCCTGAACCGGGGGAGATAGCAAATGAACAAATCTGTTTTGCTGAATTTGCCTTTGCCAAGGGTGTGTTTATAGGATGCTGTATATTGGAATAGTTGATTAGGAACAGTTACGTAATATATTATTTTGTTAAGGATTTTGATAGAGGTAAAGTTAGGCCAATTCTGTATTTTTCTTGTTTGTACTTTAACTGGGATGTAAGAATACAGTGTATTTTGCTTAAAGACTAGTAGTTTGACCAATCAATCCCATCCGGAATGCAGTGCCTTACACTTGCCTTTAAATAAGATAAGTTTAGGGTCTAGGCTATTTCCTTTATATGTTTTAAGGGGTTTTGGTCTAGTCCACAAGATTTATTCTTGTGTGAGATATCAGACTAAACTAAAGAATAAGCACACATTACCGTGATAATGACATGTTATGAACACTTAAGGCAGAATTTCACCATTTTCACTTAAAGTTTTTATCAAGTGAGATTCATGGTACTCAATGGATTTAGCGCACAGCACCTGGGCTTTTCAGGGAATTGTGCAGATAGAGAGACTGAAGTGTTCATCACCACATGGAGCTCCTGGTTTCGACACTACCGGTAACCATATCTAAAGTAGCTGCACATCACTCATGCTCTGTAAGGCAGGAATGACATTCACACTCTGGCACTTGACTGTCATTGCTGTGACATGGTCTCAAGGAAAGGAAAGCTCACATCCTGTTTCCCGAATTAAGGGTTTGGTGATTTTGGTGGATAGAATGGTGGAGATGACGGCAGTCCTTTTTTGGTTGACTGCTCCAAGGGCTACATCATCAGAAGAAGCCACCCCGGATTGAAATTGCATCCCAGGTTACACCGTGTTTCAAATGAAGCTGAACGCATGTCACTGCAGGCAGAAGCTGTCCGCAGGACTAAATGGTCCCCAACTTCTTCCAATGAACTAAAATAATGCAAACCACCGAGGCTAGCAGCTGGAACAGAGCACTGATAATTCTGTACAGCAAGGAAACAATGTGAGCCACACAGAAGCTGGCTGTAAGCCAGTGTCAAAGTCAGTAATAGAGGCTACAAAAGCATTGTGACAGAGACAGAGTCTGGTAGTTTCCAAGTAAGTGCAGCATGGGCACTAAGAAAGCAAGCTCAGAGCCATAGGCTGTCTGTGTCCATGTGGATGCAAAAGCATCCTATGTCGATACATGTGGGTCCCTGTGCACAAAGTAGATAGTCATAGATATCCCTGAGCTCCAAAGCAAAGTGTTGAGGTGGTGAGGTGGTGTCTGAGTTGGTCTGACATCAGGCATGGTGTTGTAGTGAGGCTGATGGTTTGCCAATGCTGAAGTGTGTAGGTGAAGAGTTCGAGAGGTGGTGGCCATGGAGCACTCAGGGACGTTGTGATGAAACAAGCTTGGGGCAAGCATTTGGTGAGCTGTAGCTTCCAGATACCCCACTCTGATTTACCTCCCAGGATGTGGTGCTGTTTCGTTTCCCAGGGAAGGGCAGGAACATTAGAAGTTGGGTGTCAACAAGATTCCAAAGAAAGGTCACTGGACACAAAAGTGTTAACTCTGTTTCTCCCTCCAAGATGCTGCCAGACATGCTGAGTTTCTCCAGCAATACCTGTTTTTGTTTTAGACTTCAATCATTCATAGTTCTTTGGTTTTTTTATATGAATAAAGTGAGTTGGGGCTTTAATAAGATGCAACTGCGTGGAACTGAAGTAGCTGCTTCCAAATGTCAAGATTCTGAAGTAATTAATTAAGGCTTGAGGAGGAAATATGGCAAATTTATTCTTGAAGTTGAAATTCAGGTTTGTTTCATTCTCTGCATTTTCCCAACATTGCTTGTGCTACATCAGGGAGTAGAAAATTACACTCTAAGAATAACCACTGAAGCACGAGACACAGTTTGGTGAACTCATTGAGAAAACATGGAGAGGTAGCGAATCAGCCAGGATCTTACTGAATGGTGGAACAGGCTTGAGGGGCCAAGTGGCCTACTCTTGCTCTGAATTCAACTGTTTATATCTTTGAATAACTGCTTCTGTCAACAAAACACATTTAAGGTAATAGTATAAAATACAAGAAACATAATAGGTCAAATCAAAATAAAAATTTTTGTAACTAAAATTTATGAAAAATGACATACTGTATTTCTATCTTTCCTTTCTCCCTCTAATCATTTTATTTCCCATCTCTGACTTGTCTCTCTCTCTCTCGCTCTCTCACATCCTCTCTCTCTTTCGGTGGCTCTATCTTTCTCTCTGTACCTCAGCTCAATCCATTTTTTTGAAACTTATAGCAAGAAAAACAAAAAAATTTTCAGTATTCATATATTTAATACACTGTTATTTTTCTTACTCCCACAAACAATTGTGGAATTTAACGAGTACCCTGTAAGCGGGAAATAAATGGGTGGAGTGAGTTGATTATGTGGGAGCTGAATTGTTGAAGTAATGATTTTGGGTTCAGAATGAGAAATTGAGTTTAAGGCATATGGGCATTATACTAAGCCCTGGAGGGTTTCTCTGCTCAGGGCCATCAAAAACTACATAGTGTCGTGAACACAGCCCAGTCCATCACACAAGCCAACCTTTTATTATGGACTCCATCTATACTTCCCACTGCCTTGGAAAGGCAGCCAACATCATCAAAGACCCTTCCCAACCTGGTTATAATCTCTTCCAACCTCTTCCGTCAGCCAGAAGATACAAAAGCTTAGACACACGTGCCGACAGATTCAAGAACAGCTTCTTCCTGCTGTTGTTAGACTTCTGAATGGACCTCTCAAATTTTAAATTTAAATTTGATCTCACTCTTTGTGCACCTTCTCTGCAGCTGTAACATGCCTCACTCTGTTCTATTACCCTTATGCACTTTTTAATGGTATGATCTTTCTGTACTGCATGCAAAACAGATGTTTCACTGTACCTAGGTACATAGGACAACAATAAATCAAATCAAAAAGAAATCTAGTGGTCAATATCAGTTGGAACAGGGAGGTGACCATTGTGGGTGGATGGTGAAGATTGCCAGGATGGAGGATTGAATAATCCTGGGTTGGGGGGTGGCATGGGGGAAAGGATAAACATTTATGGGAAGGAAGTGAAACAATTTTGGGAGGGGGTGAACATTACCAGGATAGCAAGTCAGTTGCTCAGAGAGGGACTGAATATGGCTGCAGTTTGGCACTCCATTTGCTTTAGTTTTGCTCACTTTATACCAACAGTTTTTACCCTTTCTTGCAATGTTTGCCACCAACATCCAAATTCCAAGACATGTCCACTCCACCCTCCAACCCATCCCAGCAATGTTCGCTCCACCCTCCAAACCATCCCAGCAACGTTCGCTCCACCCTCCAACCCATCCCAGCAACGTTTGCTCCACCCTCCCTCCCTCCATCCTCCAACCCATCCCAGCAACTCTCCCTCCACCCTCCAACTCATCACAGCAATGTTCACTCCACTGCCCTGAAAGCTAACGTTCACCCTGTTTCAGGTAACGTTCACCTCTCTTCCAGCAACATATTTCACATCCTTACGGATATTTGGGGGCTTGTACCAGAATTAGGAGAACTGTTTCACAGACTGGTCAAGTCATAACCTGACAGGGGCCATACTCTCAAAATCATATGTGACAAACTGTGCCCCAGACACTGCCCTTGTCTCCCTGGGTATGACCTGCACTGTTCCTGGTATTTATCCTGGATATGGTAAACAGGGGATGATTGGCATCCCACTTTCTGGCAGGGACCTGGAAATCCCACTCTTTGGAGTGTTGTAGAGGAGAGACGAGGCGTGGAGCTGAGCCCCAGGACCAGCTTGGTCTGAGATTGCCACCCAGGCCAACGTAGTCTCAAACCCAACTAAAGGAATGCACAGGACTTTGTGCGTCATTATATTCTCTCTGATAGCCCACACACACTCTATCTGTGCTGTTGTACTCACCTCCCACCAAGACTCATGCTCCATCACACTCAACCACTGCCTGCTACATCTTCTTTCGCTCTGTCTCATTCACTTACAAATGTGTTACTACTAACCCTACAAACTCTCTGTGTATTCATTCACTCAGGCCACCTCCCCACTGCACCAAAAATAACAGTGTGCCCACCCAATTTTATCTCCCTTAATACCTACCTCCCTTTTAATCCAGGACGAAAACAGACTTCAATAGCACAGAAAGAGCCAAGATGGGAGTTAAGCTGCTTGGCATTCAGCTTCTCACCCCTTAAAAGGAGAGTGTTCTGACTCTGACCACCTGAGCAGGTCCTGGGCTGATATCGATGGCTGCCCTTGACTTACTGTGCCCTTTAAGTGAAGGTGATCTCTCCTGATTGGACTGATGTCTGCTGGCAACTATGACAAGATCATATCTTTTGTGCCTGTGCTAAACGGCAAGGCAAGACAGAAGTAATGTGAGACTTGTACCTGTGGCTGAGGGGACATACATAAAGGCAAGGCAAGGCCATGCAATGTAAGGCAAAGATGGCGTGAGCATTCAGGTAGGATCACAGTGATTGAGTGCTATGACAGTGAGCAAGGTGTCCAGAGATACAACCTAATTCATGAGCTGAGTATTTCACCCTGAGCACAGTGTCCTCCCTGTGGTATTTCAATGATTGTTCCTGGTGCTGCCTGAGGTGCAGCAGTGATGTGCAGAAGTGTCCTGTAAGTGCATCAGAGATGAGATTTTTAAACGCTGGCACTAACTCATCTTGAAAATGGAACTCCAGATTGAACCAGTACTGTAGTTTCCAAGTTTTACTTTTTTTTTGAGATGGAGATCATTCACATTTTGAATTTCTGGAGCATGAACTGCCGTATGACAAAAAATATGGTATTGGTTTTGAATTAATTTTTTAACGTCGTCGAGTTTCAAAAGTTTAGACTTGTCTTTCTTAACATGTAGAACAGCAAAGTCATTTTAAGATTTATGTGTGTTTTGGAAGATTCTTGCAGGCTTCAGAATATTTAATTAAATTCTTGCCTCACTGATTACAAATATATTCATCATGACATAAAGTGTATGTTGCATTTTAATTGGTTACCACCGAGAATGAACTTTATAAATGACATAAATATGTTCTGAGGAAAAGGCACTGGACCTGAAATGTTATCCATAGTTTCTCTCCAAGATGTTGCCAGACCTGTTGAGTTTTTCCAGCAATTTCTGTTTTTGATTCGAATTTCCATCATCTGCAGTACTTTCACTTTTTTTTAAGTTTCATAAATGACAGTCTGCTCAAAATTCAGACTTCTCTGCTGCCAGCAAAACATGGAATTGTTATGGTGCTGAAGAAGGTCATTCAGCCCATCGTGCCTGTACTTGCAAATGACAGCTAAAATCTCGGTTTCAGTCGCACATTGGTAGGTGCCAAATCTGTCTGCCTGTTAATAGTTCAAGTAGCATGGAAGCCACAAGCAGTAGCAAGATAATGTTGAGCAACCTGTCTACAGCGATGGACAGGACCACAGAAGAATTCCCTTATAACAAGGTGTGGGGCTGGATGAACACAGCAGGCCAAGCAGCATCATCGGAGCAGGAAAGCTTGACGTTTCATCAGAAAACCTAGACCCATCATCATTTTCTGATGAAGAGTCTAGGCCCGAAACGTCAAGCTTTCCTGCTCCTATGATGCTGCTTG
>JAHRHZ010000024.1:6059465-6073102 GCA_024137785.1 Ginglymostoma cirratum
TGATGCTGCTTGGCCTGCTGTGTTCATCCAGCCCCACACCTTGTTATCTCGGATTCTCCAGCATCTGCAGTACCTTTCATCTCAGAAGAATTCCCTTGTTCCTCTTTAAACAGTAGTGTGGGATACATAAAATATAGAAACTAGAAGCAAGAGTAGGCTATTCAATCCTTTGGGCCTGCTTTGCCTTTTAATATTGTCATGCCTGATCCTCTATCACAACATCATAATCATGCCTTCTCTGCATAGCCCTCTAATATTTAAAAAAATTATGAATCTTCCTTGAATATACTCGGCGACCGGCCTCCGAAGCCATCTGTGGTAGTGAATCTCACAGGTTGACTGCCCTCTGAGTAAAGAAATGTTTCCTCATCTTTGTCCAAAATGACTTATCTTTGTATCCTGAGACTCTGACTCCTGATTCTGAACATCCCAAAAATGGAAAATATACTCCTTGTATGAAACCTGTTTAGTTCTGTTAGAATTTTACACATTTCAATCAGATATCCTTTCATTCTTCTAAACTCTAGTGATTTCAGGTCCAGTTGGACCAAGCTGTCTTCTTATGACAGTCCTGCTATTCCTGGTATCAGCCCAGTAAACCTTTGCTGCACTCCCTGTACAGCAAATACCCCTGTATATGCTTGGGGCTGGATGAACACAGCAGGTCAAGCAGCATCATAGGAGCATCCAGCCCCATGCTTGTTATCTCGGATTCTCCAGCATCTGCAGTACCTTTTACCCCTGTATATGCTTTTGTTCAGTAGGGAGATCAAAACTGCACACAATACTCCAAGAACGGTCTCACTAAGTTTCTGTGTAATTACAGTGAGACATCTCTACTTCTGAACTCAAATCTTCCTGGAATGAAGGTAACATACCATTTGTCTTCCTAATATTTTATGAACTATCTGAGCAGTACAAAATTTTGGTTTAATGCATCATTCTAAAGCACCTCCAGCTATGTAGCACAATACAATATTGGTATCGTATTGAAATGTCAGGTGGATCATATGGTTAATTGACAGTTTAGGAAAGAAATCTATGTCACTGTGACTTGATGGTCAGACTGCTGTTAGTAAGCCAAGTTAACTTGTACCAGCTCATGTACTAGTGTCAATGTACATACCGTTGTACATATTCTGAGTCAGGAGATCAGGCAATAACTCCATAATTGATGAGTTATCCAACCAGCAGGATGCTAGAAGATGAACAAGGTGCTCTTTGTTCTTTAATCATGTCCATGTTATTCCCATTGTGGCATAGTTCAAGTGTGTGTCACAAACCATGCAGCTTTTTAAGGGATTCTAAGGTGAGGCTCTTTACCCTTTACTACACACTTTTTAAATGCAGAACATGCATATTGCTGGTACACTTTGATTGCAGTATTTCACTGTCCTAAGTCCCTGAGACCCAATATTACCTTCTGAATTGGCTCACGTTGGAATGTAGCTTCACAATGAAGTGTTGGCACATGGCAATATCTATCTTTATTCCAACTGATTACGTCTTGCATGTGCTTCAAAGGAAGGATGCTGATAGCCTCTATGAACTAGCTGGTGCTGACCTGGGACTTAGCTCAATGTTAGAGACGTTTTCCTTTGTTGTAATGTCAAGGCATTTTCAGCCTAACTGAGTGAAGTGAATTGGAAGTAGGAAAGTTTGCAGATGTGCTTCTATTTTGTTTTGTTGTTATTTCCAACTTTCACATTGGTGTGATGGTTATGTGGGTTGGTGGTTATGAGGTTGTCATGGTATGGTGGTTACATGGTTGTGATTGTCTGGTGGTAATGGTATATCACTAGCAAGATAGAGATCATGGCTGGAACTTTATAACCCTCTGGAGAAAGAAATACAGATGGCGGGTTGGGGAAGCCACAAAATTGTGTCCAGGAACACTCTTCTTTGTGTCTACATATCTCACTACAATTTTACCAGTGATATACAAGCATGTTTAACGGCTACTTAAAGGGCCTCTCCTCTTGACACTGGGGTTTTATTTGTAATCAGAGAGGCTCCTGTCTGGTCACCAAGTCCATAGGGAGGCTGAGGGCTGGGCCAGGCTGGGCTCAGGCTGGGGGTTGGGCTGAGGAGGGTTTCACCTTGTTCGGCATCCTCTGATCTCTGATCTCTTGTCCATTCTCCTTGGTCTACTCTTTGTAAATGTACCTTCAGCTGGTGAAGTCCCATGATCTGGTATTCAGTTGCTTTAAACCTTCTCCATATTGCTACCTTTCAGTCCCCCTCCATAATCCTCGTCCATACTCATATCCTTCACCAAGCTTTAAGTCACCTTCTCCTTCTTCGATTGAGATTATGTTTATTCTTTATGTCTCTGAATATCACCCAAAGACATTTTCCTGTGTGATACATTGATGTAAGTTCTTGCCATTGCTGTGTCAATTAATCATGCTGTTTCACTTGAATCATGAAAGAATTCTTTATATCAGCATTATTTTGTGAATTATATCTGCGCATGATTGATGAGGAATTTGCTGTAGGAATGTGGAATGGAGAGCTGATAGTCACCCTAAGTATCTCTTTGATTCTATCTGACTCAAGGCTACCATTTCGCTTGATGAGATGTCAGCTCTCTGTACGTCCTTCCTGTGCAATCAATGAATCACAAGAACATACAGCGTAATGGATATAGTCTTTCCAACACAGTTTCCCCACAATATAAAACATTACTTTCACAGTTTACTGTGGTGAGATTACGAATCAGTGCATCTGCATTGGATAACTATTTGTTAAAGTTGTTGCTGTGTCAGGAAACCTGATTCTCCCTTGATAACAGAATGAATTAAGTCAGTGAGTATAGAATATTTTTTGTCTTATATTGTTGTTGAGTGGATTAAGTGGAAATTTAGGTGTGCCGTTAAATCAGGTGCATTGACTCCATGTTCTCCCAGCAGCACATTCTGTTCTGGTTGCCATGCCAAGCTTCTCGGAACTTTCACCTCTTCGAGTCAGATTCCCAATCAATTAGATCTCAGCAGATCTCCGACTCAGATTCTTTGATTCACCTCCATTCCATGTGCCCAGCTGTGGCCCAGTTGGTAACATTCTTGCCTTTGAGGCAGCAGGCTGGCTGTTCAAGTCCCACCCCAATGATTTGGGCACCTACTGCAGCCCTATTCCCATCTCAGGAATAGAGCCATTGATAGGAAAAGGTTTGGAAATGTCAACTTCTATGGCATCCTTCTCCTTACCAGATATGTAGAACATGGGCTCTTCATCACTAGTACTACAAGGAGAACTGGTACAGAATTTCATGGCAACGCCCATGGTCCACATACTGGTAGCGGTTTGATTACATCATCATTCACGTATGGAATTGCTAAGATGTCTGCATTACCAGAGCATTGACAAAAGCTGATATCTGCTTGGCTGATTACTGACTCATCATTCAACCAGATCCATTAAACTCGTTCCTAAATGGATGTCCATGAAAGATCAATATTGAGGACCTGATGGATCTAATCACCATGTGAATATACATTCAAATTTGGAGCAGAAGCAAGCCACTTGGCCCCATGAGCGTGCTCTGCTATTTAATAAGATCATGGCTGATCTAATTGCTTGACATTCCCACCTATCCTAGAAAATGACCTATTTATGATGACTCTCCGTTTGCTGTTAGTCTGCTAATGTTTTATCCGCGTCAATGTTTTAATCCCTAGGCCAATATATTTTATTTTCCACAATAACTTCCAGTGTCTTTTTATGTTGTAATTCATTCCTGGGATGTGCGTGTTACCACATCTTCTCATATTTGTTTTCTTGCTGCTCTATTTAGTTAAAAACCTTCTTATCTTCCGTAATTGTGGGGTCTGCTAGAACACTGGCTCCAGCACTGATCAGATGTAGACCGTCCTGATAGTACAATCTCACTTTTCCCAGTACTGGTGTCAGTGGTCCAGGAAACCATACCCACTTCTCTCATAGCAATCTTTGAGCCATGCATTCATTCTCTAATTCTATTTGCCCAATGTCAATTTGGTCTTGTGACTGAGGTCAAAACCCAGAGATGTTTATCTTTGAGGTTTTGCTTCTTATTTAGTGTTCTTATTTTAAAATTGAGTATGTAGCATCTCTTTCCTCAATCTGCTTATCTACCCTGCATCCAGCACTCTGATCCAAGCAAACTGATAGTACTTCAGACCTATTCGACAATCGCAAAGGCTGAGGCTCCTCCATTTCCTGGGTTCCTGTACTTGCCTAACTTACAGTTATCCTCTCCTGTTCCTGACTGCAGATCAAATCAAAAGACCCTACCCTTACAGATATTATTATCTCCTAGAATAAATGTCCCTGACGCATTACAGCGTCTAACATCTCGGCCTCCAGCTCATAAACTCTGAACTAAAGTTCCTCAAGTTGCAGACATCGATCGCAGACATAGTTGTCCTGGAGCATAGTGGTGTCCCAAATGTCCTGCAGTTGCAATGCATCACCTGCCCTGCCATCTTCACTGTGTCTTAATTTATTTACTTTTATTAATTAAAGTATAACCCAAAACCCTATGACTTTCATTAATATTTAATACTACTTTTAATATTTACTAACATGACTGAATGCTTACAATTACCTGGCTTTAAGAGATAAAGTAATTGTTCAATTATTCACCAAGCAATCACTTAGCTGTTTCCTTGTGATCTCACCTTTTTTTTTCAAATGTGGTTTAGGGGTAGATGACTATTGCTAACGTACCAGATTTGAAATGTTAGCTCTATTCCTCTCTCTACTGGTGTTGCCAGACCTGTTGTATTTCCTCACCTTTCTCTGAGTTTCGGTGACTCCTGTGGCTTCGTCACCTTCACAAAGACCTTTTATAGCCCAACTACCGATGTACCAGACCCTCTGAGGCCTCGAATTGGAGAGATATGATCAAAAGGAAGGGAACCTGTCAAATTGATGGTCAGGCTTGCAGTGTGGTGCAAATGTGTGCCCTGGGAACCGCAAGTATTAATGCACATGATCCCTTTGTGTGCAGACAGAAAGAAAATGTATACATATTGCACCTGTTTCAACTCAACAATATAGGTGACAATAATCCTGTGGCCCATTGCTCAGGGTAACGCCTTGCTTAATCAGAGTTAACCTGCCTGGTTTCAAATTAAACAACCCGAGCAGTTAACTATCAGTCATCATCTAACTGGTGTATTAGCCATCTCAAAAGTTCCCCCAATCAGATTCCACTTGCCAGTCAATCAGCACTTTCTTCTCATTCTGCATGATATATTTTTCCTTTTACAATGGCATTCTTGCAAGTGTTCTGATGTGCAAAGATTAAAAGCTTCGATATAACTTGCCGTTGCCTAGCAATCCTGTTCTGATTGTGCAAGAAGTTATTTACTTGTTCTGGCTCCTCCTCTAACACAAGCTGGACTTGTTTTTGATACTGACACTGCCTGGAAAAATACACTTTCTAGCACTTTAGCTGTTAACAATATCCCCAATCTCCCCCTCCTCCCCCACCATCCCCACCTTTCTAAATTGGCAATTCAACTTAAAAATTATAATCAGATTGAGATTCATCTTGTGCCCTCCTGCTCCGCGAACATGAACAACCTCCCAGAAGGTTTCATGACACCACATAAATTATACATTAGAGCCACATCCAAAACATTACAAAACATTGCCATTCACAACATATGGGTGTCCAAAGCCTGCCACAGAGACTTGACTTCATAAACCAGCTTTGGACAGTTTACCACGCTGAGGCAATGAACTCACTTTAATGGGCTGAATGACCTTCTCTTCTTCAAAATGTTTGTATTTTCTCACTATCAGAGTTATTACGGTCTGTGGTTGTCTAGGTTTAAATGTTATGATTGATATTCTTCTACATTTGGCAAGAAATGAAAACTAGAAGCTGTCAGAATACATTTCCATGCTCTGTCACTCTGATTTATAGTGACTGTTTAAACACCATCTGTGAGCTGCCCTCTGCAGAACATTTTGCAAGATGCTAGCAAGAGCAGGTGTGACTCCGAAAACTTGTTGACCCTGTTTCTGTCACCTTCCTTAAGCTTTGCTCCAAATAAAGTGTGTAAGGATGCAATGCCACTAATAATTTCCCACACCACAAATTAAACAGATCAGCAGCATTCTTCTCCCACACAACTTGAGTGTATCTACAACCTTACTTTAAGTTCCGCGCCTTTTCCTTCACTCATTGCATATTTTTGTCGCAAAGCCCTGTGGAAATTTAGTGTTACAGTGCGACGCTTTAGATATACAGCAAAATATTCCCCTCCCTGAGTTATTAGATTATTCAACTGTTCCATAAAATGTTTATAATTTGTTACTTAATCCTCAAATCTGCGCCTGAAGAAGCCAGTACCATGCCAAATATCTTCAATAAACAAGCATGACATTTTAAGCATCCTTTGTTTCATTCAGTCTTCACAAAGGGATGCTGGATGTGGATCAAAGGCTGAAGAGATGGATTTTAAAAATTACTTATACAGTGCAGTACACTGTTTTAGTTTTGCGACATTGGTTTTATCTACAATGCTGGGCAGTAGCGAATCAGCTGCTTGTTTCTGAACATGTCCCACCTTAATTCCCATCGAAGTTATCCCAATTAATCACACTTCTTCCTAACTGGTTCCCATGGACTCTTAATGACAGGAGGCCATTCAGCCCCAGATCCATCTCTCACCTTTGTTTCAATTATTAGTCTTTGGTGAATTTACCATTTATGGATTTGCCCAACATGAGCCCATTGGTCTCAGTGTTGAAACCTCCAGGATCCACTGCCTCTTGGGGCAAGAAAACTTCAGAATTCACTACTCTGGTTGGAAAGGAGCAGCCAAATTTCATAAAGAACGTTGCTAACTTACAGAAGAGATAATGTTAACTCTGCTTCCCCCATGACTGAGGGACAGTGAAAATCAAAACTACCCATTGCATGCACTCCATGATCTCCGTGGACCTATTTTCATGCCAAATTACTATTTTTGGTAAGCTCATCCTACCACTACTTTTGACGCTCCAAACCTATGGCCACCAGGCTTTTTTTTTAAAGAGAAGAGATTGTATTGTCGCTCATCTTGAGAACCCAAAGAGTTAATCACTTAGCATTCATTTGTTAATTCCTGATTTCCTTCTGTCAGCATGGAGAAATATCCAAGAGACTTAAAATTGTATTATGCTTGACATATGTTTGCATTATGCAATGCAAAATTTGTTGCGTTGTGAATATTTAAGCGGAATTAATCTGATACCAAACTAATTAAAATCAGATGTCAGTGGAAGCAATTAACTTCTCTGCTCTGAAATGAAGGTCAGAGTGAGGTTCAACTGTAGAGTTGTGCAAAGCTCAAGTCAACTTAATGAAACTTCACTATATTGAAAACAATTAAACGCCATTCTGCTTTTCATTCAAAGTATTGCTAAATTTAACGGTACCCAGTGGGTATATGTGTCAGTGATTTCATTTAAAATGTGATATGCATAAAGATCCTAATCCCTCTTTGACTCCCAATTTTTCAAACACCAGCAATGAAAACACAAAAATGGGAGGACAATTGGTTAACTATGGTTAATGAATGGTTAGCTAGCCTATGAAAAACTAAATAAGTTCAGGAAAGCATCAAACTTGAGAGAAAAGCATATAATTGCACAAAATTGAGTGGCAGGTCAGATGATTGACCAGAATAGTAAGAAAGGTGGAGAATCCTATACACACCCCCATCTTTCCACTCCTGCCATCTTTTGGTTGTATGGGTTTGCTCTTAGCAGAACAGATCTATTTTCTACAATTAACACCTATTTTACTCTATATCACTCCTCTACTACCATTAATGTTGTCCTTTACTCTGGGAACCTTAAACATCTGTTCTATTTGCTCCACCTACCCCATGTCAACAGGATTAAAACTATAATTTTCCAGTCCCTTTCAGTCCTGAGGAAGTCATGTTAGAGTCAAAAAATTAACTACATTTCTCTCTCCACAAATGCCGCAGAGCTCCTCCAGCATTTCCTGTTTTAATTTCAGATCTCCCAGCAGTATTTTGCTTATATAAAACCATAGGCCAGTTAGCTTGCTGTCTGTCATGGGGAAGGAATTAGAATTGATCATTATGGAGATTTTAGGTGGGCACTTAGGAAAACTCAAAATAATCGGGCAGTAGTCAACATGGTTTGTGAAAGGGAAATCTTATTTGGCCAGTTCATTGGACTTCTTTGAAGGAGTGACATGTGCTGTGGATAAAGGGGAACCTGTAGCTTGACAAGGTTATTGTGAAAAATAGGGCCTCTGGGTGTTGGAACTTGAGCAGATGTTTTGGTCACTGTGGTACATCTGGGTATTGGAACTTGAGAAGATGTTTTGGTCACTGTGGTACATCTGGATATTGGAACTTGAGAAGATGTTTTGGTCACTGTGGTACATCTGCAAAGCAGAGACCTACATGAATAGCTTGGTGGACAAAGTGGCCACACCACAGTTTAAGACCATGCAGGTAAGAGAGAGAATGGTGGCTACAGGCAGTTTAAGAAAACAAGGTGGATAATGCAGGAGCTGCCTGAGTCTATCTCAGTCACTAACTGGTTTCCTGCTTTTAGATACTGCTGAAGGCAATGACTTCACAGAGGAATGTAACAAGGGCCAAACTTGTGGCACCACCATGTGGCTCAGCTGCACTTGTGGGGGTGGGAAAAGAGTGGAAAGGCAATAGTGGGAGCTGATTTGATATTTAGGGAAATGGACAGGTATAGACATGATTCCAAGATGGCATGTTTTCTTCCCGGTACCAGAGTCAAGGATATCACAGAGTGTCTGCAAGACTTTCTTCTGGTGGAGTGGGAGAAGCTGGATACATCAAAAGTAAACCAGAAAATGATGTAACTCCCTCACTGCGTCAGCACAGACAGGATATCATGCAGGCGATTGTATATTCTGCTGGTCGCAGCTGCAATTTATTTAGCCTTCAGAAATCTCTGTGCCCCCTGTATCTGTCCCACCACAGCAAATCAAAGGCTGGTGATTTGCCTAGAAGGGTTAGCCACTCACAGAACAAATATAGTTCAGAAAACACAGCTGCTGCGGAGGAATAAACAGAGTAAATATTAGAGATGATACGTATTTCTATCATTATCTGATTTCATTGTAGGTTTTCTGTATCCACAGTATTTTGCCTTAATCCATTCATGACTTAGATCAAGACTTTAGACCAGAACTATTGCATAACGGCACAGCAGAAGATATGCTCTGCAAGAAATATTAAGGAACATATGTTTGGCATCCTCAAACAATGCTGTCACTGGCTGGACCATTCTAAAGCAGCCTGATAGTACACAAAGTAGAGGGTATCAAGACTTGTGGTAGTGTGCCTATAGTCTATGAATGAGTAACATAAAGGTATGTTGCATATAGAACAACCTTGCAATTTATATCAAGTTGACTTTGCCACAATGTAATGAGGTGAGAAGCTAAGCAGCAGGACCATGAAGAAACGGAGGGATATTCAGTCTGGAGAAGTGCGATGCAATGTACTTGGATAGAACACAACACAGTAAAAGGCAGGGTCTTGTGTAGTGCAGAAAACACAGGATTTATAGCTACACAAGATATAAGGACAGATAGATGTGTTAGGTCCCACAGTCACTTTATCTTCAAAGTACAGGCTCACGATATCATCACTGTATCATAGCATGTGACATGATGGAATAAAGGACTTGTGCTCCACGTTAACCCAGATAGCATGAATTATTACATCTTAATAGAAATATGTCTTTTCGTTGTAACCAAGTATTTTAATATTAGCCCAGTCACCTCTGCACCTAAGAAAATAATATCTGTACATATGAACCAGCTGCAACAGATGTCTTTTAGTACCAAAGAATGATTGAATCCTACAAAACAGACCCATCTATGACCCATCAAGTCTGCACTACCAAAAATATACTACCACCTACACTAATCCCACTTTCCTGTACTATGCTCATATCCTTGAATTTGATGGCATTTCAAATGCTCACTGAAGTACTCTTTAGAGGCTGTGAGGTTCCTTCCAGGCAGGGCATTCCAGACCTCTACCATACTCTGGGTGCAAAGACTCTTCCTCAAATCCCCTCTAAACCTCCTGGCTTTCACTTTAAATTTATGTCCCCTTGTTATTGACCTTTCAGCTAAGGGGAACAGCTGCTTTCTGTTCACTATGTCCTTGCTCTTCAAAACCTTATACACATCTATCAAGTCTCCTCTCAGCCTTCTCTGCTCCAAAGAAAACAGCCTAAGCTCTGATGAAGGGTCTCGGCCCGAAACGTCAAGTTTTCCTGCTCCTATGATGTTGCTTGACCTGTTGTGTTCATCCAGCCCCATGCAAGCTATCCAGCTTCTCTTCATAGCTGAAATGTTCCATCCCAGGGAACATCCTGGTGAATCTCCTTTGCATCCCCTCCAGTGCAATCACATTCAATCACATTGCAATCACATTATACATGCCTAATTTCATGTGTTATGAGGGAGAACATAAGTAATACCAAATCAGGTAACGGTACCCTGTTTATGCCAAGATATCATGTCCGTGTGATACCAGATACACATGGGTATTGAATGGACACAAAAGCTCGCACATGAATCAGTGCACTGGCCAGCAAAGAAGCAAAGTATTCAACAATTTGTAAAAGTATCAACCCCATTAGCAGTTGGAGCCTCTATATGCGCATGATGTCACACCCAGTCCTTGGATGAAAATAGTCACAGATTTATTCACAATTCACATGGAAGATTGCATTCTTGTGTTGATTACTTCTCCAAATTTCCAACTGTTTGATGGTTTAGCAAACCAATGAGTGTGATCATAGCTGATACAATTAATGCAATCCTCCCACTTCCTACAGACAAAGGGGGTGGCCATGGATACCCGCATGGGCCCAAGCTATGCCTGCCTCTTTGTAGGTTACGTGGAACAATCGCTCTTCCGTACCTATACTAGCCCTAAACCCCACCTCTTCCTCCGTTACATTGATGACTGTATCGGCACAGCCTCGTGCTCCCACAAGGAGCTCGAACAGTTCATCCACTTCACCAACACCTTCCACCCCAATCTGAAGTTCACCTGGACCATCTCCAACACTTCTCTCTCCTTCCTGGACCTCTCTGTCTCCATCTCGGGTAACCACCTAGAAACCGATGTCCATTTCAAGCCCACTGACTCCCACAGCTACCTGGAATACACCGCCTCCCACCCACCTCCCAGTAAAAATGCCATCCCCTATTCCCAATTCCTTCACCTCCGCCGCATCTGCTCCCAGGATGAGGCATTCTACTCCCGTACATCTTAGATGTCCTCATTCTTCAAGGACTGCAACTTCCCCGCCGCAGTGGTCGAGAACGCCCTCGACAGTGTCTCCCGCATTTCCCGTAACTCATCCCTCACACCCCGTCCCCGCAATAATGACCAAAAAAGAATCCCCCTCGTCCTCACGTACCACCCCACTCACCTCCGGATCCAACGCATCATCCTCCAACACTTCCGCCATCTGCAATCCGACCCCACCACCAAAGACATTTTTCCCTCCCCACCCTTGTCTGCTTTCCGGAGGGACCACTCCCTCCGTGACTCCCTTGTCCGCTCCACACTCCCCTCCAGCCCCACTGCACCCGGCACTTTTCCCTGCAACCGCAGGAAGTGCTACACCTGCCCCCACACCTCCTCCCTCACCCCAATCCCAGGCCCCAAGAAGACTTTCCACATCAAGCATATGTTCACCTGCACATCTGCTAATGTGATATACTGCATCTGCTGTACCTGTTGTGGCTTCCTCTACATCGGGGAAACCAAGCGGAGGCTTGGGGACCGCTTTGCAGAACACCTGCGCTCAGTTCGCAACAAACAACTGCACCTCCCAGTCGCAAACCATTTGAACTCCCCCTCCCATTCCTCAGACGACATGTCCATCCTGGGCCTCCCGCAATGCCACAATGATGCCACCCGAAGGCTGCAGGAACAGCAAATCATATTCAGCCTGGGAACCCTGTAGCCCAATGGTATCAGTGTGGATTTCACAAGCTTCAAAATCTCCCCTCCCACAACCGCATCCCAAAACCAGCCCAGCTCGTCCCCGCCTCCCTAACCTGTTCTTCCTCTCACCTATCCCCTCCTCCCACCTCAAGCCCCACCCCCATCCCCTTTCTACTAACCTCATCCCGCCCCCTTGACCTGTCCGTCCTCCCTGGACTGACCTATCTCCTCCCTACCCCCCTACCTACACTCACCTTTACTGGCTCCATCCCCGCCTCTTCGACTTGTCTGCCTCCTCTCCACCTATCCTCTCCTCTATTCATCCTCTATCCGCCTCCCCCTCTCTCCCTATTTATTTCAGAACCCTCTTCCCCTCCCCCATTTCTGATGAAGGGTCTAGGCCCGAAACATCAAGTTTTCCTGCTCCTATGATGCTGCTTGGCCTGCTGTGTTCATCCAGCTCCACACCTTGTTATCTCGGATTCTCCAGCATCTGCAGTACCTTTTATCTCGAATGCAATTTTTAGTTTGTTTGTTATCCTGCAATGTATAGTGCCTGACAATGGACTGCAGTATGCAGGTACACCATTTCAAGACATGAGTACTAATTGGGGAGTGACTTATAACTATTCATCGCCCACTATCTGCTCTCAAATGGTCTCGCAGAATCACTGTTTACATATTAACCAATCAATGATCCTTAAGTGTTGAATACCTGAGTAAGATGTTCACATTGCATTGCTGCATTTTTGTACAACACCAGTGGAGAAGGGATAACTGTTCCCAGCACAACTTATGCTCAGAAGGCAAGTGAAAATGACTTTGCTCAGCAACCAAATTGTTCTGCGAGTCCTCTGTGTCTAAAGATAGGCTTGTGACACTTGCTAAAATTTATAACTTTTAAGATGTTCCATATTTAGCTACTGAGCTAAATTAGACATAAACCTTTCTACTTGCTCAATACTGTCATAATCCCAGTTGATAGGAATATGCAAATTAAATCACAGAGTTCAACCTGGCTTGATAGACCATAAATTTTATGTTTTCTGTACCATGGAGTCACTGAATGTATCCACAAGGGGTGGCCAATGAACTTAACATAAGAATTTACTACAGAAATGAGAACAAACCTTACAAAACTACATTATAACTCTATTAATCTGTCATCATTACAACATCAAAAAGAACGGTTCATTCCTTTTATCGCAGTGATACCTTTAAACAGACATTCAAACCTGAGAACCTTGCCTCCACACTGAAGCTACCTGCTCAGCAGGCATGGCTGTCATGGATATCCTTTCAGCAAACTGTTGAGCATTTACTAGCTGTTACCGAATTCTGTTTATGTCATTCCCTGAGACCTGAAAACAAATGGCTAGCTCAATTCACAATTACTTAATGTGTATTTCCTAAATTCATGTCTTTAACAGCCTTGGAGGTTGCCTTCATCTCTGACAGCTCTCTTCCTACTGATTTTTAAGCTTCTCAGTACTTTTTCCCAGGAACCTGCTACCAACAGCACTTCTGGCATGGGGCTGGATGAACACAGCAGGTCAAGCAGCATCATAGGAGCAGGAAAACTTGACGTTTCGGGCCTAAACCCTTCATCAGAAATGGGGGAGGGGAAGAGGGTTCTGAAATAAATAGGGAGAGAGGGGG
>JAHRHZ010000024.1:6078102-6108936 GCA_024137785.1 Ginglymostoma cirratum
CTAACATCATCCCGCCCCTTTGACCTGTCCGTCCTCCCTGGACTGACCTATCTCCTCCCTACCCCCCTACCTACACTCACCTTTACTGGCTCCATCCCCGCCTCTTCGACTTGTCTGCCTCCTCTCCACCTATCCTCTCCTCTATCCATCTTCTATCCGCCTCCCCCTCTCTCCCTATTTATTTCAGAACCCTCTTCCCCTCCCCCATTTCTGATGAAGGGTTCAGGCCCGAAACGTCAAGTTTTCCTGCTCCTATGATGCTGCTTGACCTGCTGTGTTCATCCAGCCCCATGCCTGTTATCTCGGATTCTCCAGCATCTGCAGTACCTTTTATCTCTCACCAACAGCACTTCTACTCGTTTTACCCTCTTCCTTCTGAAATAATCTGCTTCTGCAACGACCCGCAAACCCCAGGCATACCATGTCTCTCCCTTTGCATCACAAAACTTCAGTCAACAAACACCTCAGTAAATATCTTCCGAGGTGGCTTGCTGGTCATGTAGTTAAAACCACACCACTGCGAAGCCTCTACCATTGTAAGGGCTATTTTGAACTCATTGTTGAAAGTGACTGTCTGACCTTTTTAGAACTGAAAGTAAAATTCATCCTTCCTCCACTTTAGAACCCAAGTCCCTGAATAACAATTACTAATCATGAACTGCCATCACAATTTGAAGTCCGTACTTGACTCAAAATTGTATTATGCCTTTATGTTGTTTGCATCCAATGAGGCAAACAATGAAAAATGTACTTAATCACCAACAAAGAGATCATGAACTACGTCAACTTTATCACAAGCGCTAATATGCTCACTTCAGACACACCCCCAGAGCGATCGGTGAGATAGTTATGTTAAAAAAAAGTACACATTTGTTCTCTGTTCGCAGTGGTTTCTTAAGGGTTTTACTGCAAAAAATTGAATGTTACTTACAACTCTAGAGGAAACAACTTCACCCTTCCTATTGTTTGCTTATTGATGAATATCCCGGTGAAAACTTGCTGGTTGAGTGGTATGAATAACAGTCAATAAGTATCAATTGCAATTCAGAATATTATGAACTATTATTTTTAATCCTGATGCATTTCACTGATTATAAGCCTTCTTGTTTTCTACTGTTGTAAAGAGTTTGGATATGCGATTACATGATGATGGACTCTGTGGCTGTGGAGCGGATTTCTCCTCTTCTAAAGACTATTACAGTTCTGAGCTGTCTTCTCAATCTATTACCCTGTCGTGTAGTATAGCTCACAGCAATAAGGGGTTAGTTAAGATACATTTCATTGAAACCTTCAGTCCCTTTCATTAAAACATCCACCTGACCCTTGCATGACTGTGTAGTTTTTTTGCCCTCACTATTCTGTTTGGAGCCATATCAATCCTGCTATAAGTGACTGGGTGCAGAAGTGCTTACAAGCATTAGTCCGAATATACCATGTCACTGCCTTACTCGGCAGTAACAGTACTGATGCTTAATCTAGGTAAAGTACAGATGCTTTAGAGATAGAGAACCACAGGACAGACTAATCTCAGTGACGTTCAGTAATGTCTAATAACATCTGTAATGACTAGGCTGCTGCACATAATTTAAATCCACAACTCTTCACACCAATTAATTCCTCATCAAAGACAGAATTTGCGAGGATCATAAGTCCTTTCTTATTCCAGTTCAATTTTAACCTTGCAACTGCACAATAAAAAAAAGCACTACTTTATCACATCTAACAAGATGCATTTAATGTTCAGGAACTTGATAGCTCAACTGCGTTCTGATGCTGCGGAAAACCAACAGTAGCAGTGAAACCAAATGCCCTGTATCAAAGAGGAAAGAGATAAATTGGTGAGCTGTTGCAAAGAGAGCACCAGAGACTGCCTTAATGCACATATGAGTTGATGCAGTGAAATGCCACAGATGTTCCCAATCTGTCCCTGGTATTGTTGTCTGGCATAGAACTTAGAGTCATAGAGCTGTATAGCATGGAAACAGACCCTTCGGTCCAACTCATCCATGCCAACCAGGTATCCTAAATTAATCTAGTCCCATTTGCCAGCAGTTGGCCCATATTCCTCTAGACCCTTCCTAATCATATATCCATCCAGATGCCTCTTAAATTGTACCAGCCTCCACCACTCCCTTTGACAGTTCATTCCGTACACACACCACCCTCTGCATGAAAAATTTACCCCTCAGGTCCCTTTTGAATTTTTTCCCATCTCACCTTAAACCTATGCCGCACAGTTTTGGACTCCACTACCCGCAGGAAAAGATCTTGGCTATTCACCCAACGGGGAAGGTGTCAATTTTAGGATTGCTGGGATAGGGTTGCGACCCTGGCTTTGTGCTGCAGGGCCTGACCAGCAGCTGACACAGGTTTGAGATAATGACTTGGACATTCTGAGGTATCTTCTGTGTTGGCTGTCACTTGTATGGAGATAGCTGCATAGACGTTTGTAGACCCCGTTTCACTTGAGAATTCTCCTTTGGTGTTGTTGTTCCTGTCCTGCTCCTTCTCCCTGCGCAGGCTGTGCAGCAAACTGTCCTCCTATGGTCTATCAATGAAGCAGTAGGAGCATACGTAAAATAATAGAATTAATTTGTGTCATGGTTTGTTTGTTATCCGGAAGTCTGCAAGAACAGCTCAGAAAGCACACAGTCCTATGCATGGGATGCTTTACCACATTAAGTTTTAGGTTGTGTCCAAAGTTTCTTCTAAGCTGCTTGGCTGCACAGCCAGTCAGCGTGTCCATGCCAGTTGGTATGCAGATACATTGAATTCTTGTTCCAGAAGTTGCTGTCACACACTGAGCTCGGAGGCGGAAAAACATTAGAGGGAATGTCGGTTATGACATCAATGACTAGGCTCGCACCTAGCCAAGTCCCGAAGCAGCATGTTCTCCATATGTTTTCCGTATTGATGTGGTCCTTAAGAGGAGAGCTCCTTACCACCTTTTGTCTTGTGTGTGAGGGCTGTTTGCCATCTTTGTCAAGGTGTACCATTGTCATTGGGGAAGATGAAGTGTTGAGTGCACCTCCTTTGCTCCATTGACTGTCATGGAGCTGATACATCACAAGTTATCAATCAGGCTACAATACTTACACCTCTTAAGATCAGATTCCAATCAGATGGTATGAGATACATGGGCGTGCTGCTTAAGTGGGTAATGAAGAGAGATGCTGCACACTGGACTTTTGATCTCTGCAGTAGCTCTTCAGTTGGCCAGACTGTGCTGAAGGTTGCCTGGCAACACACTCTGTGTTCCTGTGTCTGTCAGTAAACTGACTTTGGTCAGTTGGAAAAGTAGCCTCAAGCTGGAAATAACAAATTCTGTCTCTCCTGAAAAGTGTCAGTTGGAGGAAAGCTGGCAGGAAGGAAAACATCTGCCTCTCAGTCACTTAGAGAAATAGTCTTAAAAGCAAAAGCAACTAAAATGTTTGTCCCTCCTAGTGAAGTAGCTAGTCCCTCTTAGTTCAGGGCTTCCTTACTGCTTCCCATCTGAATCTGAAATCTGATCAGAAGAATATTGATTGCTTTTTGACCTACAGCAGCTTGATCTTACGGACAGGAAACCAATGGAACTG
The DNA here is from genome assembly GCA_024137785.1 of Ginglymostoma cirratum. NCBI lineage: Eukaryota > Metazoa > Chordata > Chondrichthyes > Orectolobiformes > Ginglymostomatidae > Ginglymostoma > Ginglymostoma cirratum. Next base: position 6,081,681 of record JAHRHZ010000024.1, read on the forward strand.
TGAGAAGTCAACTCATTTTCTACTATAAGTTTGGACTTTTGATCCAAAAAGATGCATTTCTTCTTAATTTTTCAAACCCATAACTGTGTGCGTGTGCATGTGTGTAGTATTTGGAATACACGAGTTGTAATTTAGGTCTGCATAATATCTTACTTAACACATTTTGCCATTTATTTAAGGCTTAAGTTTGTTTTGAATAAACCAGTTATTTCTGAGTTAATTGAAGAAACCTGGTGAAAGTCTCTTTGTTTTAGAAGACAGTAATAAATAGAAACAAACTGATTATTTTGGTGACAAAGTAAGGCATTTAAAATTGTGGCACAGCTTATGGAGTAGTGGGGCTTGATGTCCAGTGCATTCCTTCCATCAAAACTGTAGCAGTGGATAATGTGAAGATGCTGTCTCTCTCAGACCTAGGATGATAAAACTAAATATGACATTATCACCTGGCACACAGCATTTGCTCATTTTGAATTGCTGGCATCACAAACTGGAATGTCAAGGGATGCATAATGCAGACTTTGATTCTTTTCCACTTGTCAGTTCTAATCAATGTCTTGCATTTCCCACAGGTCTGTCAATATTGATGCAATGACAACAGGAGGAGTAGCCCTCACATAATCACCTGATTCCTGAGCACCTTCTATCAAAGCAGATACACATACTTCACTGCTTTGGAAAATGGTAGGTTTACACATGAGGAGACATGGTGGCTGTGGTGAGGCCCTGTCAGATGATATAGTACACTCTTAACTCTGCTCAGCTAAATGTGGGGTCATCCACATAAAGGCAGGTTGTTGAGTAGCAACAGGAAGTACCTACGTTTCCATCTGCATTAAAGGTCACTCTCCAAGAGAGGTTACTGTGTAAGCCATAGGTCAGTTGTAGCACAATTACTTCTGATTCAGGAGGTCGTGAATTCAAATCCCACTCTAGGAAATGAGTACAGGCTGACCCTTCAGTGTGGTACTCACAGAGATCTGCACTGTCAAGAGGTTCTGCCTTTAGGATGGGGCATTAAACCCAGCCTGCTCAGATGGATGTAAAAAAGAATACTTTAAAGAAGAGCGCAGAGGTTACCCCTGCCTGGTGTCTTGGACAATACTTATCCTTCAATTAAAATCACAAAAAGTGATTATCTGGTCCCTATTACGGCTTGTGGGGAGTTTACTGTGTGCAAGACTTTGCCTACATTGCAACAGCGACTACTCATCAAAATATACTTCATTAGTTGTGACCCACATTTGGATGTCCTGAGATTGCAAAGAGCACTGTATAAATGTAAGTCTTTCTTTATGTTAGAGAAATCCATTTTGCTGTGATGGCTCAGGCATTTGGCCTGATATCCACCTCCAGGGAAAGAAAGGTCTCCCGCACGGAGATTCTGATGGAGCAACTGAGTGTATGTTGGCCCAGACCAAGGTCAGTTTGCCTTACATCATAGGGTCATGCCTCACTATCATTCAACAAAGTTCTCTTGATTTGTAAGGAAGTGCAATTGGACTACTAGCAGAGGGATAGAGAACGAGCTCTCAGTGGTGGTTTCTTAAGGTGTACTCACTTCTCAACCCTTGAAACATTGGCCCCTTAGTCAAAATGCCTAGAACAAGACAGCACACATTTAAAGTGAAAGGCAGGAGGTTTGGAAGGGATTTGAAGACAATATGCATGGTAGACTGGTTAGCAAGGTTAGGTCACGTGGAATACAGAGAGAACTAGCCATTTGATTAAAGAACTGGCTTAAAGGTAGGAGACAGATGGTTGTGGTGGAGATTTGCTTTTCAGACTAGAGGCTTGTGACCAATGGTGTGCCTCAAGGATCGGTGCTGGGGTCCACTGCTTTTTGTCATCTATATAAATGATTTTGGATGGGAAAATTAGAGGCATGGTTAGTAAGTTTGCAGGTGACACCAAAATTGGTGGTGTAGTAAACAGCAAAGAAGGTTACCTCAGAGTATAATAGGACCTGGATCAGAAGGGCGAATGGGCCAAGGAGTGGTGGATGGAGTTTAATTCAGATACATGCGAGGTGCTATGTTTTGGAAAGGCAAATCAGAGTAGGACTTATACACTTATTGGTAAGGTTCTGGGGAGTGTTGCTGAAGAACGAGCTGTCGAGCCCAGGTTCATAGTTCCTTGAAAGCAGAGTGACAGGTAGACAGGATAGTGCACAAAGTTGTTGGAATGCTAGCCTGTATTGGTCAGTGCATTGAGTATAGGAGTGGGAGGTCATGTTGCGGCTGTACAGGACGTTAGTTAGGCCACTTTTGGAATACTGTGTGCAATTCTGGTCTCTCTGCTATAGGAAAGATGTTGTCAATCTTGAAAGGGTTCAGAAAAGATTTACAAGGACATTGCCAGGGTTGGAGGATTTGAGCTATAGTGAGAGGCTGATTAGTCTGGGGCTATTTTCCCTGGAGGGTTAAAGGCTGACGGGTGACCTTATAGAGATTTATAAAATCACGAGGGGTACGGATAGGGTGAGCAGCCATGGTTTTTTCCCCAGGGTAGCAGGGTCCAAAACTAAAGGATATAAGTTAAAGGTAAGAGGGGAAAGATTTAAAAAGGACCTAAGGGGCAACATTTTCGCACAGGGGGTGGTGCGTGTATGGAATATGCTGCCAGAGGAAATGGTGGAGGTTGGTACAATTACAACATTTAAAAGGCACCTGGATAGGTACATGCATAGAAAGGGTTTAGAGGGATATGGGCCAAATGCTGGCAAATGGGACTGGATTAATTTAGGATATCTGGTCGGCATGGACACGTTGGACCGAAAGGTCTGTTTTCATGCTGTACAGCTCTATGACTCTGTGACTTTATCTAGAGGGTGGTGAGGGTGGCTGGGAGGGTAGTTGAGGCAGGTAACCTCACAACCTTTAAGAAGTTCTTGGATAACATTCAAGACAATGGACTTAGTGTGGGAAAGTAGTGCATTTTTGGTGGTGCAGTCTCGATGGGCTGAAGGGCTTTACTGTATGATTCTTTGATTTTGTAATTCTATCAGATTGATAACCCACTGGCTTTAGGTTGATTGCAGATATTGCAATGGATGGCCACAGTGGTAGGAGATATCCTGCTGCGTATGGTGGGTAGGTCGTTGAGCTTGTTTACAAGGTAATTAAATTTAACAAGGTTTTTGGAGTTTCCAAGAGCTTGTCATTCACCTTAGAGACTCCATGAGGCGTCAGACACCTATATGAACATATAGTGATAACAATTGGGAGCAGGAATAGACCATTCAGCCCTTCATCAAGCCTGGTGTGCCATTCAATGAGATAATGATCGAATTGTCGAAAGCTGAGGCCTGTTTTCCCATCTACCCCGATAACCTTTCACCTCCTTGCTCAACAAGAAGCCTCATATGTTTTAAATGGGTGGCCCCGATCTTTAAAGAGGGATAGCTAATTTTAGAGTCTCCCATAAGAAGGTAACATCCTCTCCATATCTACCCTGAAGAGTCTTTTTTGTTTTAATCACATTTGTCCAATGGGAGTGCAAGCTTCATGGGGGACATGCTGGAGAAAGTCACAGAAAGGGACATTACCAGTTTCCGTTGCAAGGAAAATGTTAACAACTAGAGAGGATCTCCAGGCTGTAGCTCAGCTTCTTTCAGCTGGCAAAAATAGTTGATTGGGTTTTATGGCCTTCCTTGGGTGGTGGTTGTTGTGGTGGAGCAGAACATGCTATGGGTCTCAATCCAGGCTTGCCCGCTGTCATGGGCCAGCCTCCTACTTTTCTAGGCAAGAGTATCTTGTGCCAGCTCCAGCTGGAGCACAATCTACAGGGAAGCATCACTGAACTGTGGAGCTCACCTGAGACTTTGCCTCTGCATTGCTGGAAGTTTCCTCTGTGCTGGTGTCCTTCTTAGACCTCCTGGCTGCTGTAGCCTATCAGAAGAGGCAGCCCTTTCAAAATGGCGCCAGCGCTTCCAGCGATGTCATTTCACACTTCCACTGGTGCCCTACTGAATGCTTCCTCCATTTACCAGGAGATAATTGGCTGGGAACTGAATAACTCCACTTCACAGTTTACCCTCCTGTCCAGTCCAGCTCCATGGGTTGTGCCAAAAGTTGATCCCATAGTTCGTGTTTCAAACTGATGACCTTTTGCGTGTGTGTGTGTGTGTGTGTGTGTGGTCTGAGTCCAAGTATTTTGATAGAGGTACAAATATCTATGTCTTGGAAGCTCAGTTTAACATTTTTACACATGTATAAAAATAGAGAATCTGTCTTTCAAAAGATTAGCTATGCATTATTCCAAGTACCTGTGATTACGAGGAGTACCTATTGTCTTGTTGAGAATGCCTGCTAATAAACAAAAAAGCTGAAAACTTTCAGCAGGGGATATGACAGTAAGTGAGGTTCTATAATGGAATGATTGTACTGTAGAAATCTCACAGCCTCCTTGAAGTTATGGTAAACTGGATACAGCTCTTTTGTGAAGGACTTACACATGAAAGGTAGCTTGATTAAAGCAACAGAAATAAATCAGCTCTCCATTATTTAGGAATGGAAGAAGGAAGAAACCAGTCAACTACAGACCTGTCAGCTTAATATCAATGGTGAGGAAGTTACTGGAATCCATCAGTATAGCCAGAGTGGCTGAGCACACACATTAGTGTGGGTTGATCAAAGAGTCAGCAAGGAATTTCAAAGGAGATGTCACGGAATCATTGGCATGATGCTATTCCTCCCACGACGGACTAGAGACGGTGTATAGATTTGTAGATTCATACAGCACTGAAAAGTGCCTTCGGCCCATCAAGTCTGCGTGGGTATAACTACCACTAAAAGTGTGCCAATCCCAATTTTCTGCACTTGTCCCATATCCTTGAATGTTATGATATTTCAAGGGCTCATCCAATTTTTTTTTAAATGTTGTAAGGTCTTTCTGGCCTCCACTGCCTTCCCAGGCAATGCATTCCAGATTCCTACCACCTGCTGAGCGAAAGGTTTTTTTCCCCCAAATCCCCTCTGAATATCCTGCCCCAAACCCTAAAACTATGCCCTCTTGTGGCTGATTCCTCAACCAAGGAGGAACAGCTGCTCTGTATTCACCCTGTCCATACCCCTAATAATCTTATATACCTCAATTATGTCCCTGCTCAGTTTTCTCTGCTCTAAAGAAAACAATCTAAGCCTGTCTAGTCTCTGCTGAAAGCTCAATTTCTCCATCTAAGGCAACATCCTGGTGAACCTTCTCTGTACCCCTCTAGTGCTATCACATCCTTCCTGTAGTGAGGTGACCAGAACTGCACACAGTACTCCAGCTGTGGCTTAACTAAAGCTCTGTATAACTCCAACATTATCTCCTTGCTCTTATAATCTATGCCACGACTGATGAAAGCAAGTTTCCCATATGCCTTCTTGTCTATCCTATTCATGTACTCTGCCTACTTCAGGGATCTGTGAACAATTACCCTAAGATCCCTCTGTTCTTCTAAACCACCCAGTGCCCTGCCATTCATTAAATACTCCCTCATCTTGTTTCTTCTTCCAAAGGACATCACCTTGCACATATCAAGATTAAATACCAACTGCCCCTGGTCTGCCTGTCTGACCAACTCATCTATATCTTCCTGTAATCGACAACAATCTTCCTCTCTATTAAACACTCTACCAATCTTGGTGTGATCTGCAAAATTATTTAATATCTCCCCCACATTTTCATCTATGTCTTTAATTTATGTAACAAACAGTAAGGGCCTACTACTTATCCTTGTGGTGCACACTGGACATCACCCTCCAGACATTCAAACACCCTACCATTTGTGTCCTATTTCTAAGCCAGTTTCTGATCCATCTTGCCAAGTTTCCCTTAATTCCATGTGCTTTAAACTTCTTAATCAGTCTCCCATGCAGGACCTTGTCAAAAGCTTTGCTAAAACCTATAGGAACTATATCAACTGAACCTCCCTCATCCACACACTTGATCATATTTTCAAAAAAGTTAAAGCAAATTTGTCAGGCATGACCTCCATCTGACAAAGCCATGCTGACTATCCCTAATTAACCCATGACTTTCCAAATGGGTATTAATTCAGTTCTTCAGAATTTTCTCTACTGGTTTCCCTACTGCAGGCGTGAGACTGACCAGTTTGTAATTTCCTGGTTCAGCTCGACCACCTTCCTCAAGAAGTGGAATTACATTTGCTGTCGTCCAGTCCTCTGGCACCTTCCCTATGCACAGAGTGGAATTAAAAATTTGTGTCAGAGCCCAAGCAATTTCCTGCCTCGCCTCCCACTGCAGCCTGGGATGCAATTCATCTGAGTTGGGGGATTTGTCTGTTTTTAAGCCCAAGAGAGCATCCAATATCGCCGCATTTCCTTTGTCAAACTGTGCAAGTTCCTCACAGTGCCTTTTCCTGAATTCTGTAATTATGTTCCCATTTTCCAGAGTGAAGACTGAAGAAAAATATTCATTCAACACCCTTCCAATACCCTGCAGCTTCGCACACAGGTTGTCCCCTTGGTCCCTAATCGGCCCTACTCTTTCCCTAGTTAACCTTTACCCTTTAATGTATTTATAAAATATCTTAAGATTCTCCCTAATTCTGTTCACAAATCCTTACTTATGGCCCCTTTTTGCTCTTTTAATTGCTTTCTTAAGTTTCCTCTTGCCCATCCTGTATTCCTCTAGACCCGCAGCTGAATTGCTCCCCCGGACTTGCTAAAGTCCTACTCTCCTTCCTTATCCAGTTCTGAATTTTCCTAGACATCCAGGGGTTCTCTGAATTTATTGCACCTACATTTCCATCCAAAGGGTACATTTTGGCCCTGTCTTCAGCCCAGTTCCTTTCTGAACACCCCAATTGCTCTGCTGCAGACTTAGCCACAAGGAGCTAGTCCCAATCTACTGTGGGCAGATCCTGCTTTATTTTAATAAAATCTGCCTTCTCCCAATCCAAAGACGTCTTTTGCAGGCCATTTTTTTTCCTTATCCAGAACAAATTTGAACCGTTCTGTGTTGCGCTCTACACATTGATGCAAAGATCTCCCCTGGATACATTTCAAGAAATCCACCCCCTTAAACACTCAACACTATGACTATCCTAATTTATGTCGGGAAAGTTGAAATCCCCTAATATAATTACCTGATTATTACTCTTAGACACCTCTGTGAACTGTCTACATATTTGCTCCCCTATTTCCCGCTGACTCTTTGGGGGCCTTTAATACACTCCAAATAAAGCAGCTGCCCCCTTAACATTTCTAAGTTCTACCCACAAAGCCTCCTAGTTTGAGGACTCTTCCAAGATATCCTCTCTCCTTAAAGTAGTAACTGACTCCTTAATTAATAGTTCTACACCACCACCTTTTTAAACTCCCTCCTCTGTCTCACCTAAGGATCATATACCCCGGAATGATGAGTTGCCAACCCAGTCCTTGCCTCAATCATGTTTTTGCGATGGCAACAATATCATACTTCCTTGTGTCAATCCTTACCGTTAACTTATCAGTCTTACCTATTACACTCCTAGCATTAAAGTAAAGACCATCCAGCCTTGCCTTACTCTCTTGACACTCAACATAGCTGAACTCACTGTGACTTGCTTCTTTTGCTGTAGCATGATGTGTCTCTGTTTTGTTGATAATCTGTGTCCCTTCCACCTGCCAGACTAATTTAAATTCCTCCCAACATCACTAGCAAACTTGCCTGCAAGGATGATGTTCCCAATATGGTTCACATGCAGACCGTCCGACTTGTACATGTCCCACCTCCCCCAAAAATGGTCCCAGTGATCCAGGAATCTAAAATCCTCCCTCTTGCACCAACTCTTGAACCACACATTCATCTGTCCTGTTTTCCTACTTCTGTACTTGCTAGCAAGTAGCACCAGGGGAAATTCAGAGATTGCAACCATGGAGGTCTTGCTCTTTTAATCTACTGTCTAGATCCCTGAATTCTCAATGCAAGACCTCATTCTTCACTTTGCCCAAATTGTTGGTACCAACATGTGCCATGACCTCTAACTCATCACCCTCACATCCCTGACCCTGGCACCAGGGAGGCAAAACACCATCCTGGAGTCAGGCCTTTGGTTGTAGAAATGCTGTTTGGGGCGGGTGATGTTTAATATTTCCAACGGTTCACCCAACTCCCCTTTGTCACATATGCATTCATTCATTGCCTTTCTCACAGCAGTGTTGAGGATTGTAAGCATTCTATAGTGAGGAGGTGTGGCACCTCAAGCAGGCACACAGTGCAGCTGGCTCAAGAAGATAAATGCCTTTTATGATTCTTCTTTGGTCTTCGAGGATCAGGAGTGTTGCCCTAGCCTCACAAGGAAGACTTCAACTTCTTTCCACCCAATTACCTCTCTTTCTCTCTCTCTGTTCCTACCCCAAACTTGCCTCAATACCCAGTCTAATCCTTTGTCTGCTCCTTTCTTCCTGCACTGCTCAAGCTTTGATCTCCAGCCTTTCCCTCTCCAGTTTGCCTCTCTCTTGCCTCCTAACCTCGGTTCCCTAACATTCCCTTTTCAAATAACCAGTGATTGTCCCCAGCGAGACCAAGCCTCCTGCTTTTCCCCACCCCGTCACAGTCAGCCTGCCTGTCGCTCTGATGGCTACCAGGCAGCAAATGGAAGGTCCTATGATCATACTTGGCAGGCTCACACGGCACCACGGGGAGTCTTATTCAATTGAGAGCTGCCCACAAGGGTGGAAAATCGAGAAACAATCAATGATTTCAAAAGGAAATTAGATGGGTATTTGAAGAAAATAAATCATCAGGGCTACAGGAATCAAATGGGGGAATGAGACTGACTGAATGGCTCCATGGACAACTGGCATGGGTTTGATGGGCCAAGTGTCCTTCTTCCATGCTGTAAAATAAATGAATTTCTCCCCTCTATATTTCCTGGCTGGCTGAGCTTTCCGTATCACACTCCCCAGCACACTGCCTACCTCCCCTTAAATACTGGGGGGGAATGCTGAATCACATGGGTTGGAATGGACAGCCCCTGAAAATATGCATTGGGATTTTTAGAAAAAACACAACCTGTTGAGACATGTTATGACACACACCTGGAGTAGGTAGGATTTGAACCTGGGCCCCCAAGCTCTGAGGTTGGGACATTATCACTGTACCACAGTATCCCCCACATAGTTAATGGTAGCATCAAATTGCAAATTTGTATCACCAACAATTGCTGTGTGTAATCAGCATTCCTTTCATTGTTCATTGGCTCCACACTTTGATAGAAGTCTCAATGTCATGAATAGTGTAGACTCGAAGGGCTGAAGAGCCTTTTCCACGCTGTATGAATCTAGTATAAAAACCAAAAGAACTGAGGATGCTGTAAATCAGAGGCAAAAATAGAAATTGGTGGAATTTTTTTTCCAGCAATTTCTATGCATCTCGTGTGATGTGTTAACTGTGATATTCCAGAGAATATGACCTGGGGGGTGGGTCAGCTTTTCATCATTTATATCACCACCGCAAATTCAGACCTTGCGTTGTATTTTCATGTTTATTCATGATGCTAAATGATGAAATAGAGTCAATACTGTGGAAAGAAACTGAGGCTAAAATGAGATATACACAGAATAAATAAGGAAAATTGTGGCAGATCGATTTTAATACAGGGAACTGCAAGATCATCCCCCCCGCCAAAGTCCAAGGAAAATCAATCTAGATATTTTCTTAATGTTGTGAGACTAGGAACTATACAGGAATGAAGTGATTTTAGAATCTAAGTTCAGAAATCACTGAAAACTGGTGCAGAGTTACAAAGAAAAGCAGAAAGGTAAATGTAAGATTGGATTTCAACTCATGGTTGTTGGAATTCAAAAGTGAGGTACGTTCAGAAGTACACTAGTTGTGCAACAGTTAGTCAGATCCAAATCTTCTGATCTCTGGTGCCAGGTTTTGCGATGACAAGTTCGTGTGTTGTAGGAGCTGTACTCATCCAGACAAATGGGGAGTATTTCATCACATTTCAGAATTGGTCAGAAACTGAACGTACCTCAAAAGATGTGTTAGGATCTCTGAGGTCCCAATTCCATGGGAATTGCCTGGGAAGTTTAAACTTTTGATAGGTAATTTCCCAGCTCCTGGGACCCTGCATAAGTATCTTTGGCTCTGAGTTAAAGTCAAAAACATGAAAGAGATCCTACTTATTTACCTTGATGGTTACCCTGCATGCAACTGAGCCTTCTTCAAAATCCACCTGTGGCCACTTAACCCAAAACCCCCCCAATTCTTGTCTTTGAACACCTCCATGACACTCCAACTCCCCATTGATGGCTGTGATCACAATCAACCCAGCCCCACACTTCAGCCCCTTCTCTGAACCTCCTAAGCATCCCGACTCTCTGATTACTCCACAATGGTCCAAACGTCCCTTAACATACCCGCACCAGCTTATCACCCCACCACCCTTTCACTCGGCTTCCTACCCATCCTGCCACACTGTTACTTTATTCAATCTGTTTACTTACCTCATTCACCCCCATTCATTAACTGATTGAAAAGTTATGCAACTATCCTCAAGCAATTCACTGTGTTGGTGAGTCAAAACTTAGTAGAATATGGCAATAAATGCCGTAAAAATCGGGCATGACATTTCTTCCCCTTGATGATCCTGCACAATTCCTACACAGTCAGTGTACCAGGACCTCCAAGAGATACCAACACACCTTTGGGGGTACAGCCGGTTTCTGACTGTTTCTGAAATGTGACGGAATACCCCCCAGGTGCCTGAATGGGTGTAGCTCCTACAATACTCAGGAAGTACAACACCATCCAGGACAAAACAGACCTTTCGATTGGCACCACATCTACAAACATCCAGTCCCCCCGTCATTAGTGCACAGTGGCTGCAGTGTGTACCATATGCAAAGTACACTCAGCAATTTGTCAAGGCTCCTTAGACAGCAACTTCCAAACTCACCAACTTGTCAGTCTAGAAGAACATGGCAGTAGGCACATCTGAAGACAAAATACTGCAAGTTCCACTCCCAATCAATCATGTTCCTGACTTGGGTCTAGATTGTTGTTCCCTCATTGTTACTGGAACAAAATCTGCAAAATCTTACCTCTGTTTTTCATTCCCAGCATGTGGGCAACACCAAACAGTCTGAATTATTGTCAATCCCTAATTATATTTGGGAAGGTAATGGTGCACTGTTTTTACTAAATGATTTGCTTAATCTCTTTGAGAGGAAAGATTTCCTCTGCAACCCCTACATTGCAATCACATCCTTCCTATAGTGTAGTGACCAGAACTGGACTCAATACTGCAGCTGTGACCTAAACAAAGTCCTGTACAGCTCCAACATAACCTCCTTGCTCTTAGCCATGACTGTCTAAGCCATGACTGAAAAAGACAAATGTCCCAAAAGCCTTCTTAACCACTTTTATAACCTGTCCTGTGTAAATATCATGAACAATAAAGGATCCAGAACTGATTCCTATGGTACACAACTGGACACTGGTCTCCGATCACAAAGAATCTTCTACCATCACACTCTGTCTCCTGCCACTAAGTCAACATGTCAAGTTACCCTGGATCCCATGCGATTTTAACTTCTTTATCAATCTCCCATCTAGGACCTTGTCAAAGGCTTTGCTGAAATCCACATAAACTACATCAATTGCATTAAACTCACCCACACACCTGGTCACTTTCTTGAAAAATGCAATCAAATTTGTTGGGCATGACCTCCGTCTGACAAAACCATGCTGACTATCCCTGATCAAACCTTGTCTCTCCAAGTGGAGATTAATTTTCTCCTTCTACGTTTTCTTCAGTAGTTTCTCTACCATTGACCTGAGACTCACTGGTCTGTAAATACCTCCTCACTCCCTTGGTCAAACTGCTTAAGGACCTGACAGTCCTTCTTCCTGAACTCTGTACTTACTTCTTCCATCTTCAAAGTGAATGCTGATATAAAATACTTATTTTACACCCTCCTGATGGCCTGCAGCCCCACACACAGATTGCCCCCTGGGTCTATAATGGGCCCTACTGTTTCACAAGTTATCCTGTTCTTCTTAATGTTCTTATAGACGGCACAGTTGAAAGAAACATCTCAGCAACCACTTTACAAAGTCAATTATGAATGGACAGTAAATGCTAGCTTAACAAACAGTCTAAATCCAATGAATAAATAAATATTGCATTAAATATTACATTAACGCACCTCTGTGATGTTAAAAAATTGATAGTGCATTTTAAAGATTTGATTATACATTGTATAGATTGTAGAAAATTAATATTTAATTGAAGTTTTGGAAAATAGATTCAACAGAACAATGGAAGTCCGTACATATAGCGTTGTAGAGATATAGAGCACAAAAACAGACCCTTTGGTCCAACTCATCCACGCCAACCAGATATCCCAAACAAATCTAATCCTGTTTGTAAGAATTTGGCCCGTATCCCTCCAAACCGTTCCTTTTCATGTATCCATCCAGATGACTTTTAAATGTTGTAATTATACCAGCCTCTGACAGTTCATTCCGTACATGCATCACCCACTATGTGAAAAAGTTGCCCCTTAGGTCCCTTTTCAATTTTTCTTCTCTCATATGCTATGCATATTTTGAATATGGCTCAATAGCATAGTGGTAATGACACTGGGCTGGTACTTCATGGTCCTATGCCAATATTCTGGGGATTAGTGTTCAAATCCCAATATGGCAGATTATGAAATTTGAATTCAATTGAGAATGGAGAAATTGTCTAATTGCCACCATATAATCATAGTTGAAAACCCATGTAGTTCACAGTGTCCTTACCTGGTCTGTTTGTATCTCTAAACCCAAACTCAATGTGCTTGCCTTCTGGGTCTTTAGGTCAATGCATGTTGGCCTACCTGCATCCTTATAATGAATATAGAAGAGAAAATGTGAATGTGCTTACAGCACAGGGGCTGTACAAAGAGATATTGTTTACTTAAACCTCTATTTTGGCTGTTAAAAATTGGAGTAAAAAGAGACTTTTTCTTATTTGGTCTAACTATAGCACAATCTGTTGCTAACATGATTTTCACTTTTTTGGACCCCGATGTCTCCATTATAATGCACTTCCACTGTATCACTGAACAAATCATTTTTACGCTATTGAGACTTTAAATTAATATCTACAAATTTGAGATAGCTTAGTGGGATTGAATGCTTAAAATGATTGAGAAAACTTCAATGAATTATATATGAGTTGGTAAGAGTTATATATTTATTGATTTGGCCAGCGGCTTGGCCCAACAGTGAATGAATGAATCATTTTAAATTCAAATTTCAATGTATTAGGTTTGATATGGAATGCAGGGAATTATGCATGGGTAGAAGAGTTAAACAGAATTTAAATGAATTTGCAGGGAAGATGGAATGATTTGTTTATTTCTGTTTTGGATGTTTACGGATGTTTATTTACTTGCTTGTAAACTGGCCGTTGGGTGCTAAACATTTGTCAGCGTTTGATGAATGCTGGAATTTTTTTCCTAACTCTCAAATTTACAACTTACTACATACTTTTGCTGTTCAGTGTTTCAATTTGGAGCACACTGACACCCCTCATTGCAAAGTTGCTGCCCGGGCACTTTATGAGCAGGGACAAACACAGCTTATTGTTTGGACTGTGGTGCACTTCAGGGCTGCTTGCTTACTCTCCTAGGGCTCACTCACATTGTGCCAACATCATCCCTGCCTTGTTTTGTCTTGCCTTTTTGTGATTTCTCCCCTCAGCTGGCGCTTAAAGGCTCACAATGATTATTATCCCGACTTGTCTTTTGGTGCAGACACAGAGCCAAGCAGCTTATCACAGCTGCCCACAGCCATTGGTCCAGATGTATGGCATCATATTATGTCAATGTTTCATCTGCACAATGCATCAGTTACAAATGCACCAAACACACTGTATGTCCTTCAAGGAGTCAAAGAGTCATACAGCATGGAAACAGACCTTTCAGTCCAACTTGTCCTTGCGGACAAAGTTTAACAAAGTAAACTAGTCCTACTTTCTCCAGGATAACAAGCGTGGGGCTGGATGAACACAGCAGGCCAAGCAGCATCATAGGAGCAGGAAAGCTTGACGTTTCGGGCCTAGCCTACTTTCTCCATTTGGCCCATATCCCTCTAAACCTTTCCTATTCATGTACCTATCCAAATATCTTTTAAGTGTACTAAACTGTATCTGCTTCCTCTGTAGTTCATTCCACATATCGACCCTTTCTATGTGAAAAAGTTGCCTCCTAGGTCCCTTATAAACCTCTCACCTTAAGATGATGCCCTCCAGTTTTGAACTTCTCAACCCTGGGGAAAAGACTATAGAATCCCTACAGTGTAGAAACGAGCCTTTTGGCCCAACAAGTCCCCACCAACCCACAGAGCCTCCCACCCAGACCCATCCCCCTAATCTACACACCCCTGAGCACTACAGGCAATTTAGCATGACCAATCCACCTAGCTTGCAGATCTCTGGGAGGAAACTAGAGCAAACCCACACAGACACAGGGAAGAAGGTGCAAACTCCATGCAGACAGTTACCCAAGGGTGGAATTGAACCCAGGTCCCTCATGCTGTGAGGCAGCACTGCTAGCCACTTAGCCACTGTACTGCCCTTTGCTATTCACCTTATCTACGCCCCTTATGATATTATAAACCTCTATAAGATCAACCCTCAACTTCCTACTCTCCACTGAAAAACTTCTCAGCTTATCAAGCCTCTCCTTACAACTCAAACCCACCAGATCCAGTAACATCCTTGTAAACCTTTTCTGTACCCCCTCCAGTTTAATAATATCCTACCTATTGCGTGCAGGGGTCTGATCACTCATCGTTCTATGTAACACTATCACCTCCATCTTCATGTTATGTTTGGTTTGGACATATGCTGCTATCCCTTCAATGCCATTGAGTCAAGCTCCTGGAATTTCCAATTCAACACCATTGTAGAGGCACAGTAAGACATAACGATTATAGCAGTTGGCCATTCAAAAAGATCATCTACTGTCATCTTCTCAAGTGCAACAAAAGATGTATGACAAATGAGGTGACCATTCAATGTATTTTGCCTGGGCCAACTCATGGAAAGAGGCATGCAGTTGGATCCATTCCTCTCCTCTTTCTCCATAGCTCTGTAAAATTTTCCTTTTCAAGTATACATCTCAGTGTCTTTGGAAACATACTATTGAATCTGATTTCAACACCCTTAGAGGAAATGTGTTCTAGATTGTAACAATTTCTCTGATGAGGGGCCTGTTCTGAGGAAGGGTCACTGGACCCAAAATGTTAACTCTGTTTTTTCCTTCACAGATGCTGCCAGACCTGCTGAGCTTTTCCAGCAACTTTGTTTTTGTTCTCTGATGAGAGTCTTGGCTCTAGCAGGGTATTTACCTGATGTTGCAACGCTTCTATTATCATCCATAACATATGAAATTTGTCATGGATGTCATGATATTGAAGAATCAAACAGATGTTTATTTTACAGCAAGCTATTTAAACAAATTCTACATTCACAGACATATCGTGTTTTAGCCAGTCTTAAATTGTTAGGTTACACCATAGAGCAGCATGCTTCTAACAACATGTCAAGCTTTAAGCGATCTCCAATAAGGTGGTGTAAGTGATCCTCATATGCTGAGGTCACATGCTATGATACAGTGACGACATGCTGAGATTGTTCTTTAAATGTACATTGACCATGAGACATAACACAACAACACACTTTTCTTTAAAGATTTACAAATATATATAGGCATATGTTGTTGATTTGATAATCGGATAAATAGATAAAAGAGTGTTTACAGGATGAAGACTTCAAACTTCATTGTCACACTTTGAAGATTTGACATTTCGTCCTGATCTTGTAGTCTCATCGCTATCTGGAGAGGCATGTGTTATTTCCTATTGCACTTTTTTCACAACTTGGTTATCTTACTACTGATAGCTGCCCCTCAATGTCACGGCACAATCGTTATCAGAGCTTTCCTCGTCACTGTCTTCACGCCTGATTGGTCTCAGCTGGTTTCCATGCCTTCACAATGTAACACTATGATCAGTGGCTTCATATGATCTGGACTGGTTACACATTTAAGAAACTCTGTACCCAAGTATTGGAATTTGGATTTCAAACTCACACTCTTTGCCCAGCATGCAGTTTTGATAAAAAAACCAAAAGAACTGAAAATGCTGGAAATCAGAAACAAAAGCAGGAATTGCTGGAAAAACTCAGCAGGTTTGGCAGCATCTGGTTCGATTCCACCCTCGGGCGACTGTCTGAGTGTAGTTTGCATGTTCTCCCCATGTCTGTGTGGGTTTCTGCTGGGTGCTCCGGTTTCCTCCCACAGTACAAAGATGTGCAGGCTAAGTGGATTGGTAATGCTAAATTGCCCGTAGTGTCGGAAGGGGTGTGTAGGTTGGTGAATTGGCCATGGGAAATGCAGGGTTACAGGGAATGGGTTCGGGGATGAGTCTGGATGGGATGCTCTTCGGACAGATGGTGTGGACGTGTTGGGCCGAATGGCCTGTTTCTACACTGTAGGGATTCTATGATTTGTGGAGAGAAAGCAGAATTAAGTGACCCTTCTTCAGAACTCATTGAAACTTATTTTTGCTGCAATTTTGATAGTTTTCCAACTGCTTGCTCATGTAGAACTTTCATTCCTCTCTCTCTTTGAAAAGGAATGTCCTGAATTTTGGAATGAGTGGACAATTGGCTGCTGTATCAAATTGTTCACAATTACCTTCTGAGTATAAGTTGTGCTGGGGATGGTAACCCTTTTCCATCGGTATTGCATGGTAATGCAGCAATGCAATGTGAACATCTTGCTTTGTTGCACAACACTGTGTGATCATTAACTTGATAGTGCACACCATATGGTCTATTAGACTATCTGAGGAAGAATATTGGGGTGACAGTGTGATATGGGTCATTCTTCTATATATAGACATGTCTTGAAACGATTCACCGGTGAACAGCCATCCATTGTCAGACACTTTCAATTGCAAGATACCAAATAAACTGAATATGCAGGACAGCTGCTTCTAATCATTGTGTCAGAGACGGTCACAACCATTGTATTTTGTCTCCAAACAATAGAAAATTTGGAAAAGTAATCTATCATTGGAATGTAACCATCCCTGCGCATCGTGAATCAGTCCATTGCCAGTTTCATTCAGAGAGCAAATGGATAATTGTGTGGATGTAAAAGATCATTTTGCTGCTATGGTTTGGCTAGCCTCACATACATTCACTGGTCATTGACTATCCTGTTATATCCAAATGCACCAAGTTAAGCGATGCAGCAGGAGTATACTGGGCCCATAACTTCAGAGGTCGATGGATCAAATCCATCCTCTGCTATTGACCACAGGTGTATGTGGTAGTAAAACACAGCATTGTTTGATCTTAGAGTAGTATAATATATCAGCACAACATCATGGGCTAAAGGGGCTGTACAGTTTTATGCTCTTAAGTGGGGGCCACCATATACATTTAATACCCGTGCGTCCCTGGTTTAACATGGATATGATATTTTGGCACAATGAATTGGGCATTAGGGCTTGTTTGTCCTTGAGAATGATGTATTATGATATACACACTTGTCTGTATGGCCAAATGAATTAATCTTCTTTGATTATTATTTAATTCTGTCAGGCCATGCCTGGATGGTGATTTTTTGCATCTTTTGTAGTTGAACCTCTTTGGCAGCTGCTGTTTGCACTGGTTCTGGCCCAAGTGTAATAAATCAACTTTGAGAAAGTCTTCAACTTCATAGTCTAGAGTACGAACACGTAGATCAAGAGGAATGTCTTGGTCTTTAGAACTGTTGGTTAATCTTTTCAATATCAAATGTAATCATCCTGCTTTCTGGTTTGTATCTCATTTGATGGTCATATTTTTACAATTGTGTGGTGGTCTCAATAATGGCTTGTGGCAGATTATTTGCAATGGCTAATGATTTGTTTCTGTGGTAAAGTTCTTGCTAAATAAGTAAATATGAAACTGACGAATGCCAAATTCCAGAGCTAATGTTTCGTCTTCTTTATTGGAATAGCTGGCTTGTGTAAATGGCAGGGTTTTGAAGTCAGAATCAATAGGCTTTCAGCTTTGCAAAAGACACTCAGCCAGGCATTTTTGCGATGCATCCCCTTCGAGAATTCTGTCTTTCCTGGGATCATAGCATTGCAGTAAGCAATATTTTTCTGACAAGATCTGCTTCAGAGAGTCAAAGATGTATCAATGGTTGCATCTATGAAGAAAAATCAGAATTAACACTCCGAGTCCAATGATCCTTCCTCCGAAGGATCAGCATTTGCAGTTCTTTCAGTTTTTATTATGTATCACTGGTTGTCCTGCCTATGTAGGGGACAATGTGTTTGACTGTATCTCTCAGTGAGGATTCTTTGTTCCATGAAGTTGGAAATATATGGCAAGAGGAAGTTAAAAAAGATTCAAGGCAGCAATGTAAATCCTCTTTGTCTTGTGAAGTTGGCATTTGTTTAACATCCTTGATCTTACTGCATTTAGACAAACTCCTTGGATGGAATAAATGGACTCAGAGAATTTTATCTGGTTGACGTTGATCTGGCACTTTGTACGTTAAATGCTAATCCATGTTGTTCCACGTCTGCTGTCAGTAGGAGACATTTGTTGTCATGTTCTGCTTCTGTTGTACCCATGGTCTGCTTTACAAATATGGCCCAGTTCATCCTCAATAATCATGAATTTTTTGGAGCAAGATTTTTCTGATGAAGGGTCTAGGCCCGAAAAGTCAAGCTTTCCTGCTCCTATGATGCTGCTTGGCCTGCTGTGTTCATCCAACCCCACACCTTGTTATCTCTCTTCTGTTCCACGCTTGATGTGAAGCTTGGAAATTGGGTTTCTACTTAGCAGAAGAATACCAAGGGTTTATGAAAATTAGGATGCCATCATACGGTACTGTTTCTGATGGTTTCCATTTGGGCTATCAGTTAGCCAAGACATCTTCCAGCAGCACATGGACTTCCAGTATTGGTATTCCATGTTGACATTCTTTAATTGAAAATTTGTGGCGACTTGGAGTAGGCATACCTTGGTAGTGTCATCTCTCTTCAAAACGTACACGATGGAGCTATACCAAACTGTGTGGTGGTCCACCCTGCAAAAAAATACCACTTGCTCCATCTTATTCAGTTTCACACAAAATTCCTCCTGAATGCGCGCACTGTGATTCCTTGGAAGATCGATAAATGGGAAGGCATCATCTTTAAGGCATATTCTAAATTATCCTTGAAATTCACAACCACACTGAATCTGACTGGGCAATTTGGATCATTGAGTCTTGTATGGTCTTTTCTGCAAGCGTGGGTGTGGAATGAATCTCAAGAATTGTGACAATGCTGCAATTGTTGCATTCTGATAGGCCTGTGACTACTGGACCATTGATATCTGCCAGGTAGAAGGTTTTGGGAAGCCAAAATGAGCTTGCGTTTGGTATTGCAGTATGTTTCTGCCAATGCGCAAAATTGGTGATCCGTGAGATTCTGTGAGACAGTTTCTCATGATCTGTACCATGGAGAGCCATTTGCTGAGGTGCACATCTTTCAGGATGGCTAACGGTCACTTAATGGGTACCAGTTCTTGTGTTGACATTTGTTTTTGGGTTTGTCCTCCTGCCTTTTCAGGAAATTTGATATCAGTGGTTGCAAAAGCTACTTATTGCTGTGTACAATCAGCATGATGTATGAGGATATTGATATAGAAATCTTGGTCATCTTCTGAAATTTGACTTTCTTCTGGTTGACTCTGAAACTCATTGATGGGTTTGCTTTTATACATTTTATTAACCTTTTCCATGGTGACAGTGTTGTCATGTTATATCATGTTGTTGATCCCTTGTGCTTTATTTTGGGGTTGGGCTTGGTCTTTAGAAGCAGCTCTCCTGCATATGCTTGCCCAATGACTCTTGATGCCACCTGATTTATAGTTATCTATAAAAGCTGGACAGATTTTGGGTAGATGCAACAAACTGCATCTGTTAAAGATCCTGCTGGTTTACTGCATTTTGCTGTTGACTGCAGTAGTGTTGACTGCAATTAAAGAATGTAATTTTTGTGGGCCTGATACTGGGCCTTCATACTCGTGTCAAACTCCAAATTGTGCGTCAATGCGATAGCCCTTTTCTCTTGCCCAAAAGATCCCTTCTGATGACTTTAGCTGTTGTCGAGGGAATGACTAACTCAGTGAGCCACTCTGACAGTTCTTTGGTAAATTTGCTCTTTACTGTGGCATATCCTGACAATCTGTCCAATAGACTCATGGAATTGCTGTCTGCCTGACATGATTGCAGTCTGTTAATTCTGAAGTTATTTCATACTGTGAGCTGCTCTGTGAAAATGTTCAAGATCTTTTCTGGCTCTTTTGCATTATCTGTATGAATACCAGATGTCTTCATTCCACAACTCTCCTTCTTGCTGATCGTAAGCAAAATTCTTTTGTGTTCTTTTTTCTGTCATCCATCACTTGATCTTTAAAATAGAGCTTAATATGTTGTTTGAACAGTTGTGGTTCATTAAAGGTATTACAGAATGTTGTCCAGTCCATAATTAAGTGTTTGCAGCATTTTGCTTCTTTTGACAAGTAGATCACAATCCAATGTTTATTTCTTTGCTTGGTTTTGCTTCTTTCTCCTTTTATTGAGTCCCTACGGTGTGGAAGCAGGCCATTTAGCCCATCAAATCCATGCCAACCCTCCAAACAGCATCCTACCCAGGATAACAAGCATGGGGCTGGATGAACACAGCAGGTCAAGCAGCATCATAGGAGCAGGAAAGCTTGATTTTTCGGGCCTAGACCCTTCATCAGAAAATCAGAAAACCCCATTTCTGATGAAGGGTTTAGGCCTGAAACGTCAAGTTTTCCTGCTCCTATGATGATGCTTGACCTACTGTGTTCATCCAGCCCCATGCTTGTTATCTCGGATTCTCCAGCATCTGCAGTACCTTTTATCTCAGCATCCTACCCAGACCCATTCCCCCACCTATCCCTGTAACCCTGTTCTTCTCTTGGCTAATCCAAGTATCCTGCACATCCCTGGACCCTATGGGCAATTTAGAGTGGTCAATACACCTAACCTACACATCTTCGGACTTTGGGAGGAAACTGGAGCACCTGAAGGAAGCCCACACAGACACGGGGTGAATGTGCAAACTCCACCCAGTTGCCTGAGGGTGGAATCAAATCCAGGTTATTGGCACTATGAGGCAGCAATGTTAAAAACTTAGCCACTGTGCCACCCCTTTTATGTCCCCCTTTATTGTTTCTGTTTTCCATAATATTTCTCTGTTGTTGCTCCCTTACTGAACTTGACACTTTTAAAATTGATGTTTTAAGAATGGCAGACTGGTAGTTTAAGAACTGTATGTTTGTAGTAACACCGTTCTGCCTCGAGGTTGCCTTCATTACAAATAAGGTGTGATGACCTCAGATAGGCTTCCCTCTTCTTCCATACTGATTTGGAGAAAGAGATTGGTGGAATTGACTGATCTCTGGAAACAGGCAAACTTTTTAAATGTTTTGAAGTTATAGTTTCTCCCTATAAGCATTAGTGAGCTGCGCTAACAGGATCATGGGACTGCCTTTTTTTCTATTTGTTTTGTAGGCTCTTGTTTTTTTCTCTCTTAAGAAAGACAGAGTGCTCATTGTGTAGTCTTTAGTTTTGCTTCTACTTTAGCCTTTTTATTGTTAATTTAGAGATTTTTAGAATCAAGAAAGAAACCAAATCTATCTATGGTTGGTCAGTGCTCTATCTCCAGATCTTGATGGTTGGTTGTACTCAGAAACTTATGCAGTTGATTGTCTGAATTCTCCGAAAAACAAAGCTGTTGTTCAGTTCTCTGCAAGCACTTTTCCAAATATCTGCCACCCAAGTTTTGGAGTCTATGTTTAATAGATGGTTACCGCTGTGTGCTTTTGCCTGATGTGGCAATGCTTATGTTATTTCCTTCACAAAATAAACTGGATGTGGATATTGTGGTATTAAGGAATCCAACAGACATTTATTACAGCTGCTTATTATATACAAACTTCACATTCGCACGCACAGTGTCTTAAAAATACTAGATTGCAGTAAAAAGCAGCAAGTTTTTGTAGTAGCATGCTTCTCGTAGCAACCTGAGTCAGTTAGTATATGTGTCTTTCATTACCTCCGGTCACATGTTATGATACAGTGATAGTGTCAGGCGAATGTTTCTTAAAGGTGTACTGACCTACTGTATTGCTTAAAAGTACCTTGTTATATTGACCATGAGACCGCATCTCTTTGGATCTTTTTCTCTTTTATTCAACTTGGAACTGAAAGAGGTATTTTTGGAACAGTTACTCTAATGAAGAGTTAGGTACTTCAAGAAGTCTGAAGTGCATCTAAATTCCCAACAGAAAATGTTTGCTGTGAGCATGAACAAGGAAGCGTTTCCACCCACATATAAGCACCCTTCTTTCTAACCATCTGCTGTCACCAACCAGCAAATAGCATGTAATCCTCATCCTTGGCTGATTTATTGCATTCTAAGTGCATTTGAGTTATAGAACCATTGAATCATAGAACATGGAAACAGACATTTCAGTCCAACCAGTCCATGCCGAACATTATCCCAAACTAAACTAGTCTCACTTGCCTGCTCCTGGCCCATATCTCTCCAAACCTTTCCTATTCATGTACTTATCCAAATGTCTTTTCAATGTTGTAGTTGTATCAGCATTCATCACTTCCTCAGGAAATTCATTCCACACATGAACCACCCTCTGTGTAAAAAATTTACCCCTCATGTCTTTTGTAAATTTCTTTATTCTCACCTTAAAAATGTGCCCCCTCATCTTGAAATCCCACATCCTATGGAAAAGATAATTACCATTAACCCTTTCTTGAGAAAGGTAACAGTAGTGAAAAGTTAAATAGAATGTAATCCCCCATCTCCCTTCTTGGAGCAGGCTTAGACGTGGGAGGGGTTATGTTCCTGAAGTGTAAACTGATATGGGATCTTGGCCTTTTTAGAGTACAAAACCAATATTGAACTTATAGGAAACACTAGTTCAGCCGCAAAGGGAGGAAAGACATAAAGGCATTGGAAAAAATACAGAAGACATTTACTGGAAGGCTTCCAAAGCTGGGTTACGTGGATAGGCAGATATTCTCCTTACAGCAGAGAAGGCCATGAGGAGATTTAACAGAGGTGTATAAAATCATGAAGGGTTTAAGTAGACTAAATACAGATGCTGAAAAGCCAACAACTAGAATTCACAGATTTAAAGTGATTAGAAAAGAACCAGAGACAGCATGAGGACAAACACTTTTATACCATGAGTGTATAGGATTTAGAGTACAGCGTCAGATCAGATAAGGAAGTATGAATGCACTTAATACATGCCTTGAAGTGAAATTGGATAAACACTCGAAGGAGCAATTATTGTAAAAACATGAGGAAGTACTGGGGAATGAGGCAAACTGGATTGATCTTCTGAAAGGGCCGGTTGATGGGCTGAATTTTTGCCTTCTTTTCTATACCATTGGCCGAATGCATGTTTTTTAAGCAGCCATAGGACCCCCATTCTATCTACCTTCAAACTCTGAATGTAGCTGACACAAAGCTATCACTAGAAATGGCTGAAAAGGATCCCCTGGATCTCCAAGCCACCCTCTTCCAAGTCTCCCTTTACTTTCAAATAAAGTCGACACTGGATCGTATTAAAAAAAAAATTATAACAGCTGCCAACAATGTTGGCCACTGACCACCTGTAAATCAATGGACAAACTGTCTTCCTGTTCTTCCACTAAAATGTACAAACATTTCGCAGTTTTCAAGACATATGTTGCCATTACTTTTAACGAAAATCCATTGATTAATTTGCTTTGGACCTGCATTCAAAGTATTTCTTTTTGTATTCATTTTGTTGCTCCAAGTAAATTGCATGACTGCATAGTATTGGTGGCTGTGGTGATGGTAATGGTGGTGGTGTTAGGGAGGAGGCATTAATATGCCTCTATTTTTTGGACACTCCAGTGATTTTGTGGAGGTGCACTCCATAGCCTGCCACTGCCACCTTTCTTTGAGATGAAAGTGATAGATGAACCTGTTGAATAGTGAGTCAGGCACCTGGTTATGATTGGGATTTTTGTAGCAAACTGTCACTGCTCCCCAGCTGAGCCTGAGTCTGTGAAGGCAGCTCTCCTTCATCATTACAAGGCAGTTAGTTATTCCTGAACCTGAAAATATGAGGATAAACTTTACTAGTGCATGCTCCTGATGCAAGGCGTTTGCTCAACAAGATTGCGAATGCAGAAGAGATGTGTTTCTGTCTGCAGTTGTGCAAAATACTGGTCACCTGGAAGACACTAAGTTCACAGTTTCCTGATTTCCCACCCTTGTGGTCTTGTATTATGTCAGCTGGAAATGTTCCAAGATTTAGAAAAAGGGCTTAAATCTGAGCTAGATTACAAATAGACATATTAAAAACATGGTGAGCTGTTCAAGCGTCAATCCTGGGAATCTCTTCAGAAACCACAAGGAGTGATGATTCTATATTGTTGGAGAAGGTCATTGCCTGGCACTTGTGTGGCATGACTTTACTTGCCATTTACCAGCCCAAGCCTAGATGTTTTCCTGGTTATGCTGCATATGAACGTGGACTGCTTCTGTGTCTGAGAAGGTGCTGAACATTATGCAATCATCAGCAAATATCTCCACTTCCAACCTTATGGTGAAAGCAAGAGCATTAATGAAGGAGCTAGAAATACTTAGGTCTAGATTTTGAAGGACTTAGATGGGGTGGATTGGAAAATGTTTCTTTTCAATTAGTAGAAGGGTCAATAACCAAAGGGCATAGAATTAATGTAAGAAGTAGAAACCTAAGAGGAGAGTTGAGGAGAATTTATTTCACCCAGAGGGCAGTGGGAATCTGGAATTCGCTGCCTGAAAGAATGGTTCAGTCAGAGACTCTCAACACTTAAACAGTATTTATAAATTTATTTGCTTTGTCATAGCTTCCAGACTGTAGGCATAAAGTTAAACAATGGGACTAGTATAGTGCAGAACGGAACCCACAGGGAAGGGAAGGTTCCCTAAGATGCAACTAGCTGGCAGCTTAATGATTTAGGTATCCTAGTGGAAACATAATAACTAGGAAACCATGCTTGACATCTGGTTTTAACAGTAAAGTAACCCCAGACATTGGTGTCCAGAGTTGTCCATACTAATACATAGTGCAGCGGTTACATAGAGCAGTTGATGTTACCAGACACTCTTTCAAAGACATTGACATGGAACAGCCCTGCAATAATTGCACTTACATCTCTCCCCTACCTCTGGACACACCAATGCACCTCTTCCCACTCTCATTATGGAGTCATACTGTCATACAGCGTGGAAACAGATCCTTTGGTCCAACTTGTCCATGCCGACCAAGTTTCCAAAACTAAACCAATCCCACTTGCCTGTGTTTTGCCCATATCCATCTAAACCTTTCCTATTCATGTACCTATCCAAATGCCTTTTAAATATACTGGCACCTATCACTTCCTCTGGCAGTTTATTCCACACACAAACCACCTTCGGTGTGACAATGTTGCCCCTCAGGTGCCTTTTAAATCTTTCTCCTCTCACCTTAAAATGCTGCCCTCTAGTTTTTGAACTCCCCTACCTAGGGACATGACCTTTGCTATTCACTTTATCAATGCCCGTCATGATTTTATGAACCTTTATAAGTTTACCCCTCAACCTCCTCTCCTCCAGTGAAAAAGGTCCCAGCCTATCCAGCCTCTCCTTATAACTCAAACCCTCCACTCCCAGTAACATCCTTGTAAATCTTTTCTGAACCCTCTCCAATTTAATGATATCCTCCCTATAGCAGGGTGACCAGAATATTTTAATTTATTAATAAGATGGAGATATGCTAGCTAGGCCAGCTTTTATTATTCATAAGTACTTGTAGTAGAGGTAGTGTTGAGGTGCCTGGTTGAACCCCTGCAGTCCATGGAGTTCAGGGGCACTGACAATACTGTTAAAAAAAAGGAGTTCCAGGATTTGGATCCAGCAACACTGAAGAGACGGTGATATACTTCCAACTCAGGATGGTGCGTGGCTTGGAAGGGAGCTTTCAGGTTGTGGTATTCCCATGCATTTGATGCCCATGTTCTCCTTGGTGCCAGGGAATGTGAGCTGGGGAAAGAACTGTGAAAGGAGGCTCGCTGGTTACTGTGGTGCATCTTGTAATCAAGGTGCAAGGTCCGTCTGCACTAAAGAGAAAGGAGACGATGGAAAGTGAAGAGGAAGGATAGTATTTCTGTGATCCAAATATAGTGCACAAACTTAGCAAAAGGTCATGTTTGCAGTCATGGTTGAGCAATTTAAAACTTACTTTGCCTTTTCCCACTCCTCTCGCATGATGCAACCAGTGTGATGTTAGTGAGTATAGAACCAGTTGCACAGGTCCCTGTTCCATCTGGAGGTGCTTGTTCCTGATATTCTCTGATTTTTGGAATCCTTGAGGGTACTATCAAAGACTGTCCCATCTGCACCTGTACAGAAGTAGTCTTTGCCATAGAAGCAGCATGTGAAATATTGACTGAGATATTGACTGTGGGTGAGGTATTGACTGAAATATTGGCTGTGGGTGAGGTATTGACTGAAATATTGGCTGTGAGTGAGATATTGACTGAAATATTGGCTGTGGGTGAGGTATTGACTGAGATGCTGGCTGTAGGTGAGGTATTGACTGAAATATTGTCATGGAATTTAAATCTCAAACTGTATGACTCAGAGATGAAAATGCTACCCACCGAGCTACTAAACATCATGGATTTTCATTTTAGAACATTTCTGTGCTCTATCCCCTCACACCTCATTGTTGCCTTCGACATAAGATCAATGATTCATAAATCTGGCGTAAATGTGCACACATTCATGTTGTAGTGCAACATAGTTTCCCTAGCAGCACACAATCTGTCCCAAGTGTTCCACCCACCACAGCTTTGGAAAAATTGTTTACGCGTGCAAGCTAAATTTCAGCTGAAGTTGTAGCAGTAGGACATACCCTGAAGTAATTGACCCAATTACACATATGAAGCTAGACCGTTGTTGTACATTGCACATTATTGCATCCAGCTTGTCTGTATCACTTATCTGTTTAGTCCTTGTCCAAATATCAGTATAATGTCTGTGATAACAAGGTGTGGGGCTGGATGAACACAGCAGGCCAAGCAGCATCATAGGAGCAGGAAAGCTTGACGTTTCGGGCCTAGTTTTCTGATGAAGGGTCTAGGCCCGAAAC
>JAHRHZ010000024.1:6109336-6186075 GCA_024137785.1 Ginglymostoma cirratum
ATGGATTCTCCAGCATCTGCAGTACCTATTATCTCAAGTACTGTGTCTGTGTTTCTTACCACCATTGTCAATGCACATGCTGTTTATCAGAACAGTCTTCGCTTTGTTGTTTACTTCTGTCCCAAACAATTTTAACGTTATTATTATCATCATATTTTTATTTATTTAAAAATCAACTTCCATTGAGTCTAAGAGATGAACTGAGAGATTATTTAAGCAAAGTATATAGTACAAAGCGAATAGAAAGAGAGTAGAATAACAATCATTAGATTGGGGACGGGGTTTACGATATCAGGACTCAAAGTTTAACCTTCAGTAACATTTGTTCATTGAGTAGACAAGGTATGGAATTGATTATTTTTAAATCTTGTCTTTTCACACCTTAATTCGGTTGGTTGTTTTGAATTCTGTAGCTGGTAGCCACTGTGAGATCTGTCTGTGGGCCAGCAGTGAAATTTGGAAACCAGCCGCAATCTCTGGAAAGGAAAAAGTCAGAAGTCACATGACACCAGGTTATAGTCCAACACGTTTAATTGAAATCACAAGCTTTTGAAGCACTGCTCCTTGCTTCTTCGTCAGGTGACAATGGAGCAACATTCCGAAAGCTTGTGATTTCAAATAAACCTGTTAGACCATAACCTGGTGTCGAGTGACTTCTGTCTTTTATCCACCCCAGTCCAATACTGGCACCTCCACATCTGGAAAGGATAGCAGAAGTTGATCATGTCTGTTCCTCAGGATCTCCAGATCATAATTGTGTAAAGCACCTGAGAAACAACAGTGATTAGGAACAAGGATGATTTTTCAAGCAACAATTTCAAGCGTATTGTAGTTTGGCTGGGTTTTGTATCACTATGTACTTTACGGTTGCCTTTTATTTAATAGCCCTTGTTTCCTATTCTCACAGCATCATCTCTGTACTATCTGTGTTCCAATTCTGATGTTGTACCTAGGTTTTATATTTGGACCAATGATAGCAGAGGGACTATGAGTCTGTGGGAAAATCTAGTTCCGTCATGGCTCATTCATACATTTTCTATACCCCAACCCCCTTCCCACTCTATGTAAAGCGAGGCCCTATAAGTATGGATTAATGCTGCCCTTGAACATTTGCAATCCATATTAATTATTTGAATGAAGGAACTAACTATATTGCAGCCAAATGTTTTGATTAGACAAATATGAGTTCGAAAGGAAGTTGTGAAGATGATACAAAGAGTCTGCGAAGGTATATTAATATGTTAAGTAAATTGACGGAATACAATGCAGGAAAATGTGACATTCTCTTCTTTGACAGGAGGATTTAAAAAGCAGAACATTATTTAAATGGAGACAGACTGCAGCATGCTGCAGTATAGAGGGATTTGGGTGTCCTGGTACATGAATCATAAAATTTCAACATGAAGGTACAGAAGGGGACTGGCAAGGCAAATGGAAAGTTGGCCTTTATTGCAAGGAGGATAAAGTATAAAATTAGGGAAGTCTTGTTGTAGCTGTAAGGGTCATTGATGAGATTGCATCTATCCCATATACAGTTTTAGTTTCCTTACATTGGAAGCAGTACAAAGAAGGTTTACAAGGCTGATTGTTGGAATGAAGGGGTTGTCTTACGAGGAAAGGTTTAGCAAGTTGGCCTATACATGTTGAAGATTGAAAAAGTGGAAGTGATCTTACTATTGAAGCAAATAAGATTCTGAAGGGGCTTGGCAAGGTAAATAATGGAAAGGCACTTCCTTTAGTGGATTTGAGGCAGTATCTAAACTTTGGGAGCTCCCATTTAAGATGGAGATGAGGAACAACATCTTCTCACAGAGGATCATAATCTTTGGAATTAACTTCCACAGAGAATACTGGGTTCTAGGCAATTGATTACAATCAAGGTTGAGATGGACACGTGTTTAATCCGCAAGTGAGTTAAGGGCAATGGGGGGAGGGGTCAGATAGGATAGTTATGAAAAGGCCACAATCATTTCAGCCGTGTGTTTATCAAATGTCCGAGTATGTTTGAGCGATGGAATAGTGCCCTTCAGTGTAAGGAGCATGGTCAGTATGCAGAAAACTTGGAGAAAGATGAAGGCTGAGGGAGTGCAAATTAGATGCAAAGGGAAACAGAGGAGTTTTAATTAAGTTTTCCTGCAAATGGTAAACTGTCCAGAGTGAGGAGCGAGTGGGAAAGTATAAAAAGGCATGGATCGGGTGGCTGGTTGGCAGTGAGACCAGTGGCAGAATGACCTCATAAACTATAGCAACATGCAAGTGTAGGAGAAGCAGCTGATTGGTGAGTCGGATTGGTGAGCATTTCAAGCCTTTAAAGTAAATTTAACGTCTTCATTTTGTGTTTAGGTCTCCAGTGATTTTCTTCTCATTTTTCCCTAAAGATATCTTTGCTTAAATGTAAGATTTATGCTGGTGCTTTTTTCAAAAAAAATAAAAATAACATTTCATCACAGCAAAGTTTAAAGGGCAGGGAATCTAGATTAACCAATCAATTACATATGATAGTGAATGCAGGATGGGTGATCTGTTGCTCCTGCAAAATGTGGAAGCTGCTGGACAGCAGTGTGATACAAAGCCAACACATCCTCATTAAGTGCTCAGCGAACATTGGATCCATGTTGACGAACTGGAGTCTGAGCTGTAGACAATGTACTGAGACACAGTAAAAACATCAGCTGTGTAAATAACTTTATTGATAGCCCACCACCAAGGAAAACACCCACGTGACCAAAGAACCAATAGCAAGCAGAGCCCCTGGGGACAATGTCTATGTGAACAAAAATGGTGAAGGAGGTCTCTTGGTTATACTGGTCAGCTAAGGCTTTCCTGATTGGCCAAGGTTAACAACCTCAATCAAGAGCTTTGCAGTTAACAAGGTCCACCTGGTTCTAATCACTACATCGCTCCGCACCCTCCCAACCCACCTCACACACATACCAAGGCCTGGACTTCTGCTCGTAGCTTCTCTTTCAAAGCTTTTGCCCCAGGTCCGGTTCCTCTGACTCAGACTCACACATGGGCAGTTTGTTCCAAACCGTGTCTCGCCTCTTGCATTTGGAATGTTTTGGGAGAGTTTTCTCCTCTTCATCCGACGGCAACAGTCTTGAGGCAGTATCCATTTCAGACTCTGAGTTTTCCTCGATACGAGATGGAGGGGGAGCACCTGTGGTCTCTGCCAGGCCTTCTGGCTGCTCTGAGGGGCCAGGTATGTTTTGCTCCTGCTCCGTTTGTGAGGTAACGACATTCAGGCGATCTACGTGTTTGTTCGGGAATATATCACCTATCCCGAACTTTGTAAGTGATGGGACCTGGCCTTGTGTCAACCTCACCTTGTGCCCATACAGGGCCATTCCCATGGTTCTGGCACCACACTTTGTCTCCTGAATTAAACTGTCTTGCTTCTCTGTTAAAGGAGGCATCTGGCCAACATTGGTGTTCCTGCTGCCGTTTCAACCTCCACCCCACACGCTCCATCCCCCATGTCTGGGAATATCAGGTTTAACCTGGTGTGGAGTCTACTCCCCATCAACAACTCTGCTGGAGCTATCCCTGTTGTAGTGTGTGGGGTGGTCCTATAATTAAACTGGAACCAGGACTGTTTGGTATCAAGTGAAGCTGTAGGTTGCTTCTTTAAGCCTGTCTTCAATGTTTGGACCTTTCCACTGGACCATTGGATGATGGATGGTATGGACCTGTCCTTATGTGCCAAATGCCATTTGACGTTAGGAAATATTGGAATTCCCTGCTGGTAAATGACGTCTCATGTATCGTAAGTCCATGTATCGTAAACGATACTCGCAGCTTCTCAATCGTCATCCCTGATTTTGCTGAACAAACTCTATGCACATCCAACAACTTTGAATGGGCATCCACAATGACCAGAAACACTGAGACCATGAAAGGACTGACATAGTCAACATGCCCTAACCGAGTCCAGGGTTAACCCAGCCATTCCCACAAATGTGGGGGTGCTGTCAGTGGCAATTTTTGTCCTTGTTGGCAGTCTTGGCACTACTCCACCAACGCAGCTATGTCAGCGTCCAGTCTTGGCCACCATACATAACTTCTTACCAACATCTTCATCGTGGAAACCCCTAGATGACTCTGGTAGAGTTCAGGCAGCATCTGACACTGACCTTTGCTTGGGACAATCACCCTTTCTATTCACAGTAATACGCCATCCTCTATGGTGATCCGGTCTTGCCAGGTCCAAAAACATCTCAATCCTAGTTGTGATGGCCCTTCTGTTTCCCCCTTTACCACCAACTCTTTCAGTTTAACTAGGACAGGATCTTTTTGTGTCCACAGTCGGATATAGTCTGAGGTGACTGGAAGGGTGTCCAGAAAGCTTAAAACCAAAACCGACTGTTTCAGGGGAGGCACCACTGATGGAGTATCTGTCAATGGGAGGCAGCGCAAAGCATGTCCGTTAGCCATTTGGTTTCCTGGGCGGTGTTCCAACTTGTACTTGTACTTACTGAGAATAAGGACCCGATGCTGAATTCTGCTGGTAGCTGTGGGCGGCACTGCGTCGTCTTCCTTCAGGAACATTAGCAGGGGTGTGTGATCTATTACTATGACAAACTCCCATCCATTAAGGCACTGGTGGAACTTCCACACACCAAAGATGACCACCAAACCTTCGCGTTTGGCACCTGCCAGAGTCTGGGAAGGATACACTATCAGGCATTCCTCTCTGCTGGGCCACCTGTAAGCCAACACTACCCTGATACCATGCAGGGAGGCATCGTATGTCAGCACCGGATCTTGCTTGGGATCACTTAGATGACGTTAGCTGCTTATTCACTTCCCTATAGGCTACTTCTTAGCTTTGTGACCGTCTCCAGGGCTGATCCTTTTTCAATAGCAGGTGTAAGGTTGCCAAGATGGAGGCCAGGTCATGTATGAGTTCACTAACCCAGAGAAAGACCTAAGCTTTTGTAAAGATGTGGGAGCCGGGACTCCTTTGATCGCCCTCACTTCCCCTCCAATGGGTGTAACCCAGTTTTGTCAACTTTGTAACCCAAGTAGGTCACTTGGGGCACCTGGAATGCACATTTTTGCCTTGTAAGCCTCATGCCTGTCTGGGAGAGACTTTAAGCGCTATGTCCAAGTTCTCCAAGTGCTCTTTATTGGTCTTCCCAGTTACTAGTATGTCATCCAGATAACTAGCGACCAGGGTTAGCCCTAGTTAAAGGTTCTCCATGGTCCACTTTAAAAGGGCGCAGCCTGATGATACCCCAAACAGCAGTCTTGTATATCGGTATTAACCCTTGTGGGTATTAATTGTAGCATATATCTGGGAACCCTCATCCAGTCGCAGTTGCAGGTAGGCGTGGCTCATATCCAGCTTCGTAAAGGATAGCACTCCCCACAATAATTTTGTCTACAAGTCCTCTATGCGAGGGATCGGGTATTTATCCAGCTGTGAGAAATGGCTTACCGTATGCTTAAAATCCCCACAAAGGCAAATCAAGTCATCAGACTTCACAATTTGTACAACCAATGCTGCCCATTCTGCAAACTACACTGGTTCGATGATTCCTTCACTCTCCAGCCTCCTGATTTCCATCTGTACTTCTACCCACAAGGCTAATGGCGCTGGATGGGCTTTGCAAATTCTCAGAATTGCGTCCTGGTCAATGTGTAAATTGACTTTGGCCCCTTTGATAGTTCCAAGCCCTTCCTGAAAAACTCCTGACTATTTCACTCGGACTTCACTAAGGCAGCCATTTTCCAAGTGAAAAACGTTGAGCCAATCAAGGTAAATCTTTCTCAACCAATTCTGTCCCAATAGGCTTGGGCCCGAGCTTTTTAAGTGGTAACTGCACCAACTGCTTCCCATAGGTGACCAGAATCTAAGTTGTTCCCCTAATTTGCAATGGTTCCCCACTGTATGTTCTCAGTCTGGCCGAGGTTTTGCACAAGCTTAAAGGTTGAAGTCCTGAGTGAATCTTGTTGAAGACAGATTCTGAAACCACAGACACAGCTGCGCCGGTATCAGCCTCCACGGGAACTGAGTGACCATTTAACCAAACGTTAATTTTAATTGGTTCTGATTTGAATGTCACTAAGCAATTTAATTGTTCCAACACACATGTAGGAGAACTGTCCAGGATGTGTACTCTCCTGGGTACCTGCCTATGAGCTTTCTTACTCAGGTCGAGCCTTGTAGGCTTCCTGTGCTGTCTTGAGCCTGCATACCCACAGCAAGAACAATGGCTTGCTGTCCCAGATCCTGAAGAACTTTTCAGCCACTTGTCTGAAGCTCAGTTTTGTTGTTGGGTTCTGCTGTGGGTTGACCTGGGGTTCCTCTGCTCAGGATATGCCCTGCGTGAGGCTCTGTGATTGCCTACACTCAAGTGGTGTTCCCCAAGCTCAGTCGGAGGGGTGAGGGAGTTCACTTCCATTGGGTTGCCCTGTAGTTCCCAAGCTCCACTTGGCACATTTTCTAATGACAAGGTCAGCTGCAGTGCCTGTTTGAAGCCCAGTTGGGCTTCTGCCACTACACCCTTCTGCATCATTAATCTCACATACCAAATAGTCTCTCAGCATCTCATTCAGGGTTAACCCAAAATCACATGCCTCTGCCAGTCATCGTAACCTTGTCAAAAATCCTGATACAGGCTCCCTAGGTTCCCTAACAGCCGAATAAAACTGATAGTGTCTCAGGATTTATGGAGGTTTGGGGTCATAACATTCCTTAACCAACTCTGTCAACTCTTGGGAAGTTTTAGTGTCTGGTACCTCTGGGAAAGTTAAGCCCCTTAACCAAAAATAGTGCGAGTCCGTAGGCAGTCAGAAGGATTACTCGTGGATTTCCATCTAGTCCAATATCATTTGCCCAGAAAAACATTGCATTCTTCCCTCGTACTGGGCTCAAGCTTTGACAGCAGGGTCAAATGAATCGAGCTTCCCAAATCGAGGCATGATACCAAAAATACTTATCCCATCTCCAAGATGGCTGCTGCGAGGGAGTGTTCTTCAGGAACATCCTGTTTTTTCTCTTGCCACTGAAATAACTCCACAGAGGCCAGTATCCCATCACCAAATCACCCTTTATTTACATGTGCACTGTTCACTGGCTATGGTCAACCAGCTCAGAGTCAGTCCTCAACTGAGGCGATTCTAATCTCTGGTTATGTTGGTCAGCCAAGGCTTTCCTGATTGGCTCAGGTTAACAACCTCATTCAGAAACCTTATAGTTAATGAGGTCTACCTGGTTCCAACACTACAGCAACCTGTAACTAATGGAGTGCCACAGCGACCAGTGCTGGCACACAATTATTTACAATATATGTTAATACCTTGGATGAAGAAAGTGAATGTACTGTAAAAAAATTTGTGATGACACAAAATTAGTTGTGAAGGCAAATGGTGAGGAAGATGCAAAGAATCTACAAAGGGACATAGATAGTTTGAGCAAGTGGGCATAACCATGGCTGATGAAATATAATATGGCAAAATGTGTGGTTATCAATTTCGCAGGAAGAATGGAGGGGCTGAATATTAATTAAATGGAGAAAGCTTGCAGCAAGTTATAACACAGAGGCATTTGGGACTGCCTGTGCATAAATCACAAATAGCTAGTATACAGGTTCAGCAGGTAATGGGAAAAACAAATGAAATGTTGACCTTTATTTCAAAGGGATTGGACAATACAAATTGTGAAGACTTGCTGAAATCACACAAGTCAGTAGTCAGACAATACCAGGAATACTGTACAGTTTTTATCTTCTCTAAGTAACGATATATCGGCATTGGAGGTAGTCCAGAAAATGTTCATTGGTTGATCCTGGATATGGAGGGACTGTGTATCGGGACAATTTAAGTAACTTCGGTCTGTATTATTAGAGTTTAGAAGAACGGAAGGCAACCTTATTGAAAAAGACAAGGGTCTTGGGGAATTGGCAGGGTAGATGTGGAAAGGTTGTTTCCCATTGTGGGGGAGTTTAGGGCTAGAGAGCATAATCTCAGAATGAGGGTTCGCACGTTTAAAACAAAAATGAGGAGGATTATTTTCTCTCAGAGGGTAGTGGAATTCAGCACTGGGCTGTAGAGGTTGGATCATAAAGTACCTTCAAGGCTGTGATAGACAGATTTTTAATCAGTAAGAGAATCAAGGGTTATCATGTAAAGGCAGGAAAGTGGAGTTGAGGATTATCAAATCAGCAATGTAGGTGAAAGTATTGTAACCAAGTTTGCGGATGACACAAAACTGGTTGGGAAGGCAAATGGTGAGGATGACACAGGTTTTACAGCTCAATGTAAAGAACAGTGGACTCAATGGCCTACAGTTGTCAAGAGCCCCTACAGTGTTCAAGCAGGGCATTTAGCCCATTAAGTCCACACTGACCTTCCTGAGCAGTATCCCACCCAATCCCTGTATTTCCCATGGCTAACCCCCTAACCTGCACCTCTTTGGACACTATAGCATGGCCAATCTACCTAACCTGCACATCTATGGATTGTGGGAGGAAACTGGAGCACCTGGATGAAACCCACACAGATACAGGCAGAATGTGGAAACTCCACACAGACAGTTGCCTGAGGTTGGGATTGAACCCATGTTCCTGAAGCTGTGAAGCAGCAGTGCAAACCACTGAGCCACCCTGTTCTGCTCCTATATTATATGGTTCTCTTATGATTTTATAAGCAAGTGAGATAATGAACAAATATTCAATTATTTTGTTAAGTTGAGGAGGACTTCTATGACATTCATCCACACAGTAAATGGAATCTTTTATGTCAGTCCGAGAAGAGATTCAGTTTAAAGTCTTACCCTAAACATAGCCTAGATAATGTACTCAAATCTCTGAAGTAAGACTTCCAACACACAGCCTTCGGACTGAGGTTTATACCGTTTCAGTTCAGACTGCAGATATCTTAATGGAAATCTATTTGTTATGATGAGGAGATGGAAGAGACGGGATTGGAAGCTTGGAGTAAGGCTTCACTGAAGGATTGGTCTCCCACATTTCCATACCCAAAATCTTTTAACTGAACTTTTTAACACAATATACTTATCTTGTTTCATGGCTTTTTCTTTTTCATGACAATCTATGTCAGGGTACATATTCCCTCTATTTTGTCTCCATTGGTGTTGTTACCTAACATCTCTATATTGTGAATTTCACACATTTTGATGTTATATATTGATCTGCATTTTTGGCTTTATTTTAAACAACAACACAATACATAAAGCTCAGACTTGAGGTACTTTGAAACAGATCAAAACATATCTAATTGCATGTTTCACATTTTGACACAGAATCTACATTGAATCACACAACTACACTTTTTGGAATACTCAATTTCACTTCATAACGTTTAGCAATTTACAATAGAGAGATTTGTAGCAATTCTCTTTATATTACACAACATAGACATTGTAAGCTGTAATGAAAATCCATTTTTAGAAGGTTAAAGCTGTAGCTCAAACACAGAAGAAAACATCACAAGTTGAACAATGATAATGTTCAAATACATGGAAATTGAAACTTTTGACTGCATCGTACGGGTGCATGTGGTCATAACTACAACATGACAATCAGGTTATACAAAACAAATCAATTAAATATAACTGTAAAAAAAGCTGCAAATATTCAACTTGTTAGATAGCATGTTTAGATAAGCATCAACTGTTAAGATTATCTTGTTTTTCCGGAAGACTAAGCAACTTTACAGATAAGTGGCAATTGAAAAGGAACACAATGAGTGAAAGGGATAAGGGGGAGTGAAATACAATTATCCATGTGAAAAGAAATAGGACAACCCTGTTAAGTGCTTGGATGAACCACAAGAGATGGTTAAATGGCAGGTGTGTTTTTAAATGAAATGAAAGGAGTGAAATCAATGGAAAGACATATGTGAGGCAGGGGGAGTGCTTGAATATTTAGAGGGTTTGGTAGAAAGGAAAGGTCAATAATCTAGCAAGACAGAGTAGATTTAGTAACCAGGAGACTGGCAGAAAATAGGAAGCAGGCTAACAAACCAAGACAAACTGCTTTCTTCACCTGACTTCAGAAAAATATACACCATCATCCCAGCACCGACTGCTATGAGGAAAAAGGAGCTGTGTTTGAAGCCTGAAGTTGATCATGTTAATGTTCAGATCAGAGGACTGCAAAGTGCATTGTGGTAAAGCAAGGAACTGATCCTTGAGCTCACACTGAAATCATCATAAAGGCCAAACCATGAGTGGTCAGTGAAAATGGGACAGGGCTGAAATCACAAGCAATGAGAGTGTTCAGGGTCACCTCTGCAAACACACTTTTGGTATCTAGTGATATAATCAGCTAATCTGTGCTCACTGACCCCAGTGTAGAATAGACTCAGTCAAGAACATAGGAGTGGCTCAAACAATGTTTTAGCATGTGACTGTCTCCAGTATCATCAGCTGTTTCAGGCAGGCTGAAAGGACCGAATGGCCTACCCCGCTCCTATTTTCTATGTTTTTGCTCTATTGTCATGCTGTTTCATTTGTTTGACATTAGGTAATGCCTAAGCCCTGAATTTCAGCTGTGACTCTGTTGGAGGTGATGCCGATAAGAAGATTTACCATCACCTGTCTAAAAGGCTGTGTTCCAAGGAAATTCAGAGCCATGGATGATCTTGAGAGCTGTGGCATGAGAAAATGAGACGGACAAAGAATGAAAAGCAGCTTTGAGGAAATTCTACAAAATCATGCTGCAGAGGGTGGAAAAGAGAATCTCATTTGGTGGAAGTGAAAATCAGAGAGTGTAACTCAGAAACTCAGTTGACTGGAGCAAGAAACAAATTGAAGGAACTTTAGGAATTTCAGGAAACTGGACCAGTTCTTGACTGGGGCATAAATCATATCATGTAGACAGCTACCTCCTTTATAGATGATACTTGATCTAAATGATCCCTTGACTTGGTTGATATTGTTTGGGTGGGTTCGTGAATGGTTGTTTAGTACTTTCTTCAAAATGAAATAGGTTTTCACCATGTACCATAAGTTAGTGTCCACGGGAATGCTGAGGAATTCTGAGTGGACGGAACCTTGTGATGCACAATGTGAGTAAGAACCTACAAATCTGCTCACCTTTCTCACCAATCCACCAGTCAAAGATGCGTCGCTCCATTAAAGTCTTCGCGGAGTCAAAGTCCTAACTTCATGCTGCGAGAATCCACCATCATATTGCCTAAACTCATCACTGGACTAAATGAGATACACTTGGAGAAGATCTAGCTGATCGAAACTGGCTATTCATGCAGCACCCAGCGTTATCAGTGGCCAATTGCATTCGACCACAAAATCTTTTTTTTATATGGGATGTTTGGCAGCGACATGAGTGTGCCAGATAAAGCAGGAGCAATGAGAAAAGAAAGATTTTTGAGATGCTGCTACTGTTCCTGCTGAAAAATGCAACAGCCTGTGTGTGTAGAACAAGCCCCCAAAAAGAATGATGTGCTAATCACCAGACAATTAGTTTTCATGATACTGGTTGAGAGATAGATATTGGTCAAGGCGCTGGGGATAACACCACTGCTCTTCCTTTAAATGGTGCCTTTTGAATCCTCCTGAGGGGGTAGACAAAACCTCAAATACAGTACCTCTGACAATGCAGCACTCCCTCAGTTCTGCGCTGAATGTTGGCATGCAATACTCCAGCCCTAGGGTAGGACTTAAACTCACTTCTTCCCAAAAGGAGAGATAGTACTATCACATAAGGCGGCACGGTGGCTCAGCGGTTAGCACTGCTCCAGGGATCTGGGTTCAATTCCAGCCTTGGGCGACTCTCTGTGTTTCCTCTGGATGCCAAAGCACAAACCTGAACAGGTTAGGTTGATAGGCTGGGCTAAATTGGCCAGAGTGTCCAGGGATGTGCAGGCTACGTGGGTTAGCCATGGGAAACACAGGGTTAGGGTAGGGGGGGTCTGGGTGGGATGCTCTTTGGAGGGGTGGTCTGGACTCGATGAGCTGAGTGGCCTGCTTCTACACTGTAAATTCTATAACTGAGCCCAGGTAACATTCCAGCTATTGTGCTGGGG
Organism: Ginglymostoma cirratum; assembly: GCA_024137785.1. Lineage (NCBI taxonomy): Eukaryota > Metazoa > Chordata > Chondrichthyes > Orectolobiformes > Ginglymostomatidae > Ginglymostoma > Ginglymostoma cirratum. The sequence continues at coordinate 6,121,352 of JAHRHZ010000024.1, forward strand.
ACATGCTCCAGAAATAGCCAAGCTCCTAGCCAGGCCGCTTCAGGACAAAAGCAGAAGTTGCCGGAAAAGCTCAGCAGGTCAGACAGCATCTGTGTGAAAAAGAAAATCAGAGTTAACATTTCGGGTCCAGTGACCATTCCTCTGAACTGCTTCAGGACAGTTCAGCACACTGGCATCTACACAAGAAAAGTACAAAATGTCCACATAAGGTCTGTTAATAGAAATAGGAAAGATCTAAGCTGTCCAAATACTGCCAAATCAGTCTATTCACTAATATAACGAAAGCTATGGAACATGCCATCAACAATGCTATCAAGGAATACTTCCAATAACCTGAGCAGTGATGTTCAGTTTGCATCCTGGTAGGATCGCTTGATTCCTGACCTCATACAGCCTTGATTCAAACATGGGCAGAACAGCTGAACTTCGGGCGTGAGGTGACCCCAAGGTAGCATTTGCCTGAGTATGGCTTCATGGAGTCCCAGTAAAAATTGGTCACCACAAAGAAGGCATGGTCACAATTTGTACCATTGTCAAGATGCAATGTAGAAGTTTACCAAGGCTTCTTCTGTAGCACCACCACAAAGGAGAACAGGGGCAGCATGTCCATAGAAACAGAACCACCTACGAGTTCCCTCCAAGTCACAAGCCATCCTGACTTGGAGCTACATCACCGTCCTTCGATGTCACTGGATCAAATTCTTCAAAATCCCTTCCTAGCACCACAAAACAGATTGTAAGCAGCTGGCGTGTCTAACCACCATCTTCTCAAGAGCAATTAGGCATGGCTAATAAACATTAGCCTTGTCAACAATGCCCACCTATCAGCAACAAACAAAAAATAAAGCACTTGGGACCCCAGCAAAGCTTTTACTATGCCCATGGTATGTTTGTCATGACTGACTTCACTAAACACCTTGGTAACATGATGAAGCCAGATAGCCTTGGGTTTGTGTTTGAAATAAACCAATGATCTATTTTAGAATTGCTGTTTTCTGGTCTTCATGCTCACAGTACTGTCTGATAAATTCAACACATCCCATATTCCAGCTTTCAGAACAAGTTAGGACATTATCATCTCCTGAGAAGTTCATCACATGACGTGTGTTGAGACTTGAACTGCTCAATTGCAGATGCAGCAGTGAATGGAATTCATGCCCCTTAAAAGCATTGCTGGATATTATAGTTTAGCATGATGTTAGTAGGTTTGTTAATCCAGAGCATCCAATGCAAATTTGGTCACTGCAGTTTATGAATCTCATGGTTTTTTTAAAAGTCTGGATATAAACATGAAGCCATTTGACTGTTGTGGGAACCCAATTGGCTCACGAATGTGAAATCTGTCATCCTTTTTGGTGTGACCTACACATGACTCCAGTTCCACATTCTTAACTGTTGTCTGCACTGGTTAGTAGGATACTCAGTTCTAATAAATTCCTTATAACTGCGTAGTTCAAGGAAGTGATTCATCACCAACTTTTCAGGCAACTAAGGATGGGAAATAAATGCTGTCCTTGCAACACCCACACCCCAAGACAAATACTGTAAAACGCCTTAAATCTTGAACATTTTCAGTGATTTGCAGTTTGATTAAAAAAGAGAAAGCCAACGCATGCAACAATTGCTGGCTTTGAAAAGGAACGGTAATGCTGGACCACAGCTTTTTTGTGTTCTTGTCCAAAATCTTATGCAGGCAGGTTGAACCAAATATAACATGGACAAGGAGATAAATAGGAATGAAAGAATTTTTGCAGCTTATAACTTAATTTTGGATCACTGTTCTAAGTGAGCCTCAGCATCAACAAGTAGCTATCATTTACCTGTATAGAATAGCATGTTAGTATGGGTCTGCTCAGTTTACATACAGTACTTAATATCTTGCACACATAATGAATCAAACACAGTTTTGACTACCAACATATGATTATTAGAATCAATATTGAGAGACGGGACTGGTGGATGTTAACCAGAGATGTGGCAAGCTACCCTTTTTTCATGCCAATTGCACTAGAACTCTGATTTTATAGGTCACGTTAAAAGAAATCTTACAGTTTCTTAGTCCTTCCTTGTCACTTAATTGCTCACGTAAGTGACTGCTGATATGCTGCCACTTACACTAAGAACAGCCAATTAAATATCCTGCATCCTGCAGCCTTCATTTCAGAGTGAGTTTGAAACATCTGTTAGGAGATTTTGAATTAATTTTGGATACAAATCCCCCTATGAAAAGGTGAGTGTCTTCATTCTGTGATAATCGAACTTTCATGAATCCAGTAAACTTCAGTCATCCTTTAGTATCTTAGATGTGCATTGTCATTCAAAAGGTAACATTAATATGCCTTTTCGCTTTCTTGTGTGGAGATCAACAATATCTTAGAAATGTGACTGATGGTTTTGATACTAACAGTGATAGTTGCCATTGGAAACTAGCTGATAAGTGCAACATATACAATACGATCTCACAGGGATAGACTGGGTTTACTGCTGTTCCCCGAGCCTCCTGTTGTTTTAGATTTAGTACTGCCCCAAGACATTTTTTGTTTTGGATCACATTCTACATAAATCTGGAAGTGGGAGTTAGTGTCAGTGATGGAGACTTGTGAAACTATCATCAATTGTTACGGAAACCCACCTGGTTCACTAGTATCCTTTAGGGAAGGAAATCTACCATCCTTAGCTGGTTTGAACTACACGTGACTCCAGACCCACAGAAATATGGTTGGTTCTTAACTGCCCTCTGGGCAACGGGGATGGGCACTAGATGCTGGTCTAGCCAGTGATGCGCACATCCCATGAAGCAGTATAACAAAATCTGGCCTATAGCTATGTAGTTGACCCTTAACTGTCCTCTCAAATTGTCTCGCAGGTCACACAGTTCAAAGGTGAACAGGGATGAGCAACAAATGCTGGCCTTGCCTAGGATCCCCAAGTCCCATGGAAAAATAAGTGTTAAAAATCTAATTTCATCCTCTGCTCAACTTCAAGCTCTTGATGACATCTTGCTGCTAATGTATTTGGGGATCTCAAGGCTGAAAACCTAGCTCAAGATCCGATTCCTTTAGCATTCTGGAAAGCTGAACTGGAGTTACCGTGGAATCTTGGTAATTATTTGAGAAGTTTGGGTAATGCAATAAACAAAATTGCAGGTGATTTGTAACTGCTGTAATCAGCATGTCTTCCTTAACCCTCACATTCCCAGTAGTAAACATCAATCCCTGCATTCATTTTTAAAATCCTTGAGGGATTATTGAAAGTGATACAGTTTCAAATCTCAGACCATTTCCATTTTGACAAAACAATACTCACACACTTCACAAAAATGGCACATGAAAAGACACGCTACTGAGCATTTGTAAAAGGTGCTGGGTACACCATGGACTCTGCTTCCCATTTTAATAGGGAAAAGAAACAAACAAACTTGCAGTGTGATTGCTCCTCTCATAGTCACAGAAAGTCCCAATAAATTCCACAGTTTCAACAATGCAGTCATTGCTTTATTGTTTGGAATGCATGGCAGCCAAAATTGTAGTCAACAAAATTCCAGATTCAGCCAATCTGATTAATCTGCTGTTGGCTGAGGAATGGTGAGAGGCCAGGACAACTTTCTGCTCATCTTCAACTGGTGCCATAGGGTGGGTAAATTTGATGAACACCTCAACAATGAAGTCAGCTTCTCTTTAATGGGGATGATTTTTATGTCAGTGAGGCACCTACCAGGCGTTGTCAATGTCCCATTCTTGCCTCCACAACTCTACCCAATCCCCTCACCTCCTTATTTCATTGACTACTTAATAATGTGGTCTTTGAGTGGTTTGTAGTGCTTCCTTTAAGGACGAGTGGCTACGCTGTCTTATGTCTCGAAGCAATGGGCAAAACATACCCTGACAACCTATTGGAACATGAACAGTGCAGTAGGAACCTACACAACCACTAGGCACCCAGTCTGCACATTCAGTGGAGGCTCTTGCCTGAAGCTGGGAGGAACTCTGGCCAGCACTATACGCAGTGGTTCAGAATCTACAGCAGGAATGGAGCAGTATGTTCTGCTTACACACGGTAAAAACAAACCCATAAAAAATAGATGGCATTCCTGACAATGCAGCATCAACCTAGATTCAAGTTTCATTGTTGGAGCAGTGTTGACTTCATGGTCAATTGTCATAATAATGCCTCCACCTGATCCTAATACGAAGGAATCAGCTTCCATGTTGAACTGCACCAGTTAAGCATGCCCAGTCAACTAATGGAAAAATACAATTTACTGCTTTATGAGTATTCATCCAACGATGTGTTTGCTTGACTGAAGAAGCTTGAGCTTCTGGAAGTGTTCTTTGAGTTACTTCGAGAGTGTCGATTAAAACTCATATTCCGTAAAGTCGTGCCCTTTTTACTGCCAGCCTCTGCACTATCATTCTCAGACGTGTCAAACTCCACCGTCATGTTGGATTCCATGCGGGAGATGATATAGGCGCTGTTCTGTCGAGTGGGCTGAAATCTGGTCAATTGCAGTTCCAGTTTGTCATAGGTGGAAAATTCAATGAAGGGGCACCATTGAAAAACCCTCTTGAACCCCGCTCGAAATCTGCAAGTATGCAAACAAAACAGAATGTTGAAGCTAATGGTTATTGCTGAGGCACAACCCCAAAAATGCAGGGGCTGAAGCCAAGCCTCATTGGTACTTGTACCAGGGAGCATATTACATTGTCACTACAGCTGACCCTGCTCAGGGCCTGGGGCTCAGACCAAATTCATTTTTTAATCATAGAATCCCTACAGTATGGAAACAGGCCCTTCAGTCCAACCAGTCCACACTGACCCTCAGAGTATCCCACCCAGACCCATCCCTGGACACTATGGACAATTTAGCATGGCCAATTCCACCTACCCTGCACACTTTTGGATTGTGGGAGGAAACCAGAGCCCCCAGAGGAAACCCACACAGACATGGGGAGAATGTGCAAACTCTGCACAGACAGTCACCCAAGGGTGGAATCAAACTCAGGTCCCTGGTGCTGTGAGGCAACAGTGCTAATCACTGAGCCACCATGCCACCCATGTTATCAATGAATCTGCTTCCAGCATTCCTTCAAGGTCTACATTATAAATCAGAACAACATAAGCACTTTGGCTAAACAAAAAAAAACTGAAAGAACTGAGGACTCTGGAAATCAGAAACAAAAACAAAAATTGCTGGAAAAACTCAACAAATCTGGCAGCATCTGTGGAGGGAAATCAGAGTTAACGTTTCAGGTCAAGTGACCCCCTTAGTCTGTAGGGAGTGGGAGGAGTTGAAGGAGAAGTTGTTAAGAGTAAGGACGAATTCAGTTAAGCGGATAAGGGTGTTGGTGGAGGGGGGAGTGGTTGGACGTGTGGGAGAGGAAGAAGCAGAGGGCTTTAAGGCCATCCGCGTGGGGAATGCAAGCATACAGGGACTGGAATGTCCATGGTGAAGATGAGGTGTTCGGGGCCAGGGAATTGGAAGTCGTGGAGGAGCTGAAGTGCGTGGGTGGTGTCTCGGACATAGGTGGGGAATTCCTGGACCGTTGTGGGTGGAGGTGAAGGGGTTCGGGGGCGAAAACAGAGTCAAGGTAAGCACAGATGAGTTCAGGTGGGGCAGGAGCAGGCAGAGGCAATGGGTTTAATTGAGTTTAATGGGTTTTGGGTTTAAATAGCTCATTTTGGATTGAAAAATATTTCAAGGTACAATCTAAATAAAAACTGTGCCAAGTTAAAAGAGGAAATGTTAAGACTGGTGATCAACAGCTTCATTAATAGGGTTTTAAAGGACGTCCTTTTAAGAGTATAGAAAGGTGAATGGGTGTGAGGGGTTTAGGAAGGAATTCAAAAACAGTGATTCAAGCATCTGAAGTTCTGGCAAATTGGAAATTCACATGAAAAGAGCACAACTAAGGGATAATGGAAAAGTAGAGTTTGGTATCATTAGTGCATTGATGGAAGCTGACACTATATCTATAGATGATGCGTCCAGGGCATAACACAAAGACGAGATTGGAGAGTGGTCTAAGAATAGATGTCTGCAAGACATTTTTTTGTGGATGGAAATACAAGTCACTATTGGAGATTACGGCTGGATTGGTAAAAGAGGAATCAAGTGAGGCTGTCCCAATGCAGGAGAAAAGTGGGAGAAGTATGGTATGATTTTTGAGTGTGTCAATAGGCCAAGAAAGATGGAGGAGGGTTAAAACATCATAATCAGTCAGGTATGTCCTTTTGTTTTGGTTTAGGATGTTTTCTGTTGTGGTAGATGGAGAAAGGTTCTTAAATAACGGGTCTTGAGAAAATGGACACAGATTTAGCAAGCAAAACTTTTCACAAATCACAAGTTCTAGACAGTGAGTTAAATTCACAGATAATTGTTCATATTCCTCGCAGTAAATGCGGAACTTACTGATGTTGTGCAACCAATGGGAATTGAGGCACTTGCTTGGATTCCCAATTTATACTCCATTGTGTGAAGTTGAGTGTCAAGGTCATTACTATTTTTTAAATATATTTAGATATTATTAAAAGGTAGTCTCAGCAGAATGATCCGTACATTTTCAATTAAATAATCAGTGAATGGGAAACACGTGCCTTCAGATTCACACCTGCTTAAACATGGGGCAGCATTTCGCAGAGGGTGGGGGAATGGACACCCCACCTTCCCAAAAGGGAAGTCAGTGGCCAGCTGACAGGCCCTGAAGAAGCCTACCCTGCAGCATCATGGGTAAATTAATACAGAGCGCCCCGTCAGTCTGTGCCTCAGTGGGAGCAAGCCCCACCTTCTGGAGCTGCCAGCCAATCACAATGATCAGCAGCTCCGGCAGTCCTGGAGAGTGGGCAGGCCTAGAAAGAAGACACAATGGAACCTGTGACCCAGGCTAGTAAAGGTCAAAAACAAAGTTGCCGGAAAAGCTCAGCAGGTCTGGTAGCATCTGTGGAAGAGAAAACAGAGTTAACGTTTCAGGTCTTGTGACCCTTCCTCAGAAAAGGTCAAGCCGCCCTGCTCTTAGCAGACCTGCTCTCTCATTAGAGAGACAACCGGTGTTGGTGGGACCCAAGAGTCACCATACCCAAGGCGAGGCGAGAGATTGAGAAGGAGGAGCCTTCGTGGTAATCTTAGCCAGTGCGGGAATTGAACCCATACTGTTGGTATCACTCTGCGTCACAGACCCAGGTGCCCAGCCAAACTCGTCCCCTCAGGTCAATCAGTAAATGGCATTGGGCAGGACAGGTTTGACCAGTTTAAGAAGGGAGTGGGTTTTAAGGGGCAAGTGGAGGAGAAGCTGAGGCACTCCTCTATGGGGAGTGTCATTAAACTGCGGAAGAGCAGGTATTGATCATTCATACCGGTGGTTAGGAGGTAGTTTTGTGAGTGGTGTGGGTGGTTGTTGGGTTGGGGGCTAGTTTTACAGATGACTTCGCCCACATGATTTCTTCATAGGCATAATGTTTCCCCTGGGCATTCAAACCCCACCCTACCACACACACTATACACGCTTCCATTAGGGATTACCAGAAATAATTGGGAGCGAGAATTACGGACAGGCTTCCCCTGAGTTTTCTCAGGAATGCTGCTGTAAGTTGGACAACCCTAAAAATACAGTGACCAAACTAACGTGATAAAACTTGCAATCAAAACTGGGACCTTCCGAGCCCGAACAGGTCAGCATTTGCTCACTGGTTTGATCTATTTTGTGGGAAGAAAGCAAAAGACAGAGCAAACAATGCAACCCCAAAAATGACCTCTTCGCATCTGCTAATTGGGTAAATTGAATATGGCCACCAAGCAACTATGGAAGTAATAAGGAACCGGTTACAAGCCACAAAATCTATGCAAGTAGATGCTGGGTGGAAAAATTTCCCATTCCCACATCATCCCCAAACAAGACTTTTCCAGACTTACCGGCTGTTTAGACAACAGTATATGATGGGGTTATGCATGTTGGAACTCATTGCCAGCAAGAACACTGTTAAATAAACCTGTTGTATGGGCTTCCAGCTGTTGACGTGTGGGTGCTGTTTGGTCACAAGAAAGAAGATGTGGTATGGCAGCCAGCAAATAGTGAAGGTAAACACCACCACAATCATCATTTTAACAACCTGCAGGAGAAAAGGAATTGTGTTATAATCAAAATATCAGCATCTTAATTGTCCCTAAGCATGTGACTGAGTGACACGGCTCATATCCAAAAACGAAAGAAACTTCTCTATATCAAACCTGTCGCGACTGCAGAACATCTCAACAGTGTTTTGTTGCAAATGGAACACATTTGAAGTGTTTTGCTGTTATAATGACCATAATAAAACCAAAAGGAGAAGTAGGCCATTCAGTCCATCCAGTCTGCTCTGCTATTCAATGAGATTATGGCTGATCTAGTAATCTTGAACTCTACTTTCCTGGTTTTCCCCATAACTCTTGATTTCCTTACTGATTAAAAATCAGTCTATCACAATTTAGGGGAATGTGGTAGTCAATTTGCCACAGCACACCTCTACAAATAGTGAAAGACCAGATTATTTCATTGTTTTATGGTGATTGAGGGATAGTTGTTGGCCAAGGTGCAGTGTGCTGCTGTAAGATCCAATATTCACCAGGAGGACACATAGGGCTTTGTCATAGAGTCTCATCCAACGAAAGGTACCTCCAACCATATAGCACACATTCTGCACTGAAACCTCTGACCTGGGGCTTCCAAAACAAAATAACAGGATTTTAATGAGGGCTAACATGCGGTGGTGTGATGGCTCAGTGGTTAGCACTGCTGCCTGACAGTGCCAGGGACCCAGGTTCAACTCTACCCTCAGGCAACTGTCTGTGTGGAGTTTGCACATTCTCCCTGTGTTTGTGTGCATTTTGTCCCACAGTCCAAAGATGTGTAGGCTAGGTGGATTGGCCATGTTATAGTGCTCAGGGATGTGTAGGCTAGGTGGATTAGCTACAGGAAATGCAAGGTAACTGGGTGGGGTGCTCTTTGGGGGCTTGGCACAGACTGGATGCCAACTTCCACCCTGTAGGGGTTCTGTAATTCTATACTTTGAAGAGTTCTACTGCCCCAGATGTTTGGGAATAAAGTGTACAGTCATTGTTTTAACAACTTAGAAATGTACACATTCATGATTAAGATGGTGATTTTACAGTGGAATCTCACAACATTTAAATTTCCTCAATCATTTTGCTCTCCTAAATTTATATCCACCCAAATCCCAAACAGTATATTAATAGACCCTCATCCCCATGTAAAAGTTGGCATATGTGATTTTACTGCAATGAGGTATGCTGTGAACAATTGAAGAGATCAAGACATTGTGCTGCTTGATACTTCACACAGAGTGTTTTGAGACCAAATTTTTCTACATGTCATGGAGCTCAATATCACTTGGAGCACTTCAGAGCTCAATATTTCCCACAGGAACTGGATTCAATATCACCCAGTGTGCATCCGATTTCAATATCAGCCTGGCATTCCAACCCAGGCATCTCACAATTCACTGGCATTTTGATGGCTCAGTCAGCCTTCATGAAGGTAGAATTGAGATATGGGTCAACCTTTGACAGACAAATATTCTTTCCGCTTTTGTTTTTACTAAAAAACAAATGCATTGAAGGGAAGGAAACGCATAAGGAACTTTGTTTTCTCAATTTGTTCCAAAAAGATCCACAGCCAGTTAAGAAATCGAGTCACCTAAAAAAATTTACTTGTGGGATGTCGACTGGGCCAGCATTTACTGCCAATCCCCAGTTACCCTTGAGAAAGTGGTGGTGAACTGCTGCAGTCCCTGTTCTGTAGGTAGACCGTCATTGCCCTTTGGGAGGGAATTTCAAGATTTTGACTCAGCGACAGTGAAGGAATGGTGGTATATTTCCGAATCATGTGGATAGCTTGAAGGGATACTCTTATGATGTCATAAAAATTGTAGCTTATTTGTACACAGCCAGGTCCCACCAGAATGAAAGGATGTTTCTATGTGTAGGCCCAGGCTTGGAGGGCCAAAGGGCCTGTTCCTATGCTGTAATTTTCTTTATTCTTTGGTGGTGTCTCTGGTAATATGAAGCTAAACTCTAAAGCATCAGAACTTAAGAGCCCATTCCAGTTAAACTATCAGTTTTTAGACCTGGAGAATTTTGGGCCATGATTTTTTTGCCTGATTAAAAACAAGACTTAGACACAATTCTGATCTTGTCTTATGCAATAATTCCAACTTTCTCAATCTAACATTGTTCAGAATATAATTTCTGCCTCTACAGTTATCTTCAGAACTCTCATGCGGATTATTGTCAAGTGATGGCATAGAAATAGCAAGTCTAAAAACACTGCATGAAAAGACTGTCATTTGGTAAGAGGAATGGGCAGTGTAAGTGTAAATGTCAGCATTAAGCAGATGCTTGAACAATATTACCAGGCTTTCCTAAAATATATATACTCACCTTTCACTGCATGACTGAAAGAATTGCTGCATTTCTGGAGGTGCTTCCTTTCAGAACAGAAAACAGAAAAATAGAATCCCTACAGTGTGGAAACAGGCCATTTGGCCCATCGAGTCCACACTGACCCTCCAAAAAGCATTCCCACTCACACCCACCCTCTACGCTATCCCTCTAACCCTGCATTTCCAATGGCTAACCTGCACACCTTTGAACTGTGGGAGGAAACTAGAGCACGAGGATGAAAGCCACACAGACCTGGGGAGAATGCGCAGGTTGTCACCTGAGGCTGGAATTGAACCTGGGTCCCTGGTGCTGTGAGGCAGCTATGCTAACCACTGCTTCACCATGTGGCCCACAGAAGTTAAATTGAGGCCATCATGTCGATCACATGTAAAACAATTACCCTTAATATTATGGGGAGAAGTGTAGGGCATTCTCCATGAATCCTGGCAATATTTACTTTTATTGGTAATGGAATACTTTCCATTTGCCTGGATGAGTGCAGCTACAACAAAATTTTCTCAACACTGTATATTGAACCTTTCTGCAGCCAAATTGCTCCTCATGTTTCCTTCATTACAACAGTTACTACAGGTAATGGAGTATTTTTGTAATGCTAATGGCTCTGGCATGACCTGAAATTGTGAAAAATGCTATATAAGTGAACATTTTCTCACAATGTAATTGAATCTCATTTCAAAACATTGATCAATGTGTATGTTCTGATCTATTGAATTTAAATTCAAGGCTGCTGGTAAATTGAGATAAATGAATCTTGCGTTAGTTTGACATGAAATCGATCACTGTGGAAGATAATCTTTATCATCACAACATTGCTTGCGTATCTGAATTAAACACAATGGTTCTGAATCATTTAAAGGAGATGAATTTTGAAGTGGAAGAGACGCTTCTCTAAGAGGTCCATGACCTTGGACATTGATATCACGCACAAAAGGTGCTCCTGCAGACACAGCCAATAAATGAACAGAAAAGAATAGGCAACAAAATATTCCAATATGCCAGATAGAGTTCTGCAGCAGACTTTGTAAACTTATGCATCTATAGACAATATCAAGCAATAGCAGATCTTCCATAATGTGGGCTCCATGAAGGTCAAAGGCTCTTCTTTCAACACGTCAATTCTCACTTTCGGAAATGCACCTTCGACTGCACCAATTCTCATACTAGTGATCTCTGCAAGGTCCATGTATGACTAACTGCCTCCAGTAGGTATGGGAATTACTGCTTGGCTTTGGGTCCTGATATTGGCACTGTGATAGAAGTGGCAACAGAGTGTTATTTGCAAGATTAGCCCATTGGTGGGTCAGAGGCTGTTCTCCCCATCGAATTAAGGCAAACTGTCAGGGCTGGAGGGCTAATAGGAGGCACCCCATACAGGGAGGCTCAATCTTGAGATGTTCTCTCAGCACTTTTAAATATTTGAAATTAAACATGGCCACTTTGTGACCACAGGTTTAGGTGGTCAGGTCAGTATAGAGGCTTCGGTGGAGGAGGAACATAGGAAATAAGAGTAAGCTGTTTGGCTGATCGAACATGCTCTTTATTTTAATCAGGTTATGGCTGATCCCTAGTTCAACCCCATTTCCCACACTATCCCCATATTCCTTGATCTGTCTGAGAGGTGAGGGCTGCACATCAAAGTGATCCTGGAATGTGGCTGTCCAGTCTCCCCCCAGGAGGGTACCTATTGGCAGCGCCCCACCACACACCCCCACCCCCGACCCCAGCTACACTTCTGATGCTACGGAGGGGGCTAGCAGTCTCATGTTAAAAATCTAACTGGACTCTGATCAATGGCTTTTATTGTCATACAAATCGACTTAACCATCTGATGGGCACTTGCATTTGCTAGCATTCTGTGCCTGCCCAACTCTATTTCTATGCTCATTTTTGGAACCTTAACCCTGCTCCAGGTATCTCCTTCTGATTTTAAGACATCCCCTCCAAAGCGCATTTGTTAATTTACTCATTGTCTATCACTCCGGCCCCAGCCCATCCAGGCTCTTGCTTGCCAGCTGGAAAATCGGTGACAGAAGCCTGTGCCGCCTCTTTTTGGGAAGGTCCTCATACCAGGAGCCTAACAGGCCACTGCATGGCCCTCCCTAGGATTAGGAGCCAAGGTGAGAAATTTCACCTGGTTAACCCAAGACCAGAGGCTCTCATGGTCAGCTGTGCCACAGGAGAAGGCAGTGGCTGCTCCTGGAGCAGCAGGCTCCAGAATCCCAGGTCCAAAGTGAGTAACGTTTGGCATGATTTCACAGGGCCAAGGTTGGAGGGTGAATATACAGGGGTTTGGGCAGCAAGTGGACCTCAGTGAAACCCTTTCCTTTCCCTTTCCCTTTCCAAGTGTCTTGATCAGTTATTGATTGACGAGGGGCCCCCATTCAGAGCTGACCAACACATTTTACCCATAATTCATGTTGCACAGCAACAGGCCCACCTGCAGCGGTAGAACAATAGCATGGAGTGGTCATTAATTGGCCTCTTAATAGTCTCATTTTGCTCTGGGCCAGAAGGTTGGCCATTTCCTTACCCGAGCTGAAGCAGGAAGGAAGGCAGTAGATAACAAGGTGTGGGGCTGGATGAACGCAGCAGGCCAAGCAGCATCATAGGAGCAGGAAAGCTTGATGTTTCGGGCCTAGACCCTTCATCAGCTTTCCTGCTCCTATGATGCTGCTTGGCCTGCTGTGTTCATCCAGCCCCATACCTTGTTATCTCGGATTCTCCAGCATCTGCAGTACCTTTTATCTCTGAAGGCAGTAGGTTCAGGTTTGACCACCACCAACCTAAAGATATACCCTTCCTGCCTCCAAAGTTCACCACTGCAAAGAGCAGAAGGTACTGCCGATGGAATGGTGTTTTGCGTCTGTCTTCAACAAATAAAAGAGGACACTTCCAGCACTACAGTAAAGGAGGAGGTAGCTAAGAATTTGGAGAGGATAAAACAGACAAAAGGAGCTACTTAAAAAATGAAAGGTGAATATAGCTCAAAGGAGAAAAATTTTCCCACAACTCCATCCCACACCTTCCTGTCCAAATTGGATACATCCTAGTCGATGAAAGAAGTAAAGGTGGAATTTGCAGAGGGTCTGAACACAGCCTCCTAACCCTCCTTAGATATGTAAGTAGTGCTGCGAGGCTGGTTACATCCTGTTCCAGATGGACTGAAGGATAAACCAGGTAACTACAGGATGGTCATCCTATTGTTAATGCTGGGGAAGCTTTGAGATGCAGCAATTCCAGGAAAAATTAATATGGAAAAACATGTCGGTTCTATATGTTTCAGGAAAAGATTAACTTAATTCAGTTCTTTGAATGAAGTGACAGTGGGGTACACATCATTCACACTATCTACTTCCATATTCAAATCATCTCCTGCTTCCACCTCAGACTCAAACCATCTGCTCCTGAAACCCTCATTCACACCTATGTTACCTCGAGGCTTGAACACTCTGGGACGCTCCTACTCTTCCTCCTACGTGCTTGTGGACATCCCAAGATCAGCTGCCCTTCCTTGTTTGCCCCTAGTCCTCATTAATGTCCACTGGCTCTTGGTGGAACAACATCTTGAATTTAAAATTCTTGTACTTGTTTTTAAAATCTCCCCTTGGTGTCAGACTCTGGACCCAAGTCTCTGTAAGCTCTTAGACCTGCACAACCCTCCAAGACATCTCTGCTCATCTGAATCTGGCCTCCTCAGCATCACTGATTTTAATTAATTCACCAGTGGTCATTACACTTCCAGCACTGGGCTTCCCTCTCTAACCTTCTCCATCTCTCTTTCTTCCTTTAAAATATTTTTTTAAAATCGTTTTCCTTTTCGTCAGCTGTCCCAGACACCTTGGCCCGATGTCAAATTTTGTTTTATCACTCTCTAGCGATTTGAGACATTTTATTATGTTAGAACGTCTATTTATAGAGAAGTCATTACTGAAAGCACAAGAACAAAGCACTGGGGTCATTTCTAGTGGAATAGGATTGAAATACAAGGAAGTTATGTTAAAATTATTCAAAATTTTGATTATCTCACACTTGGAGTATTGTGAAGTATTTGGAGTTCCAGTCTCCATTTCATTTAAAAGGATAGTGAGTTATTAAGCAAGGTGAAACATAAATTAGAAGAATAGCAAAATTGAGAGGTTATATCTATTAGGGAATACTGATCAGGCTGGAGTATTTTATAAAAGGGAAATCTGAAGGGGGAGGTCATTGTGACCTATGGTTTTTGAGGAAAATGATTGGAATCCATTGGAAATCAAAGCAAACATCCCCAGCTCAGGTACTAGGGTAAATTTCCTTTCTTCTTAATATCTAAAATCCAAACTCTAACATCCCACCGCAATATTGTATATTGTGAATTTTCTATCACCCACCATTCCTGGCTTTTCCAAATAAGTCTGTTTAGATTATTGCCAAATGAGTGAGTTTTACAATTCAAATTCTCACTCCCAGGGAACCAAGCTATGTCCTAAAAGAACAGATGACAAACGGGTTATGAAAAATGAATTATATATTTTGAAATGCCTCTGAACAGATCACGTGGATTTTCATAGCATTGCTCTGCATCACTGTTCCTTTGAAAGTGGGTAGTAGCACTCATATTAAATTTGCAAGCGTTGAAGAGTTCTCCATTTCATGCTTTACTTGTCAGCAAAGAAAATAAATGAGTTGTCACTTAAAGTAGCTGAAATCTTTGACCTAGAAAATGGTCTGCAGTTATTTTTGAGCACGCGATAGTGGAGGTACAGCTTGGAACCTTTTACTGCTGACCACAAAAGCTTCAAGTTCCACTCTCTGAGAACAATCTGCATTTGGAATGGATTCCAGGTTGGAGCCTATTGACCTGAAGAAATTGACAGCTTCTGAGTATAACAGGTTAGAATTAATGAAATATAAGATGTTACATATAGGATGTGTTAGTTTAATCAATGCGGATTATATATAAATTAATGGTGAAATTAATTTAAACTGATACATGAGACTCATATTATGCACCTGTACTGAAAAACAAGGATAAAGAGCTTAAATGTCACAATGCAGAACTGTCTATCGTACAACTGTGGACACTGACGAATTCTGTCACAGAAATCAAAATTAATTTTTCCGCATATTTAAAATGTATTTTGTTTTAACCTTTCGTTTGGCCTTGAGCTGCTCGTGGTAGTTTTCTGATGTATCACCAGGAATTTCCCCACCCCACAGTGTGAATCCAACGATGGTGTATGTAATGGCCATCACAACTAATGGCAGCAGGTAAACCAGGACAAGCACAGCAATTTGGTAACTGCAAGAGAATGGCAAAACATGAATAATTGCAAACCAATATTCAACTGATAGCAATGGCAGCCAGTACTTGGAAGGAGTTCTTGTGTGGTTCTCACCACCACTAATGTACTTCTGGCACTGACCTATCGGAGTCCTAAGTTTAATTAATCTTGCTGTTCTGGACAAAGGTCATCCACAAGTATCTGTTATAGGTTCCCTGACTCCCCCTTGACTACACTTCCTCACATGCTGCTTCCTAAAAGGAATTTATTCCATTCTTCTAGTTTCTCCATCTATATCGCATCTGGGTGATGCAGACTTCACTCAACTAAGGATACATTCCCACCATGATTGACAGGACCCTTGAGATATCACTGAACCCCAGAATCACAATAGAGTTCTCCTTGTCCTCTTTATCTAAAGCATCAACTTTGCCATTCGTGCCTCCTCCAATGTGTTGCTAGCACTAAATTCATCTTGCCCTCCCTATTCAGCATTCCAAAAGGGACCGCTCCCTTTGTGATATCCTGATCCTTACCTACAGAGGATGATGAAATGCTTGGTCAGGATGGTGTGCAACTTGAGGACAAAGTTGCAGGTGGGGGTGTATCCCTTGGTCTTTTAGTCTCACAGCCAGTGAGTTTGGCGAGAGCTGTCAAAGGAGCTTAGGTGAGTCATTGCATGTTGTAAACTGTACACACTGTCGCCATGGCTTTGGTGGAAGGTGTGAATGCTCAAGGCAGTGAATGGGGTGCAAATAAAGTGGGCTTCTTAATGTGTTCTGTACAATATTTAGCTTCTCGAATGCTGTTGTGTTGCAAGTGGTAGGTAATTATTTCTTTACTCATTCATTGGATGTGTTCACCAATGGCAAGGCAATATCTATTGCCCATTCATAACTGCCCTCAAGTGTGGTGGTGCTGAGCTGCCTTCTTGAACCACAGTGCTGTTACTGTGCACAGATCATCACTGGACAGGATGATCTGTTTAATGCTTAGAGTTAGGGGCTAAGGCAATATTTTTGCTACTGCTCTATGTCTTGTCAGAAGCAGGCAAGGAAATTTGGTCCAATTCTCTCACCAATGGACAGACTTGTGCACTGTGGTAGTTTCCTGATGTATCCATTGTCCGAAAAAGTGATTTATTGGCAGAAAATCTCACCTAAATAACAAGAAGCTGGAGAGACCACATCGATGCTCAAACAGAAAGAAAATGCTGTCCTGTGAGGAGTGAGACAGGACAGTGATGAAGAAGTCAGCAGTATCCTGTGGCTTGATTTTTAACATGAATTTATTTCCAAACTAAATGCCAATTCCCTGTAGTGTAATACAAACTGCGCAATGACGTGAGGATGTTTCATGATGTTTGTACAGTCCTTAGTCCCATTTGTAACTCCTCAGATAATGAAGCCACGTTTAGCAAGAACTCTGCAGCAATCATGAGAACAAGTTCCAAAGGTTCAAAAATAACTCATGGAATGTCAGGACGAATAAGCAGAAAATAGATTCACCCTACTCCAAGATTTAGATTCTGAGTCTTTCTAGCTCATTGGGTGAAATCTTAGAGGGACCTGAATGACGATGGGGTGTGATGAGAAATCTAGAGAATCATGTGAGAAGCCCAACGAGGCCTTTCTCGAAATTGTGAGCAACTCTTTGCATTTTCAAAACAGAGTTCCGGATCTTTAGCTGCGACACTTGCCATATAATGGAGATTATTGGGTATTGTTGGCCTTACTCACTGAAAATATCATCTTTATTAATCAGTTGCTTCCTCTTCTACCACTCACCGTGAGGAAACTAAGTGCTGACAGCTCACAGCAGGAAGGTCAGTCAGTATGGGTTGCTGGTGATTCCAGCTCACTGCCTGCTCCTCTGGGACACCCGGCAACAAGTCTCAACAGCACAAATCACTGTGGACATGGCTGCCAGTATCCAACACCTACCAACCTCTCAGAAATCTCGTGGCACCTTTACAATCTATTTAGAGGATGTTTCAGCACTTTAAAGCTGCACTTCGGGGTGTGCTAGCAACTAGAAATTGAACTGCTACAAGGACACTTTGCACACAGGAAAGGTACCTAGGTCAGGGCTTGCAACAGGCAGCGTTTCAGAGTTTCAGAGACAGTAGGAACTGCAGATGCTGGAGAATCTGAGACAACAAGGTGTAGAGCTGGATGAACACAGCAGGCCAGGCAGCATCAGAGGAGCAGGAAGGCTGATGCCTAATGGTATCAATGTGGACTTCACGAGCTTCAAAATCTCCCCTCCCCCAACCGCATCCCAAAACCAGCCCAGCTCGTCCCCACCTCCCTAACCTGTCCTTCCACCTATCCCCTCCTCCCACCTCAAGCCCCACCCCCATCTCCTACCTACTAACCTCATCCCGCCCCCTTGACCTGTCCATCCTCCCTGGACTGACCTATCTCCTCCCTACCTCCCCACCTACACTCACCTTTACTGGCTCCATCCCCATCTCTTTGACCTGTCTGTCTCCTCTCCACCTATCTTCTCCCCTATCCATCTTCTATCCACCTTCCCCTCTCTCCCTATTTATTTCAGAACCTCTTTTCCCTCCCCCATTTCTGAAGAAGGGTCTAGGCCTGAAACATCAGCTTTCCTGCTCCTACGATGCTGCCTGGCCTGCTGTGTTCATCCAGCTCTACACCTTATTGTCTCAGCATTTCAGAGTTGTTTACTTGTTCACCTTGAGGCTATCCTGATGCTCACAGTATTCCTGCCTTACCTTCTTGGCATTAGATCCTCTCCCCCACCGGTCCCCCAGCTCTGCCCTTCCACACCCCCGCCCTGCCCCACCCCAGACTGAGCTTCCCGGCTCACGTTACTTCTTTCGTGCCAGTTAGTGCAGAATGTTTGTCGTACCTGCCAGCAATCCTCAGTGAAGTTCACAGTGATACTGTCCTGGTCACTATGTCAAGGGCAGCCTCCATTGTCAGTCTTGGACACAGTCAGTCGGCCACTCAGGACATTCAGAGACAAGACTGTCTCCTCATAGGAGGTGAGTAACCAAATGTCCGGCAGCCTACCACCAGTCGTGTCTCTTACTCCCCTCTTCTTCTCCTGAGAGGGCTTGAGTGAGATGAAAATGGCTAGTTCAGCTGTTTATTCTTTATTCATTCTCAAGATGAGGGCATCGCTGGCCAGGCTGCATTTATTGCCCATCCCTAATTGCCCAGAGGACATTTAAGAGTCAACCACATTGTTGTGGGTCTGAAGTCACGTGTAGGCCAGACCAGGTAAGGATGGCAGTTTCCTTCCCTAAAGGGCATTAATGAAACAGATGATGCGGTGGCCGAAAGGTGTCTTGAGTGAGTGACTAATCAGTGCAGAGTCTATGCAGGGTTAGGAGAGAGACAACGGAGCAAGTGAGAGAGGATGTTGCAGGCAATAGTGAGGGTGGTTGAGCATCAGCCTGGGTAGGAGATGGGTACAGTAACAGAGTGAGTATGAGGAGCAGAGAGAAGATGGTGATACTATGGTGGATTGGAGAAGATCACTTACCATCTTCCAGGGACTTTCATTTTTGTGTGGTCTGAAAGAGTGGAAAATGCTTGTCAGCAATATAGGGAAGCTGAGGCTTATGGAACTGTTGATGAATAGGGAGGTGTGGTTGAGTTTACTGGCACTGCCAATTAATTATTTAATTATGTCGAGCCCAGGCAGGAAGTACCTGTCAATATTGTGAAATCTGTCAATTGGCTACAACCACAACTTCACTCTCAACTAGGGTAACAATTGCATTGTCTATGGCTGTCAAACTGAGCATTGCTTTAACTAATTGTGATGAATAAAAGATTGAGGGCTTTGGGGACTAGCTTAGCATGGAGAAAAATGTTCATGGATAGAAAGGACAACTAAAATCATCATACGATCATCTCATTCAGATGTGTCAAGTATGTTTCATGGGATAGGAAGAAATTGCTCTTTACATTTGGTCATCCATTTTTGATCCTGAGAAGGTAATGGTGACCTTCTTCTTGAACAATTGCTGTCTACGTGGTAGAGCTACCTCAACAGTGCCGTTAGCCGTGGAATTTTGCGTATCTGACCCAGCAATAAAGAAGGTACGGTGATAAATATCCAAGTTGGGTTAGTGTGTGATGGAGATTGTGCATTGGCCTGCAGAAGATGGAGTGTTGCTGAAAGTGGCTTAGATGATATGTCCAACCTGATCTGCTTGAAGTTGAAACTGGCTACCTGAAGTGGGACAAAGTTTCATTCACCCCCAAATCTGCCACAGGTAACTGTCTGCATCTGGAATCCAAATATGCTATTGGCTGTTTTTCTATGTTAGTTCAATAGGAACCCCGTGAACCCTTGACATGCACATCTTCAACTCTTCCATTGCTGTTTCCAAGTATTTCTTTGTATAGGTTAAGTATCTTTCCTTTGAATATTTATTCTCTCCTGTAAAATGTCAGCTCACACTTACATGAAGTCTCCTGGCCAATATAAAAGGCAGAGGACCCGTCCTGGCTGATGCTTGATTTCTGAATAGTAGCACTGAGGGAATGCAAGAATAACAGCCAGGCTCCAGATGCTCACAATAATGACTTTGGTTGTAGTTGCTGATAGTCTTGGCTGTAAAGGATGTATAATGACCATGTACCTACAAAAACAGGAAAGAAAATGAATCAATCAGTCCTTTCTATAGTTAATTTGGTAGATTGGATATAATACATATCGTGTACTTATGGGAAATTTCTTCTTTTTATTCATTTTTCAGTGAATTTCCATGAACAATTTCGCACCATCGAAGAAAATTCAATGCAACTTGCTCTCTTTCTCTCCCGTTGGACAAAAGTCAAATGAACTTGTCCAGATCTAAGCATCATCCCTCCAGTGTAAGTTCTGTCAATTTTCCCCAGACTCCTCATTCTCCAGGCCCTGACACAGAGCTTTGATTTGGAAAATGAACTACAGTTGCCACTCTGAGAAATCTACAGCAGTAGGAAATATGGCAACCAATTTGAGCGGAGCATTGTTCCATGAACAACTTGATAATGACTGGATGATCTATTTTTGAGATGTACTGAAGGACTAGTGTCAGCAGGATCCTGAGAGAATATCCCTTTTCTTCAAAACGTGGGACCATTTATGTTATCTTGAGATCATAGATGGGTCCTTATTTTAAATTTTGTCAGAAAGACGACACTCCAACAGTGCAACACTCATTCCATGCTACAGGGATTCAGTCTTTAAAAAGTAGATAGTGTTAGATATGAAAGTACTTCAGCAGTCCATAGTAAGAAGCTGTATGAATGTAAACACCCTCTCTCAATACAATCCAAATAAACAAATTCATGACCATGCAATCAGTAAGTAATCTCCAAAACTTTTTGAAACCAGCTTTCTGAAGTTACAATAACAACAGTTTGCGTCAAGTACCACCTGTAATATTGCAAAATGGAGGAAAAAAGTGCTAATTCATCTAGGGTTAAGACCTGAAGTCAAAAACATTTGTGTTTTTCTAAGACGTATTGAGATGTGTAGATGTAATGGGTTTAAAGGTGCAGGAGTTCTGAAGAGGGAGTCCGTAGCATCTGGAGAATGTGACACCAATTACAAAGGAAAGGGAGGTGCAAAGAACCTAAATGCAAACAGCTAAATCAGGTGCACAAGGCCGCGGGAGAGTGTTCGTGAGAAGATTTGAGGATGAAAACACGTGTTTAAATTCAATACAATTGGAGGCAGGAGCAAGAACAGAGCAGAGGACTTGATGATGGATGAGTTGGACATAGTAGACCTGTATATGAGCAGCTATGTTTCTGCAAAGTGGAAGAATGACCAGCCAACAAAGACTGCACTATTGTAACAATGTCCACAGGTAACAAACATTTACATTGATGTTTAGTGAGCATAATTTAATTGTTTGGAAAAGCAACAAACTGGGTGGGCACTTGAGAGAGATAGGATTGCAGGGCAACAGGCAGCGCACTCTGGAATATTCTTCCGCATTCTAATCTCCATACACTTGACGTCATCCAAACCTCTGCTGCATATGTTTCAACCAGTATGAAGTTCCACTATCATTCCTGAGCTTGCTGTCATCTAGTGACTCCTAATAAAGCAACATTTTGATTTTCTAATTCTTATCTTTCATCCCAAATATCCCAGGGCCTCACCTTCCCTTTAACTGTAATCTCCTATAGACTCACAACCATCCAGCCCAACTGCACTCCTCTAATTCTGGCCCTTTGAGTGTGTAAATTTTAATTGTTCCACCATTGGTGACAGCAACTTTACTCTTGCCCTTAAGCTCTAGAATACTCCCCCTACTCTCTGCCTCTCTATGTTACTTTCTTCTTTAAGCTACACCCTGAAACCTACTACTCTGACCAAACCTTTCTCTTCTGGCCCAAAATCTCCTCATGTGGCTCATTGTCATATTTTGTTTTATAATATGTCTAAGAGATGCCCTGGTCATTTTATTACTTTAAAAATATTACATAAAAATAAGGTATTGTTGCTGCAATATATCATTCCCAATTCTTGCCACAATGTTGTCTCATGGTCCTCTTTTAAATCTATTACAAAACTGAGCAAACAGACCTTTCCAGTTCTATTACTTAGACAGCTGTATTTATTGAGGTGAAAAAATATTTTGAACAAATGAGAATAATCAGTTCCCAGTAGTTAATTCAGAAAGATCACAGGTTCAGTTTCTAGTAAAGATTTAAAAATTCTCCTACTCAAGGAACATTGGATGGTCAAACTTTTCTATCTCTTTGACCAAGTTTTTGATTGCTTGTCCTCATATTTCTGTGACTCAGGGTCAGACTTTGCTTCTGTGAAGTACATTGGTCAGACTGATCAAACTAGAAACAAGTTATAGAAGGTAAATAATAGGCAACTGAAATTAAAGAAGCATCAAACCCAGCCAATACCAATTGTTTACTCAAGTAGGAATTTAAATCAATGCTTATTCCTACACGAACATACAGGCATTTACTGAAATAATCAAGTTTGCAACTATAATGACTACAAGCTCGTGCATGTCTGTTGAGGTATTCACCCTTGAATAAATCATTCAGAAAACTCTGACCTCTTGAGGTGACTCTCTAAATTACAACATCAGCGAAATTTTCAAAACAAACCATTTAATTGGCCGAAAAGTGACATCCTGTGGTTTTGCAGGACACTATACAAATGGACTAAACTGAGAGTTCTGCGAAAGGGTCACTGGACCCGAAACGTTAACTGTAATTTTTATCCACAGACGCTGCCAGATCTGCTGAGCTTTTCTAGCAATTTTCGTTTTTGTTTTTGATTTCCAGCATCTGCAGTTCTTTCAGTTTTTATACAAATGGATTGTTTTTACTTCCATCTTTACGTTTAGATGAGGCATTGTTCAGCAGTGAAGCATATTTGTTTTAGAGCATTCACGTGTATTAGCTAATTTTATTCATACCTGAAGATAGTGGGATTGGTAGATAAAGTACTTAAGAAGGCATATGGGATAGTTGCCTTGATTAGCCATGGCACAGAGTTAAGAGCAGGGAGATTTTGCTTGAACTGTATAAAATGGTAGTCAGGCCACAGATAGAGAGCTGTGTGCAGTTCTGGAATCTACATAATAGGAAAGATGTGATAGCACTGGAGAGGGTAGAGATGAGATTGACCAGAATGTTGCCTGGATAGTTTCAGTTAGAAGAGAGATCAGATAGACTGGGATTGTTTTCCTTGGAGCAGAGGAGACTGAGGGGAGACGTGATTGAGTTGTATAAAATTGGGGGGCATAGACAGGGTAGACAGGAATGAATGTCTCCCCTTGGTGAAGGGATCAATGACCAGGGGGCATAGATTTAAGGTTGGGGCAGGATATTTAGAAGGGATGTAAAGATTTTTTTTCACTCAAAGGATGACAGGAATCTGGAAAGCATTGCCAATGAGGGTGGTAGAGGCAGAAACCCTCATGCATCTAAGTACTATTTAGATGTGCACCTGCAATGCCAAGGCATATAAGGCTACGGGCCAAGACAAAGAAATAAGATAGAAGCAGAATTTGGCCTTTCAGCCCATCGAGTCTTCTCTGTCATTTGATCATGCTGATATGTTTCTCAACCCCATTCTCCTCCCTTCTCCCTGTAACCCTTGATTCTCTTACCAATCAAGAACCTATCTATCTCTGTCTAAAATTCACTCGATGACTTGGCATCCACACATTCACCATTGTCTGGCTAAAAAAAAATTTCCTTATCTTAATTCTAAAGGATCATCCCTTCAGGTGGCCTCGGGCCCAAGTCTCTCCCACTAGTGGAAACATCTTCTCCATGTTCACTCTATCCAGGCCTCTCAGTATTCGAGAACTTTCAATCAGATCTCCTTCATCCTTCTAAACATCATCAACTACGGACCCAGAGTTCTCAACTGCTCCTCATATGACACATCCTTCATCCCCAGCATCATTCTTGTGAACCTCCTCTGGACTTGTCCCATGCCAGCACATCCTTCCTTAGATATGGGGCCCAAAACTGCTCCCAATATTCTGAACGCAGTCTGACCAGAGCCTTATATAGCCTTAGCAGTACATCCCTGCTTTTGTATTCTAGCCCTCTTGAAAAGTATGCTAAAATTGCATTTGCCTTGCTAACTGCCAATTGAAACTGCATGTTAACCTTAACAGAATTCGGTACAAGGACTCCCAAGTCCCTTTGTGCTTCAGATTTCCAAAGTCTTTCCAATGCAGAAAATAGTCTATGCCTCTATTCTTCCTACCTCACACTTTCCACATTGTATTCCATCTGCTACAAATTTACCCATTTTCCAAACCTGTCCAAGTCCTCCTGCAGCCTGTCTGTTTCCTCAACACTACTTGTCCCTCTACTATCTTTGTGTCATCTGCAAACTTAGCAACAATGCCCTTAGTTTCTTTGCCCAGATCCTTAATGTGTAACGTGAATAGTTGTGGTTGTAACATGGATCCCTGCGGAACTTTACTTGTCACTGGCAGCCATTCCTGAAAAAGACCCCTTTATCCTTACTGTCTGCCTTCTGCCAATCAGGCATTCCTGTATCCATGCCAGTACCTTGCCCCTATCACCACAGACTCATTTCGTTTAGCAGCCTCCTGTGTGGCACCTTGTCAAAGGCCTTCTGGAAATCCAAATAGATCATGTCCACTGGTTCTCCTTTGTCTAACTTGCTCATTACCTCCTCAAAGAATTCTAATTCATTTGTCAGGCATGATCTCCCCTCGACAAAGCTGTGCTGACTCAGTCCTATTTTACAACACACTTCTGATTACTCTGCAATCTCATCATTAAAAATAGAGTCTAAAATCTTACTGATGACTGAGGTCAGGCGAACCGGCCTATGGTTTCCTGTCTTCTGACCCCCTCCCTTCTTAAAAGGGTTGTTAAATTAGCCATTTTCCAGTCCTGAGGGACCATCCCTAATTCCACTGATTCCTGAAAGATCGCCACCAATGCCTCTGCAATCTCCTCAGCTATCTCCTTCAGAACCCGGGAGTGTTATCCATCTGGTCCGGGTGATTTATCCACCTTCAGACCTTTCAGCTTCCCCAGTACCTTCTCCTTCATGATGGTCACTAACCTCACCTCTGTCCCCCAACTCTCTTGAAGTTCTAGTCCACTGTTGGTGTCTTTCACTATGAAAACTGATGCAAGGTACCTGTTCAGTTCCTGTGCCATTTCTTTGCTCCCCATCACTATTTTCCAGCCTCAGTTTCCATCGGTCCAATGTCCACTCTTGCCTCGCTCTTAATTTTTAGGTACCTAAAAAGAATTGTAATCTTCTAATACACTGCTGGCTAATTTACTTTCATATTTCATATACTCTTAAGTATCTATTGGTGAAATAGCTATTTTCTAAAATAAAAATCAGGAATTGATGAAACTATTCATTACACTTAGCTTACTTTGATCCCTTATTTTAAAAAAAACTGGGACTACCAGACTCAGTTCAAAAATCCAATAAGCATATACAACTGTCAATCAGGCTGTGAAGTGACAAGTACCCTACTGTGGTGTGTTTGTGAAATAAGTTATGAAGCATTAATCCTGGTAACTTTAGATCTTCTTCCATCAGGTCAAAAGTGCGTAAGTCAGTCGAATTAGCAAAAATCAGATGAGCCTAGGGCAACAGCACTTTAACCTGTGTAGCTGCCTCAGTGAGCTGCAGACGTGTGATCTAGAAAATAATAGTTGTCATGTTCAAGGATGAGACTTCTGGATGTGGTCCTCCAGAGCCATTTCATAAGTGTTGAGAAGCTCTCCACCTTGACGAAAAATCAGGCCGAAATATTTGTTCAATGCCTCTGCCATTTCCTCGTTTGCCATGGTAATTTCTCTAGATCAGGTAGATAGACAATCATTGAGATAAAAAGAAGCAAGCATCCTTTTGGTTGGTTACCTAATCTATTGGTCCAACCAGTAGAGTTAACATCTAGTTATAGGCTTGAATTGGCTGGGAGCTTGCAAGTTGTTTGGGTGTCAGAAACCTAGTGTGTGCTGTGTAATTAGGTTCAATATCGCAGGAATAGCAATAACTAGATTTGCGCAGGAACCTATGCTGGAATGAAGATTAGTCATAAATACACAACACCGAGTACAGCTTCCCACTAGCTTAGAATTGCAATGTAGCCAGTTACATGTTTCAAATCAATCAGAGAAACAATGAGAATTAGTTTAGAATATGTAAAGTACATAAAAGGACAAGTTCAATAATTCATCACATAGGGATCCATTTGACAGGAAC
This sequence comes from Ginglymostoma cirratum, assembly GCA_024137785.1. Lineage (NCBI taxonomy): Eukaryota > Metazoa > Chordata > Chondrichthyes > Orectolobiformes > Ginglymostomatidae > Ginglymostoma > Ginglymostoma cirratum. Next base: position 6,147,806 of record JAHRHZ010000024.1, read on the forward strand.
ATTGCTTAGTATTGTGATATTTACCTTCTCTCCAACATTATTTGGAAGCCTTACACAAGGGACTTTCCATTAAGCAGTAAGAAAGATTGGTATTTGGACAAAACAAAGGTCATGAAACAATCTTTAGGAAAAAAAGGAGACAGATGGACAAAAGCACATTCTGGTAAATCACTGATTCAGCTAAACAAATAGTAGAATGGTCAAAGACTAGGAAAGTCTATTAAACAATATACTAGAATCAGCACAGATGGTCAGCAAGATGTGCAAATGGAGTTTTCCCACAAAGGAGACTAAGTTCCAGAAATGTTAAAAAGTAAGCCCTGTTATACTAAAGCTTAAAGGATTAAACATCAAAAAGCATCCTATGTCAGATAGATTATGTCTTGAGATTTTCTTAACAAATAAAATAATGAAGTCTTAGCTGCTATCTTTAGGATCTGAACTAATGTGTGAGCCTTAATTCCAGGAACAATTTATGTGTGTTCCCAACTTCCTGAGATAAAGTAAGGATGATACAGTAACTACAGACTGAGTAGCCTCGCCATAAAGAGAATACATAAGGGCATTTTATAAAGTTACAACCAGGAACCATCTAAAAACATAGAACTAAAACTCCCAATGGTATGGGGCGGGGGGTTGGGGGGTGGGGAAGGAATTGGTGGCGGGGCAGGGGTAGACTCTAGCTTGCTTTCTCACACCAACCCACAAAATTTGAAGTGGAACCTGGATTGGGCAGGAAGTGATGAAGTCTACACAACAATCCAGGTTTTCAGCCAAGGACAAGTGAGGAGCCTGATAAGTTCTTTGTCAGTCTCAACAGAAAGCAACTGTGGGGACATGCCTATGGGTCTTTCTCAGTTAACATGGTCTGGGAAGCAACCTTAATATTACCAAATGAGAGGTGTATAGAGACCTGGCATAGGTGCAGGGAGAGAATGTAAGGTAAATGGAGGACTTATATCATGTGGTCAAGTTCTGAAGTTGTGGAATTTAATATTGAGTCCTAGAGGCTTAAATGAAAATGAAGTGTTGTTCCTTGAGCCTGACCTTCCAGCGCACTGTAGCCAAACGAAGCAGAAGCAGACCTACAAGAGCCTGATGGTCACTCCTCCCTCCTCCAGCTGTTACTTTGGACAGGAAAGGGGAAATTTCAATATACAAGGTGAGAATTAGGAGCAAAAGACTGTAGCAGCTAAAGACCATTCTTCATTGGAAAGTCTTTCCATACATATAAGGGAACATCCAATCTTCTGACACAGAAGGGTGGAATTTTCAATGTGGGACTGGGAATCTCACAACCAGATGATTCTGCGTCCCTGGAAGGAACCTTCCTTTTAGCACGGTCATTGTGGAGATGGGCATAAAAGTCAAAGCTCCTTCCACTCCAGCGCATACTCACGAGAGCATCCAGGAAAAAGTCTACCCCACTGAGCGCCTCATATTTATGAACAGGTTTTTGCATGCATGCTTTTATGGTGTTGGACCAATAAAATCATGCCCATGAATGTTATTCCAGCTGGCTGGGTGTTTATGGGTATGCAAGACATACAAATGAGATGAACTACTGAATGCAAGAAAAGCTATTGAATGTTTTTGGGAACTTAAGAGCAAAACCATAACTCAATATCAGGAAACTGTGTTTTTGTCTCCTGCACAATTACGTTCCCTCTGCATGGCCTTCCAAAAGCTTTGGGCAGGCCTGAAAGATTCCACCCCCGTCTCTGGTGCCAGTCATGTTTGGTGCTACTTCTGTCTTGCTAACTAAAGCTGGCATCTCCTCCAGCTGGGACTCTGTGAAAACTCATCCCAGTGGTATTAGCATCTCAATTTTTAATTCCTACATACACTGAGCCCCACTCCATGGCCAGTTGAGAATCTGGCTCAGTCCTTAGAGCCAACTTCACTTCACCACATTTTGGACAATGACACAACTTCTACACATTCACCATCAAAGAAAATAAGGTCACCAGATGCTAAGAAATTTCCGGATACAGGCGCCAAACAGAAACCTCTTTACTTTTGACCCCAACACTCCTTGGCCTGTACCCAAATGATAGACAAAGACAAAATGATTTGTATAGCATTACCAATCCTTCAAGAAATTCCCATTGTCTCCAAAAATTAAAGATTAAATTTATAGACACTGCTTAGGTGAAAGAAGTCGCAGGGGTGTTGAATATTTGTTTTTTTAATTGTTTTCTTCAAACATTTCTCTTTTTAGTTACAAAATTATTGGAGCTTTGTTTAAACAAAGAACTGCTTGTCTGGGTAGAAAGATCAGAGGCAAAGGGTGAAATATATTAAGATTGAGTTGGGGTTGCAACTCATATGCATGCTACCAGGGAAGTTTAAAATTTTCCTCGTGTTTGATAAATGGTAATTCACAAAAAGCTTCTAATGGGCATGCAAGTCCATCATCCAAAATAAACACATTGTCGTAACTGTAATATTTCTCAGTGATAGTTCACATGCACTGCAATACTTGCTTTCTTCCTGTTAAGTCTAATTGTTGGAAGCCCTTGAAAACGGTAACTAAACTCTAACACTTGGCTTTCACCTTAAGAAATGCTAACAAGTCTACACTTGAAACATTTACTTTGTACGATGATAAACATGGTCCTGACTGAAAACCCAGATGTGCAGTGCTTATTTACACTCCCTTTCTGTTTATCTCTGAAAGTCCAAAAGCCACAGTGAAATATTGGGATCTCCATCCCTCATTATTGAGAGACAGACGCACCAGAATGTGCATTTCTATGAAGTTGCAATGCTTTTGAAAAACAGAGTGGCAGCCAGTGCTGGTCAGAGGAGGTACTTATTTGAGAGTTTCATTGATGAACTCAGTTGCATATCCATTGGTGCAAATCACTATTGGTGACAATGCTCGGCCTACAACGTTGCCAGGAAGCTTTTCACAGTCCAATAATATGGCACATTTTCACCTGGGACTTCTCATCCCAGCTGCTAAAAAAACCTAATATAGTCCAGAGCAGTGTCTTTAGGGCAGGACTCATGAGCATAGAGGAAACTGAACAAAGAAAGACATCTTTTCTGAAGAAGGGTCCAGACCCGAAACGTCAGCTTTCCTGCTCCTCTGATGCTGCTTGGCCTGCTGTGTTCATCCAGCTCCACACCTTGTTATCTCAGATTCTCCAGCATCGGCATTTCCCACTATCTCTTTATCAAAGAAAGACATGCTGTTTTTCACAACTGTACCTGCCACATTCAGAAAAGTTTTCAAAGTTCTCAGCGAGTAGGTGAGTGGGTGGGTAGTCAGGATGTTTTGGGTAGAAGAGGTGTTGGGTCAATGGGAAAAGACTGATCAGTTGGGGAGGAGATATCAGTCAGTCATTGCCTTCAGTTCAGTTACGCTGGGTAATTTGCGAGTTACACCAGAGATAAAAACATTTCCAGAATAAGCATCAAGTGATTCAAGTTTGTTACCCTCAGTTCATTAATGAACTGTCTTGTGTAATGCAAATGAACCCACCAGAAATCTAATTTGCCTGTGTGTAGTTACAGTGTATGAGCGACTTCAGTCCCTTTTGCAGTGCTCTGGGTATTAGGAGATTCAGGCCCGCTTGATAGAGTGTAAAGAAACTGGAGTTGAACTTTTAAAAAAATGGTTATGTCTGCAATTTCGGTTCTGGACGAGAAGATAACCATTTAAGGAAGGAGCACTTCGCTCTCTCACCTTACTCTCCGATAACTTCACTGCATGTCTATCTGCTCATCGTATTTTTTGACAGGAACACCAGGCAAGGCAGGAGGATTTTGGCACCATGCAGAAAGGAAGACTGCAGGATGTCACTAATTCAGGCCTCTACACCTCCCAGAGGAGACTGAGGCAGGAGGTGTAATATATGGAGGCACACAGGACGGTAAGCCTGCGACAAAATAAAAACCACCTTCCCTCATCACTGGTCCTTATATTCCACTTTTCTGACCCATTCCCCTTACCTGGTCTGGCCACATAGACCTGGTCACACTCCCGCCTCCCACCCCTGCCGCTGGAGCTGACCTCACATCCTGTTGGACCAACCCAATACATGGTCCCCCCTCCTCCCACCCACTGACAGACCTAGCAGACCAGTCTGTACCTGACCTGACCACCTCAATGCTGAGCCAGAAACCCCCATATCTAATAGCAACTCTTCCCTGCCCCTCACAGCTCATTACTCCCACCCACAGCAACTTACCTTAAACCCTGCATAACTTACCAGCCTCACTTGGCACCTTGCAACCTTACATTTTACCCACTTGGAATCCTACCCTGAACTCATTTGCCACCTGAACCATCTGGCACTCTATACTTTCACATTTGACATCCTATCCAACTAGGGTAACTTTATCACACAGTGCGTGAGCTGCCAGAGGATGTGGTAGATGCAGGCACAGTTGCAAAATTTAAAAGACATTTGGACTGGGTACATGAATAGGAAAGGTTTAGACTCTATGATCTACCTACCCTCTTGCCACTCCACCCAATTCTTGTAGAGTAATAGAGTCAAACAGCAGGGAAACAGGCTTTTCGGCCCAGCTCATCTACATTGACCCAGTTTCCCAAAGTCAACTCGTCCCATTTGTCTGTATTTGGCCTATGTCCTTCTAAACCTTTCCAATTTATGCACTTGTCCAAATGTCTTTTAAATGTTGTAATTGCATTCACCTCTACCACTTCCTCTGGCAGTTTTCCATATATGCATCATGGTCTGTGTGAAAATGTCGCCCTTCAGGTCCCTTTTAAATCTTTCCCCTCTCACCTTAAACCAATGTCCCTTAGTTTTGAACTCCCCTACTCTAGGGAAAAGACCTTTGCTATTCACCTTGTTTATGCCCCTGATGATTTTATAAACCTCAATAAGGTCACTCCTCAGCCTTATACACACTAGAGAAAACAGTCCTAAGTCTATCCAGCCTCTCCTTATAACTCAAACCCTCTAGTCTTAGTAACATCCTTATAAATCTTCTTTATACCCATTCTAGTTTAATAACATCCTTTTTATGGCAGGGCGACCAGAGTTGTACACAACACTACAAATGTAGCCTTACCAATGTCCTGCACAGCTGTAACATGACATCCCAACTCCTGAGCTCAATGCTCTGACCTAGGGAGCAAGTGTGCCAAACACCTCCTTCACCACCCTGTCTACCCACTTTCAAGGAATTACATACCTGAGCCCCTAAGTCCCTCTGTTTGACAACACTGCCCAAGGTCTTACCATTAATTATGTATGTCCTGTCCTGTTCTACTCATTTGGCATCCTACCCCTGGCATCCCACTCTGTCCCTTGCTAGCAATCTCACCAGCTGGCACACCACCTGGCACTCCTACCCAGCTGGCATCCGATCCTCCTGGCAATCTTCCCCCTGCTACTCAGGTGGCACACTTCCAGGATGATACCATACTTACCCAGCACTCTACTCATCTGGTACCTTCCTCACTATGTATTTGACATCCTACCCTTGGCATCATATCCCTACCCACCTGGCACCATACCAAAGTGGTCCTGTATCCTCTAAGCAGCCAAGCATCACATTTACCTGATGTACTTAATATTGGACAGCAGTTGTCAAAGTGGCTGTCAGGATGTTTAAATATCACAATTCAGCAGCTGACTGCTGTGACGAGGGAGCATTTACAAAAGAGCCATCAGAATGGAAGCCTAAATGTGCACTGATCGGAATCTCCCTTCTTTCATTTTAAAAAAATCTGCGTGAGATTGCCAGTCCTTGGAAAACCTAGCCCAAAACTATAAGTTAAGCCTCACAACTGGTTCACAAGGCCTCCATCCAGCTTAGCCAAATTTTGAACAATCTGTTTAAGTTCAGGTCTTACAGAAAATCTTGTATCTTCTTATGGGACTGGTCAGAAGTCACCAAAGTTGAAACTCGTTTACACTCAGGCAGAAAATTTTGGATCGTCTTTCACTGGAATCATACGATTTACATGGACAGTTTCACGTTTTCATAAAATTTCAATGAAGTACCTCTTAGAGGCACAAACATCAATGATATTTCCCAGGCTCCTATCGAGAATGTAACAAGGTCAGCCAATTGGACCTCATAGAGTACACGTTCCCTGACTGGGGCTGTTAACCTGATCCAATCAGGGAGCCCTGTCTGACAGATATAAACAGGATTATCAGACATCCTGTTCACTGTTACACCTGGCTCTAAGGGAGCTGGATCAGTGTCAAGGACTTTCCACGTGTAAATAAAGGATGACCTGGTGATGGGATACTGGCCTTCGTGGAGTTATTTCACTGGTGACGAGAGTAAAGCATGCTTCTGAAGAAATTTGCTCACAACAGTTGCCTTTGAGTTGGCATAGCATTTCTGTAATCATGCAAGTATTTGGGAAGCGTGCTTGTTCAATGCCTTTACAGATGTAAATTTGTAATAATAATGGGCCACAAACCCCAGCTAGGTCTACTTAAAAAGGACAAGGCAGTGCCACCCATAGCTTTAGGCCGAATACAGCAGTGGGCTCTAATAATTACAAGTTAAAACATTGCCTGGGAGGCCAAGTAGAGAATGCGGATACATTGAGGCACCTCCTACTGACAGATACACCATCGGTGGTACCACCATTGGAAGACTCCATAATGGTTTTTAATTTTCTGGTCACTCTTCCGGTCACAGCTGACAATATCAGACTTCAGGTACAGAAAGATCCAGTCCTGGCAAAACTGAAACAGCTGGTGGTGATGGGGGAAACAAAAGGGCCATCACAAGTAGAATTAAAACCTTTTTTGGACCTGGAAACACCAGATCGCAGTATTAGCCATGATTCTAGAACATGACCAGGCCAATAAAAACAACTTTTAGCTAAGACTTTCACTGCTAACTTTATATGTGTTCTCATTATGAACTTCTGCCAACATTTTGTCTCTTAAGTTCTACCACGTTGGGATCCCACTTCATGCAGCCATATTCACATGACAATTCATCGGATCAATTATGGAATTTCCCCATCTGGACACTGGTCAAACTCTGTCTGTTCATTCAAAGGCAGTTTATAGACATCTTTTAAAACTAGGTCCTTCAGAATTTCAACTCAATTACGGCGATTGGAAAGTTCTCATCCAAAGCTCCAATTGTAAAGTTTGTACTCTTATAGCTTACATCTGAGTTCTCATGTGACAAATGTGATAGTGCATCAGCTGTAATACAAACCCCCTGGGTTGCAAATGGGTTCTGTTCTTGAGTCCATTGGCAAGTCGATTTGTAACGCAAATTGAAACAGAATGGAGGAAAAGATAAAATGGTCACTCGCATGGGAAGCGTTTGTATGTCAGTTCTTTAAGACCACACCCCTGTGTAGGATATGCCTGTAAGCACAAGTGCTTGTAAACTGGGGACATCCTATACATTTCTTTGAACTACAATGTACAATGTTGGCATACTGCGAGGTAAGAACATCTTACCACCACATCCCTGAAGCTGTAATTATCACAGTTACAGACTTAAGACCCAGTGTAGCTACTAGGGATTTATGATATGTAGCTAATGTGAAATTTTTATCCAACAGAAACTGATTCTGAGGACGATCCGAGCAACTTCCTTTTCTACCTGGGCATAGTTACATTAGTTATTGTTCGATGTACATGACACAAATTCAATGGACTTCCTTTGACTGTCATCCCCAACACAACTGATCACTGCCCCAACACCACAGTGTGAAGAATCTCATTATCTTAAAATTCCACCACACACATTTAAAACTGTACCGAAGGCCAAGCAGCATCAGAGGAGCAGGAAGGCTGACGTTTCGGGCCTAGACCCTTCTTCAGAAATGGGGGAGGGGAAGGGGGTTCTGAAATAAATAGGGAGAGAGGGGGAGGTGGATAGAAGATGGATAGACGAGAAGATAGGTGGAGAGGAGACAGACAGGTCAAAGAGGCGGGGATGGAGCCAGTAAAGATGAGTGTAGGTGGGGAAGTGGGGAGGAGATAGGTCAGTCCAGGGAAGATCAAGGTCAAGGGGGCGGGATGAGGTTAGTAGGTAGGAGATGAGGGTGGGGCTTGAGGTGGGAGAAGGGGATAGGTGGGAGGAAGGACAAGTTAGGGAGGCGGGAACAAGCTGGGCTGGTTTTGGGATGCGGTATGGGGGAGGGGAGATTTTGAAGCTTGAGAAGTCCACATTAATACCATTGGGCTGCAGGGTTCCCAAGCGGAATATGAGTTGCTGTTCCTGCAACCTTTGGGTGGCATTGTTGTGGCACTGCAGGAGGCCCAGGATGGACATGTCGTCTGAGGAATGGGAGGGGGAGTTGATCTTGACCAACACCTTCCATCCCAACCTTAAGTTCACCTGGACCATCTCTAATACCTCTCTCTCTTTCCTGGACCTCTCTGTTTCCATCTCTGGCAACCACCGAGAAACCGATATCCATTTCAAGCCCACCGACTCCCACAGCTGCCTAGAATACACCTCCTCCCACCCACCTTCCTGCAAAACTGCCACCCCCTATTCCCAATTCCTTCGCCTCCGCTGCGTCTGCTCCCAGGATGAGGCATTCCATTCCCTTACATCTCAGATGTCCTCGTTCTTCAAGGACTGCAGGTTAACCCCCTCAGTGGTCGAGAACGCCCTTGACCGTGTCTCCCGCATTTCCTGCTACTCATCCCTCACACCCCCTCCCCACAATAACAACCAAAACAGAATTCCCCTCATCCTCACATACCACCCTACCAACCTCCAGATCCAACGCATCATCCTCCGACACATCCGCCATCTGCAATCCGACCACACCACCAAAGACATTTTTCCCTCCCCACCCTTATATGCTCTCCAGCGAGACCACTCTTTCCGGGACTCCCTTCTCCGCTCCACACTCCCCTCCAGCCCCACCACACCCGGCACTTTTCCCTGCAACCGCAGGAAGTGCTACACCTGCCCCCACACCTCCTCCCTCACCCCAATCCCAGGCCCAAAGAAGACTTTCCACATCAAGCAGATGTTCACCTGCACATCTGCCAATGTGGTATACTGCATCCGCTGTACCGTTGTGGCCCCCTCAACATCGGGGAAACCAAGCGGAGGCTTGGGGACTGCTTTGCAGAACACCTATGCTCGGTCCGCACTAAACAACTGCACCTCCCAGTCGCGAACCATTTCAACTCCCCCTCCCATTCCTCAGACGACATGTCCATCCTGGGCCTCCTGCAGTGCCACAACAATGCCACCCGAAGGTTGCAGGAACAGCAACTCATATTCCGCTTGTGAACCCTGCAGCCCAATGGTATCAATGTGGACTTCACAAGCTTCAAAATCTCCCCTCCTCCTACTGCATCTCAAAACCAGCCCAGCTCATCCCCGCCTCCCTAACCTGTCCTTCCTCCCACCTATCCCCTTCTCCCACCTCAAGCCCCACCCCCATCTCCTACCTACTAACCTCATCCCACCCCCTTGACCTGTCCATCCTCCCTGGACTGACCTATCTCCTCCCCACCTCCCCACCTACACTCACCTTTACTGGCTCCATCCCCGCCTCTTTGACCTGTCTGTCTCCTCTCCACCTATCATCTCCTCTATCCATCTTCTATCCGCCTCCCCCTCTCTCCCTATTTATTTCAGAACCCCCTTCCCCTCCCCCATTTCTGATGAAGGGTCTAGGCCCGAAATGTCAAGCTTTCCTGCTCCTCCGATGCTGCTTGGCCTGCTGTGTTCATCCAGATCTACACCTTGTTATCTCAGATTCTCCAGCATCTGCAGTTCCTACTATCACTGTACCGAAGCTTTGATTTCAAATCTGTGTGTCTGACAAGAATATGATACGTGAAGAGTGGTTTAGAGGTTTGGAGGTAAAAATATCAGTAATGTAGGCATTTCTTCTGCACAAGCATGTTGTTCAATTTTAGTAGTTCCAAGGTGCTACCTTGGAAAGACAAGGGACCTGATTGACATCCAAATGTCAGGGTCTGATTACCTCAGTTAGACCCTGATTATAATATGCCAGCAACCAGAAGGTGGCATTTGATGCCATGGATACCCAGTGCTCAGGTCCACCAGGCCCAGAGGAGAGCTGAAAATGTAATATATTATTTTTCTCTAAATAAAAGTGCATAACTTTATCAGAAAATCACCAAAGTAATGGCCTACAATACAGCGATTAACATTCCATTCATACAGTGACCAAGAAACATAAACTTGCCATTCAATTTCTTAAGCCTGTTCTGAATGACCTGCTGTGCATTTCTAGATTTTTTTGTTCACATTTCACATTCTTGCCATTTGCAGGTATTACCCATCAGCAAGGAAAGAGGGTGCAGAAAAGGTTTACAGGGATGTTGAATTATAGGGAGAGACTGAACAGGCTGAGGTTTTTTTCCCTGGAGTGTCGATGGCTGAGGGGTGACCTTAGGAAGGTTTACAAAATCATGAGGGGCATGGATAGGATGAATAGCCAAGGTCTTTTCCCGAGAGTAGGCGAGTTCATAACTAGACGGCATCGGTTTAATGTGAGAGAGGAAAGATTTTAAATAATCTTGAGGGGTAACTTTTTATATGAAATGAGCTGCCAAATGAAGTGGTGGAGGCTGGTACAACACAACATTTAAAAGACATCTGGATGAATAGGAATGACTTAGAGGGATATGGGCCAAATGCTGGCAATTCAGACCAAGTTAGATTGGGATGTCTGGTTGATTCGGACAAGTTGAACTGAAGGGTCTGTTTCTGTGCTGTATGACTCTATGACTAAATATAATAGAAAATTGTTGAAGAATACACATATGCCTCACATTTCTTGTTATCTGAACTTGCAATTGTCTCCACGACTATTACAGTACACTTAATTAAATGAATATGAAAGGCAGAGATTTAAATTAGCTTCTTGAGAGCTTGAATAAGTGGCAAACATGCTTTCTGTCCATAAGCATAGGCTTTTGTTGTGAAACTCATGCACTCTACCCTAAGACTCTTACTCGGAGAAATCACTGTTTCCTCCTATTCTAAGTGCAGTGTCACTTTTTTTTACATTAAATGTTGTGCAAAAATGTTTCCTCCATTAGGGCTTTTAACTTGGAACCACTTTGCCCATTCAGTAGATCACACTTGCATCTGAAAACATTATTTAGCCTTGAGCCTTCAAGAGGGATTTGTTCAGGTGGAGTGACTGGTAATTTCAGTGCATTTCCGAGAAATAATTAACTAGGCCGCATCAATTCCAGCAAGGCCATTTTCAGATCATACTCCCTATCTTGTTCTGACCAGAGTGATTCTGTTCTGCATTAGCTGTGGCTTGACAATCACCTCAGGTACAAAAACACGGAGATCACTTCCATGAGGAGATTCAAGGACTGTGAAGATATGCAATCCACCACCCATCTCTCTGGAAAAGCTACAATATTGATGATGCTCTTTGTAGGTTAGTTAACACTAATTCTGCCTCAGCATACTTTAGCTACCATCTTCCACAGGCTTTGTTTCTCTGATCCTGACTATTTATATGTTCCCCTTGCTCCATTTATCCCATCAATGATCATCAATCACGCTCTCACCAATCTTTGGGCATCCTTCCTGATTTTTTAAAATTCATTCACAGGATGTAGGCTCAGCTAGCTGGGCTGACATTTATTGTTCATTCCTAATTGCCCTAGAGAAGGTGATAGCGAGCCACTTTCTCGAACGTTGAGGTCCTTGGGGTGTAGGCATGCCAACACTGCTGTTAATGAGGGAGTTCCTGGATTTTGATCCAGTCGCATTGAACAAACAGTAATATATTTCCAACTCAGAATGGTCTGAAGTTATATCCCCAGTGTTTGGGCTGGAATTTCTCACAAGCTTCAAGACCCCGACTTCTTGACAGAATGAATGTCCCAAGGCTACTTATCAACAGTACATTCAATGGTGAAATCTTCCTGAATTGTCTGCAATCACTGTTCTATTAAGGAGGGCACATAGGCACCTCATGCTGAATGAATGACTAATGAGCCCAAATTTTCGAAGGGAGAACAGTAGTAGCTTGATAGAATTCCACTTTCAGTTTGTGGCCAAGAAACCTGGGTCTGAAACTAATGTCTTCAACTTTAATAAAGATAGTTACAAAGGTACAAAAGCTGAGTTGGCTGTGACATACTCAGAAAATTGGTTGAAAGGTCAATGGTGGAAAACCAAGTGGCAGAAATAAGATCATAAAACCTTAAGTCATGGGAGTAGAAGCAGGCCATTCACCCCTTCGAGTCTGTTATGCTATTCAATGAGATCATGGCTGATTTGATAAGCCTCAACTCCACAGTCCCGCATTATCCCCAATGCTTGCTTTCCTGATTAAGTATGTCTATTTCAGCCTTGAATATCCTTAATGTCACTGCCTTGACACTCCTCCACTATATGGGTAAGGTGATATTTCATTGCTCTCAACAAAGCTGTATTCCATTGAGAAAGGATGCCTGTTGAAGGAGAATGCACCATCATGGGTAACTAAACAGTCAGAATTCATACAACACCAGGTCATAGTCCAACAGGTTTATTTGAAATCACAACCTGTGAGAGGGCTGCGCCTTTGTCAGGCAACCTGGTGTCTATTACCTGATGTTGTGTGACTTCTGACTTCGTCCAACCCAGTCCATCACTGGCACCTCCACATCGTGGTAACTAAACTCGTAAAGGATGGTATCAAATAGAAAGAAAAGGCATAATAATGTTTCATACAATGAAGATTAGGTAGGCCAAAAGATAGAAAAACCTTTAGAAAACAAATGATGACTAAACAAAATAGTAAAGAGGGAGAAATGATAAGATGAGAGATAAGTAGTAAGAAATATGTCTTGTAATAGCTTCTGCGAGTATATACAAAGGAAGAAAGTAGGCAAAGAGAACATTGGCTCCTTAGATGATAAGAATTGGGAATTAATAATGGGAAGCTTTGTAAAATTTTGTATTTGCTTTCACAGTGGAAGGCACAGAAAGCATCTCAATAATAATAGGAGAAAATTAAAATTAAAAGGGAGGGAAGAACTTAATATGCTCACTATTACTAGAGACAAAGCACTCAGAAAACTAAAAGGATTTAAAGGCTGACTAATTCTTGGACCTGTTGCCTTGCATCCTCAGGTCTTAAAGGAAGCGACAGCAGAGATAGTACAATAATCAATTGTAACCTTCCCAAATTCCCCAGATTCTGGAAAGGTTCTAACAGATTGGAAAACTGCAAATGCAGGAATCTATCAGCCAGTTAACCTAGTGCCTATCATTGGGAAACTCTGGAATCTCTTAAGAAATAATTGGAGGATCATAAATACGATTAAACTCAACATGGCTTTATGGGGGAATGGGAAAATTGTTTTTAACAAATTTATGAGCATTCATTAAGGATGAAACAAGCAGAGTGGATAAAATATAACCAGTAGATATAAACATTTGGATTTCCAATAAGCATTCAATATGAAAGGTCACTACACCAGATAAGAGTTAATTCTAGTGGAGTTAATATATCAGCACAGATAGGAGATTGGCTAACTATCCGGAAGCACAATGTTGCGATAAATGGATGATTTTCAGGTCAGCAAACTGTAACTAGTGGAATGCCACAGGAATGAGCGCTGGGGCCTCAAATATTCGCAATCTTTAGTGACGACTGGAATGATGGAACCAAATGCATTGTACCCAAATTTGCTGATGATACGAATTTTGATAGGAAAGCATGCTTTGAGGAGGACACAAGGAATCAGCAATGACAGGAAGGTAAGTGAGTGGGGCAAAAATTGGCAGATGGGGTATAATGTAAGAAAACATGAGGTCATCCATTTTGACAGGAAGGATAGTAAAGGAGAAAATTACTTAAACGGAGACGGCATGCAGAATGCTGCGGATGGTGCTTTAGGTAGCCTCATAAAAAAACAAATTGTTAACAGTTAGCATAAATACAGCAAGGCCTTGGGGAAGCTAGTGAAATGTTGGCCTTTACTGCAAGGAAAGGGACTACAGAAGTAGGGTAGTCTGTACCTAATCCTACAGGGTACTGGTGAGACCATAGCTAGAATTCTACCTCCAGCTTTGTTCTTCTCTCTCCAAAAGAGATTTACTTATAGTGGAAACAGTCCACAGAATGTTTACTGTGCTGATTCCTGACATGATGAGGTTGGCTTATCAGGAAAGAATGAACAGATTGAACCTATACTCATTAGAGTTTAAAAGAACGAGGGGCAACCTTATTGAAACATAAAAGATTTTGACGGGGCTAGACAGGGTAAATGTTGAGCGGATATTTTACTTTTGGGGAACAATCTAAAAGTAAAGGGTGTCCCACTTCAGTCAAAGATGAGGAGTTCCTTCACTCTGTTGGATGTTATTTTTTGGAATTCTCTAACCTTAAAAGTAATGATGATTGTACACATTGATATTATATATGGTCATTGAATATATTCAAGGCAGTGTCAGATAGATTTTTGATCTACAAAGGAATCAATGATTACTGGGCAGGGAGGAACATGGAGTTAAGACAACATTAGGAACAGCTATGGCCTTATTCAATACTGGAGCAGGCTCGGTGGGTCTTATTTGGCATGGTTATGTTGATATTTCTTACATTCTTATGTTTCTCTCCCGGATAGCTGCCGGCTTTGGAATTCAGCAGTGTCACAAAGCAGGTGCGGGTGTGGGTATGTTGGGGGCCACAAAGATGTTGGATCATGGTGCCACCCTCTGAAGAATGTTTAGCTTCAAAGTCATTAGGACACAAAATGGATATTAATCGCTTTTGAGTGGATTGTTTGAGATACAAGTGTGACATTTCCTGGGCAATAGCATCCTCTTAAATGCACAGGTTTCTGGCTCTGACAGAGTACCCAGGATTATTGTGGATAACTCAGATTTGATTTGGTCTGTAATTGGTTTAATTGGCTGACCATCCTTGCAATCCATGTCCCCCAACACCTCCACTCCACAGAAAACTTCCCTAGCAGTGAAATGCACTGGGAAGACATCCTGAAAAAAACCCTCCTCTATTTTCTTTCTTCACCATCCCCTCCACTGCAAGGTGTACCACAATGGGGCAGGAGAATTCAGCCCATCATCTCCAACCTTCAGGATACCTCAAACCCTGAATTTGCAGCCTTGTTCTGCCCTTCTCAACTCTCCATCCATGACCTGGTGTTGAATCTTTAGCCATTCTATTTCTATGTGTTTCATCTCTCACTATGCTAGCAGTGTGGTAGAACAAGAAGTTACCCAGCTCCGTTCACGGCAGTATATTTCTGAGCATTGTTCTTCAACATTTGTGAACTATCTTCAATCTTTCTTTTGGTTTTATCTTCATAATCTAACACCCCTAAGTTCACTCCCATGAATGCTAATGCATTACCCAAAGATTTGTCGCAATCTGGAAATCTCCCTTCTCCAGCAAACTCTGATACTGGCTTAATTGAAATTTTCAAGAACAGTGATAGATTTTACTGTTGCAAATTTCAAAATACAATTTGCCCTCAAATATAGTACATGCTTAGTCTTTCATAAATGAAAAACGAAATCAAATTGCGTTATTGCCTTGTATAAGATGCACTTCTAACGTTTGTAATAATGTGGCGAAAGTGTCATTGTTTCCAGGAGCAGGACAGGCCAACAGTAAGTAATGGTGTCAGCTGCAGCATGCAGAAGGGGGCTTCGTTGAAAGTGCTATATTCCCAGAGGATTCTTGCACTACTGCCCCTTACTTGATTTATTATATAGTAACTTGACAACATCACTGGACAATGAGTATCAACATACCCAGCTCATTAATGGCTTTTGATGGCGTCTTACTATTTCTGATGCCAACACTTGGAAGACAGGGGTTGATCAAGGATAGTCAGCGCAGCTTTGTTGGAGGGAGTTCCTGTCTGATTAATTTCATTGAGATTTTTGAAAATGTGACTAAATATATTAATGAGGGTACTACAATTGATTAGATTTATACAATCGACAGTAAGATCTTTGACAAGTTCCCGCATGAGAGGCTAGTCGAACACATAGGAACCCATAGGATTCAAGGCAAGTTGGCAAACAGGATCCGAAATAGGCTTGAAAGTAGGATGCTAAAGGTGATGGTGAAGGGTTGTTTTGTAATGAAAATCTGTGACCAGTGACGTAACACGGGGTTCAGTGCTGCGACCTTTACTGTTTGTTATTTTCACTAACGACTTGATTGTGAATGTCAAAGGTATAATTAGTAAGTTTGCAGATGACACAAAAATTGGTGGTCTTGTTGAAAGTCAGGTGGATGGTCTCAGGCTACAGTCTGGTATAGATCACCTGGTAAATTGGGTAGAGCAATGGCAGATGGAATTTAATTCTAATAAGTGTGAGGTGATGCATTTTGGGAGATCTAATAAGGGAAGGATATACACAATGAATGGTCATTCCCTAGAGAGTACTGAGGAACAAAGAGTCCATAAATCTCTGAACATGGTGATGTTCATAAATCTCAGCACAGGGTGATGAAAAAAGGATGCTTGCTTTCATTAGCCAGGGCATTGAAAATAGGAGCAAGGATGTCTTATCATAGCTTTATAAAACATTGGTTAGGCCACAGCTGGAGTACTGTGTTCAGTTCTGGCCACCACACTATCGGAAGGATGTAATTGCACTGGAGAGGGTGCAGGGGAGATTCACCAGGATATTGCCTGAGATGAAAAGTCTCAACTATGAGGAGAGACTGGATAGACTGGGTTTGTTTTGCCTGGGCAGAGAAGGCTGAGGAGGGATCAGACTGCGGGGTACAAAATAGTGAGAGGCATAGACAGGGTAGACCATGAGAGTCTTTTCCCCATGGCAGACATGTCTAAGAGCAGCGGGCATAAGTTTAAAGGTGAGGAGTAAGTTATTTGTGGGATCTGGGGAGAAAGGTCTTCACCAAGAGAGTGGTGGAAATGTGGAATATACTGTCTGAGAAGATGGCAAAGGCAGATAATCTCACAAAATTTAAAAAGCATCTGAGTGAACGCTTACAATGCCAGAGCATAATAGGCTAAGGAGAAAGTGCAGGTAAATGGGATTGGTGTTGTTTGGTGTTTGTTGAGCAGCATGACCGTGATGGGCCAAAGGGCCTGTTTCTATGTTGTATGACAGTCACTCTATATGGTTGATGGCCTTGGCAGAAACCATCATCAAATCAATCTTGAAAGAAGTGCTGCAGGATGAACTGTTTAAACCCTCCGGAAGTCAGCAATTTTCTCTTGTTTCCTTGTGAGAATTTCCAGCCTTCTGGTGCTCCGTCGTCTCAGGCAACGAAACTAGATCCTGGCCAGAGCTCCTCTGTGGGATACGGAGCAAACACTACTGAATGGGGCTGAGGTACAGAAAACCCTGCGCTAGGATGATGGGCCATTCAGCCCATTGAGCCTGCACTCATCCAATATAATCACGGCAGATCAAACACATCAATTGTTTTACTCAACCCATCCCCATAACCCTGACAATCAGAAATCAACAATTTCTACCTTAAACATACTCATGGGTTAATTTCCACAGCCCACTGGGGCAGAGAATTCCAATGGTTCACAACCCTCTGAGTTAAAAAAAACTCCTCATCTCAGAACTAACTGGTACCCCTTATTTTTAAATTATGCCTCCTTAATTCTAGATTCCCAACCAGGATACACATCTCACTGCATCTACCTGCCTATCCCTTTGAGTATTTCGTAAGTTTCAATGAGATCACCTCTTGTTCTTCAAAGCTCTGGAGAAGACAAATCCAATTTGCTCAATCTCTCTTCACAGGACAATCTCACCATCCTAGGAACAAGTCTGGTGAATCTTCATTGCACAACCCCCATGACATTAATATCTCTCCTGAGGAATGGAGACCAAAAATGCACACAGTACTGCAAGTGGAGTGTAACCAAACCCCTGCACAACTGAAGCATGGCTCCTGTACTTTAATCTTTTTGCAATAAAGATATCACTCCATTTGTCTTCCTTATAAGCTTGCTGACTGGCAGAATGAGGTCAAGGAGCTGAAAGGCCTACTCCTGTTACAATGTATCATTGTGCATCCTGTCAATCTACATTTCTATGATACATAAGGTCATGGCTCACCCGTTAAGAATATAGACTGACAAAATACACTGCAATTCTGTTAATAGAATGTTTACAACTACACCTTATACCCTAGCTATGTTCTAATTAATTTTTTCTGTCATGACTTCCATTCAATCACACACAAGGGGCCTATACATGAAATGTACAAATCTGAGTACTTTTTGATGGCATTTCTGAGATCAGATATTATGGGAACATATGCTTTAATGCCCAAAACACAGGCAAATAGTGGGCTTAGGAAAATCCATCCTTCAGGTTTTTCGTTTTTCCCTTGGAGCTGACCCAACTCTGCTGGTGTAACTGCACCAGAAAGAGGAACTCAGCACTAGTTTCAGTTACAGGTACAGGTGCAGGACCAAGGACAGGCATAGTTTCTATTTATAAAAGCAAAGGTAAGCTTGATTTTACATAGTACCTCTCAGAACATCAGTATAACCCAAATGAATTAGTCAAGTAAGTACTTTTGAACAGTTGTCATGTGTGGCGGTGCCACAGTCAAGTTTCATACTGCAAGGTCACACAAAAATTAACGATACTGACAATGACCAGAACAATCAGTTTTCGAGATGATAGGTAGTATCCCATCAGTATTGTACCTTGTACCATTATAGATTATGTGCTCAAGTACGTGGGTGAAAGTTGACAATCAGAAGGGAGAATAGTAACTTTTTTTTTTAGAAGATGAATTCCCAGTTGTTAACTGGAAGAATTATGCCACAAATTTTCACATTTTAACTAGAACTAGTACTATATAAGAATTAGACACAGCAAGATTTTGATGAGTAGGTAACGTCACAAACACTCTGTCACTGATACAGTGCTGCACTATTCCTCTTCATTTGTCTTGACGTGTCTACAACCTTTGACATGGTTGCCCACACAGTTGACCACCTTCACACTTGTCTATCCAGTTGTAGGCAAACAGAGAACTCTTGCAATGGTTTCTCTCCCTGACCCTACACCATTACCTCTGGAGTCAGCAACGTCACCCACACCACATGTAACCTGATCATACCCAGACCTATCTCATCATGAGCTTCTCTCCTCACAACTATCTCTGATTTGTCAGCCTGCTTGTCCAACATCCAGACTTGGAGGAGTCGCAATATCCTCCGATTAAACATTGGAAAGATCTTACCTTTTGTTCCTGCCACAGGAAACTGAGTTTCCATCTCAGTTATCCTGGCCACTATTTCAGGCTGGACAAACCTAGCCTTTTATTTAATGCTTATTGAATCTTATTTAATTTTTATTTAAGCTTCCAACCTACATCTGTCTATCATAAAGGCACTTTACTTTCAGCTCTGTTAATGCAACCCATTTTTGCCCCTGCCTGAGCTCATCTACCACTAAAAATCTCTCCTTGGTTCTGTTATAAGCAGACACAACAATTCCAGTGGTCTCCTGGCCAGCTTCCAATTGTTTACCCATTGAGAGCTCACCTATAGCTGTGCTACCTGTATCTTAACCTGCACCAATTCCTGTTTTCCATTACCTCCAATTTCACTGACTGGAATTGCCTTTGGTCCATCAATAGTTCAGTTTTAAAATTCAACTCTGTGTTTCCGTGTCCTCACCCCATACTTTCATGTAGCTTCCTACAGCCCTACAGCCTGCAATAACTCTGCATTCTTCCAATCCAAACCCACTGAAACATTAATGGGAGGTTTAGAAAGCTTGGACAGGGAAGACCTGTTTCCCTCACAGGAGAGGTTAATTACCAGACAGCAAAAATCCAAGGCAATTGGTTGAAGAATTCAAGGGGATATGAGGGAAAAACCTTTTCAGCAGAGGGTGGAGTGTGTCCTCTAACATCTAGATATTCTTTCCACTGTGTTCTTTCATTCATCGAGATCTTCATGCTTATTTGACTCCAGCTTCAAATCTCCAGTCTTGCTCACAAAAATACACCCTTTACTAATCCTGCAACCTTGCACCTTAACCTTTTATGTATATTGTCATACAGTAGCTGTCATACAGTAGCTGTCATACATGACAGCTTTCAACCATTTGGTGGTAATGTCTTTGCATTTCCGGTCTCACAGTTTTGAATTCCCACCTTAACTTCTCCACATTTCCCTATTTCTTGAAGAACTCATTAACACTTACCTCAGACTAAACATTTGGTCATCTGTTTTAATATTTCCTTCCTTAGCTCAATGTGAATTTTTCTTTGATTACGTTCCTATGAAATCACTTCTTTTAACCCATGTTAAAAGTACCGCATGAAAGCGAGTTGTTGTTGTTTAGTAGGCTCTGTCCTCCTTCCCAAAACTTCAACAGTGATTTCAGTGGTATTTTCTAATTTTAGTCTCAATAGTTTTCCCTTTTAGAAATTTAGTCTGCTTTATTACTTGAGGATGTTCTCAAAATTAAGCTAATTTTTTTGGAAGCATGGACGTGCTGGCAGATTTTTAAAGGTTTTGAATAATTATTTTAATTTAAGATAACTATACACCAATGTAATTAACATTTTAATAACTCATTTAGGGGATCTGTGTCTCACAAGCTAAGCCAACATTCGTAGCCCATCTCTAGTTGCTTTTGGAACGGTGGTGAGCTGTCTTCTTGAATTGCTGTAATCGGTTTGGCACTGGTAGACCCCCAATGCTGTTAAGGATTTTGGATGGGCAACAGGGAAAGATCAGTGATAATGTCCAAGTCATAATGGTGAGTGGCTTGAAGGGGAACTTGCAGATAATGGTGCTCCAATGTATCTAATGTCCTGGTCCTTCTGGATTGTAGTGGCTGTAGGTTTGGAAGGTACTTTGTAAGTAACCTATCGAATTGGTTCTGTATAGTTTGTCATTTCAAGTTTTTTCAAAAGTTGGAATAGTCACAGATGATAACACCGATTCAACTGAACTAATTAAAAATGTTCATGTCTCTTTAAACACTCATTCTCAGCTATTTTAATTAAACTTTAATAAAGTCGTTTCTCAAAGGATACTTTAAAAAGAAAACATGTAAAAAATTCTAAAATGGTGCCAGATTGCACTGGTTCATGACAGATTTTAAAATTGGGAAATGTAAATATGTTTGATTGTATGAAAACACATCACAAAATAAGCACTTTTGGACATAATTGATGCTCAGCTTTGGCAACTGTAGCCAAAGCGGAAACCGTGCTCCTTTGTGTCCAGTTGGCTTCTCCCAAACCCTTCTCTTACAGTCCCACACTCATCATCCTCTAGAGAAAGTGAAATAAATACAATTCAATCTCATGCAAGTACAAAATGGACTCCCTCATTTCTCTGTTGTCCGAATCTTTAACTTACACCGTTCAAGTGGTGGAGGTGGATACAATACAACATTTAAAAGGCATCTGGATGTGCACATGAATAGGAAGAGTTTAGAGCAATATGGGCCAAATGGGGTTAGATTAATTTTGGATTATCTGGTCGGCATGGACAAGTTGGGCTGAAGGGGCTGTTTCTGTGCTGTACAACTCAATGACTCTATGACTCTAAATGCTTATAAAACCTGGCACTATTTCTGTTTATAGTCATTGCTAGTTCTTTATATTTATTAAGTCTGCTAACCTCCTCTTCAATACTCTTTCATTTTCTTTTTCAGTATTACTCTTATATTCAACAAATATTCATTCTTAGATTTGTTTTACTCTATTCTATTTATCTGTGATATCCAATTTTTTGTTGCATTACTGTTAGCCTTATTCAAAATGCACACAATATAAAGAAATAAATACATTCGATCAGTTTTTGGTTTCATTTTGATTAATTATCTCATGTTCTTTTGATAAAGTTTATGCATCTTATGGATTGAAGGATTGATTATCTGCCTCACTTCCACCTAATATTTAGGTGCTGAGTTCAAATCTGATCGACCCAGTGGTTATAATGATTAAATAGGTAGTTGGCCTGAAAGGGTTTACTGGAGAACATTTGTATGGCTTTGCCAACGGATATTGAAGGTGGAATCTTTCCAGCCCCTGAACGATGTGGGACATGGTGAGAAAGTTGGGAAAATTGGATGAAAAGTACAGAGAGGATCTTCTCATGTTGGGACCAAAAGGTCCTATTTTCCAGCCAAGTGTTGAAGAGTGAGCTGCAATTGTTATTTGTGGGTAACGGGAGGTGTATCTGCACGCATGGACATCTCGTTCTTACTGAATCTCACCTCATTAAGATACAGTTTCCCATTCTGCCAGCTGCTGGATGGAAACGAGACGCTGAGAATTCCCGATATGAAAATCAAAGCAGTTGCCTGGCAGCTCCAGCTCACCACTTACTCCACTGGGTCTCCATCTTAGACATTAGACAGCAACCGCTCAGCAAACACACTATTGGCGTCAACCAGACCTACCCCATGTCCAGGGACCTTGATATTTGACATGTGTCATCCTCACCACAACCACCATCATCCTGGCATATTTCCGATCCACTTAGAATAGGTCCTGTACTTCAGTGCTGCACTTTGGAGTATGGTGGCACATTTCATTACAATGATGCTGCAAGGGCATTTTGCATGCAGGAATGGACACTCAGCTCATGGATTTGGCCAGGCTGCATCCCACAGCTCCTCATTTGCTCTCTTAGTGGCCACTCACTTTGCACCTACCTCAAGACTCACAGCACCTTTTGCCTTGCTTTGCCCTTTTGGGGTTTGACCCATCAGTCAGAGTGCAATGGCTCACAGTACTTCTGTCTGGACTTGCCTTTTTAGGGCAGACATAAAGTTTGTCCTGTTTGTCAGCAGTGATCACTCAAGGGGGTGGACATGTTGCTGTACAGCACGTGCTAAGTCAATCTCACACTTACAATATGCGCCAGCAGTATAGGTAACAAACACACTGCTGTTGCTTCAACTAAATGGTCATGTCATGTCTTAATGTCTAAAGAGAGTAATCCTCAGTCAGGACAAGGGAGACACCGTTTCGGCAGCAGATGCCACCAGCGTCAGTCAAGGGTAGTCAACATCTCAGCTCGAACACAGTCAATTGGCCACTTGGGCTGGTCAGGGCCAGGGGTTCTGTACCACTATAGTCCAAGGGTGCTCTATGGTTAGTTGTGGAGGTCCAATGCAAGCAGTTAGAGGAACAAATATCAAATAAGAGTCTGGTCACTGATCTGTCAGGCTTTCTAAGTCATGGTTAGTCCCGGGAGTCTGTTCACTGAAAGTCAAGGCAGTGTATCAGGTTGCTGCTGTGGTGGTAAATTGGGAAAGTCAATTGTGGGGATTGGAGGCAGCATAGTAAGGTGCAGAGAGGGCATAATCATGATGGCATAATTCATTATATAAGAGTGCAAGACATCAGCGCATTGAAGGACATTGGTGACTGTGAGTAGTGAGGATCATCGATTGTCATCACTGCCCTGACATTGAATGGGGGACAGAGATGGTGGGAGTGTGGGGTGCATAGGGGTAGTAGTCAGCCACCTCATTACCTCCTCCTGTTCCTCTCTGTTTAATGTCTCCCTGATATTCTACAGGTAAGACGTTCCATGAGTCCCACAAAGACTTTATCAGAAAGCGCTGAATCTGCAGTTTTATTTTTCTGTAGGAGTCCACTTTAAAAAGAAACACATTTTGAAATTGAAGTTTGAAAAATGTTCATAGCTCTTCAGGGTTTCATCCATCTCCACAGCATTTTACTGTAATTTGCTAAGCTAATAGTCTGTAACATTCTTGTTGCTCAAGAATGATTGTCTTCGGCCAACACTACCACATGATTATCCTTAACCAAACAGTATGAGTAAGTTTTAGACTAGCTCTAGAACAGGGATTGTTGGCAGCTTCTGGTTCAAGATCTTTATGCGTCTTTCAGTTGAACATTTAGCAAATGTTCCCCTTACAACATGATGCCTGTTGGGGACATCTCTTATAACAATGAATCGCAGGGGTCACCCTTAATGTATGCTGGGATTTCCACCATTCTCTGACAGGTAGTCCCACACTAGAAAACTGAAGGCCAATCACATTGTGAGCATCTCTTAGTCCCAGCTGTGGCAGGTGAACGTAATGGATACTGTTGGGATTTTAACCAGTCCATGCGCAAAAAAAAACCCGAAGATGCCTGTTTGATTTTGAGTAACTCTGGGGATTTTGTGCATGCAAGGCTGGCAAACTTCAGTGGAGCCGGGAGAGGGAGAAGGGTAGGAGGAATATTGTAGGGGTGCAATCTGGGTTAAAGGGTCCAGGGAGAAGAGTCAAAGGGGGTGTGCCCTGGCTTGGCACAAGGTACCCCCAAAAGTGTCCTGTCCAACAGCAGTTCACGCCACCAAAACTGCCAAGTGGTTCACCTTGATTTGGCCTTATCCCTCAGGCAGGGAAACTGAGGAGGAGGCAGAATGAGGTCTTTAAATGGTAGTTCATGGTCCACCTAAGGGCCTCAATGGGCCTGGTGGGACGAGGGCTACCTGATGTCTCACCCAAACCGCAGAACGTAGAGGTCAGATGCAGGTAGACAGGAAGGTAGCTTTATTTCATGTGTCATTCACCTTTGAATGCATCGGTGGGAGGTAATAAAATTCACCATATTTAAATTAATACTGGATAATCACTGATTGTTTTAGTTCAACGTATCTATACTGCAGTTATATAAGACGTTACATAAGGACGTTGGTGAGGCCACTTTTGGAGTACTGTGTACTGTTCTGTTTGCCCTGCTATAGGAAAGATATTATTAAATTGGAGAGGGCTCAGAAAAGATTTACCAGGATATTGCTGGATATGGTGGGCTTGAGTTAAATGGAGAGGCTGGGACTTGTTTCCACTGCAGCATAGAAGTTTGAGGAGTGACCTTATAGAAGTTTATAAAATCATGAGGGATATAGACTAGGTAAACAGGAAAGGTCTTTTCCCTCGGATGTGGGAGTTCAAAACTAGAGGGCATAATTTTAATGTGAGAGGAGAAAGATTTAAAAGGGACCTGAGGGGCAACTTTTTCACACAGAGGGTGGTTGGTATGTGGATGAACTACCAGAGGAAGTGGTAGATGCAGGTACAGTTACATAATTTAAAATACATTTGCATATGAACATGGATAGGAAAGGTTTAGAGGGATATGGGGCAGATGCAGGCAAGTGATACGAGTTTAGTTCGGGAACCTTTGTCAGCATGGACAAGTTGGACTGAAGGGTCTGTTTCTGTGATGAATGACTCTATGACTCCAAGATAACAAATAGGAGCAAGAGTAGGTCATATGCACCCTCAAACTTGTTTTCCCATTCAGCAAGTTTGCAGCTAAACTTCTCTGTCAACTCTACTTTCTCGCAATATCCCTATATTACTGACTGCCCCGATGCCTAAAAACCTCTTCATCTCAGTATTGAATGTACTCAGCCACTAACTATCCATAGGCCCCTGGGTTACAATTCCAAAAGTTTCACAACACTCAGGGTAAGATCATATTTCAGTCATATATACCAAATCCCTTATTCTGAGATTAATGGCACACTTAAAGGAGTACAACAGTTTGAAGAACCAGTGGGATGCAGTGTTGGCCAGTATGAGTTGTTTGCTCAACAAACTTGCGGTGGTCATGTCACAACGAAACAAATAAAACAAATGCACAGTCTTTTTAAAATAACTTTGAGGTTTCAAACCATCGGTAATCAAGACCAATACATTTCCACATCCTCCTACTTCTCCCGAACCAGAAGAATAGCTTCAAAAGAATTTTTCAAACCAACTGATCTGCAAAGCAAAGCTTTCAGTATCATCTCCTCAGGTAACCTCATTGGATCAAGCATGCCTAGCTTCCACTCCAGTTTGATGGTTTCTGAGATGGCCAATTTTCAGATTCTGCCACATGCAGGGCAGGTGATGATTGAAGGGTCGGGTAGAAGAGCTATTTGGCTGTGTGAGAATTTTTGTGCTCCATCTGATGCCTCACACTTACCTCTGTGGTCCTGAAGTCACTCAATGTGTTCAGTACATTCCTGAATGATCCTTTTCCATTTTTGTCAATGACAAGCCGGTGAATGCCATTAGTCAGTGACAGTATTTGGCCTCTTCAGGGATACTTTGAGTACATTCCTAAAATCTTTCTACTGTCCTCGTGGAAGTCTCGTAGCTGTACCTATTTACTCTCTGTGACTCTATACAAAGATATCAAGTCCTTTTGAATACCAACATTTACATTTCTGCCACCTTGTAAAAAATATTCATTTCTTTTCTTCCTAACAAAATGGTTAATTTCATATATTTGCACACTATATTCCATCTGGCACCTTCTTGTTCAATCTCAACCCACCTAAATCCTTTTGTAATATGTTTATATCTTCCTTATGGCATAATTTCCTATCTTGTTTTGCATCTTTGTAAGGTGGACATGTTATTAATTGATCCCTTTACCTGAAACACCATTGTTAATTGTAAATTGCCAAGTCCCGATCATTGATCCTTGTGACACTCCCCTAGAATCACTCATCATCCTGAAAATAGCTTCTACTCTGTTTTCTGCCGACTACCAAATTCTGAATCCATATTAATATATTACCACCAACCCCATCAGCCCTAGTGGTATGCAGCAACCTGTAGAATGGCACTTTCTTGAATGTCTTCTAAAGATCCATAGACATTTAGACTATGAGTCAACTATTATCCGCCCAGATTGTTAAATTCTCCAAAATTCCTGAATGAATGCGTAAAATCATGTTGATTCCACCAAAACAACAATGATTTTCCATGTGCCTGGTTACCAGGGCTAGTTCTTTAATTTGTTCCAGTGATGCTTCCAAACAACAGACGGAGTACACTGTCTGAAATGTTGCAGCCTACCAGACCTTCTGAAGAGCCCATTTTAAGCAATAGCTGTTCTTTTCAGCGCACGGTGTGTCTGTAAAAGCATCTTCCTCGATGTTACTGCTCTATCCATGAAAAACCTTAAACAAATTGTAGTGATTCAAGAATGCTTACCAATTTCTTAAGGGCAAGAAGGAACAGGCAATAAATGTTGATTTTAATAGTAACAGAATTAATATTTGAAAAAGACTATTAAAACACAGCGTTGCATGGCAATGCTTATTATTTGTCAACAGTGCACAATGGTAACAGACACTGTGAGACCAGAAGAAATACAAGAAATGTACTAATTTCATGGGATGGATTAAAGAGTGAATATGACTTTGTTATAATTTGGAAGTCACCATTGGCAGCAGTTACTAACACACACATATATATGTACAAGTACACAAGCAAACATCTACAGTGTTATGACTTATAACACAGGATTTTGGCACTTAGATGCATTTAAAGCTAGCATACGATTCCAGGAACTGTAGCACCATTCAGTAAACAGAAAGACTTGCAACAATTTTCATTTGTGCCAAAAGACATCATAACTCATTAGTCCAGAGTTCTCTTTTTTGCAGTTCTCACAATTATCAGGGGATGTTTGTGAAAGCAACTGCGCTGTTTCAACACAATATTTCCTCTAGGCTTGGAACTCCTACACTGTAGCATCACATTGATGGTATTGGTGGTGCATTTGATACTAATGCAACAGGCACATAAAAGAATGCAGAATTACCATAGCTAGGAGCTGTATGCTGTCATATGCATAAGTTAAAAATGATTTAGGTGTATATTTATTTCTCTAAAAATCTTATAAATGATGCATGCTTCCATTATTTCTAATGAAGCAATTCTGTCATGTATTACCTATTTGAATCTCATTTCAATAATCCCAGCGAATTTGGCTTTGTCAACTACCACAACATCGTTACAAGCTCTAGCTTACTGCCTGCAGCCTAGCAAAAAAAAGCCATCATTGCAGGCAAAGCACATTAATATGGTCATGTTCTGGCCTATGATGAATCCCTCTTTTTGTATTCTTTGTGTTGCAGAGGCCCCACATTCTGTGAGAATGTAACATTCAGAGCACTCTCAAAGGGTTGTTATTTTGACCGTTCCAAAGTATTGTAGGCAATTGCAGCTAGAAATAGAAATGGGGCTTGTTGCATTTTGTCATTCAGTACTGTTCAAGGATCAAGGTCTACAAAGTTGGCAGAGGGACTGCTGGTCAGTGGGTACGTGGGTGAAAGGGAGTGAGAACAAAATAGACTCCATGCTAGCTAGTGTGGCTTTAAGGTGTACTGTTGGGATGGCAACTAAACTTGAAGACTTAGGTGCATCTAGATTTCAGGGAGAAATTCTAGGAGTTAATACACAGCTGGTGTTGGAATCAAGGCTTTAGAAAAGCCCTAGGAGTTGAAAGAATAATTCAATACAGCAGACAATGGAGGGAGCAGTGAAAAGGCTACAAACGATGAAGTGACTGAGGAAGATTAGGGTTTGGGGAAAAACCCCGAGGAAGTTTTAATTTTAACAGTAAAGCTAGTTGTTCGTGAAAAGCTGGAGCTATGTCTGTGAGTAAGTACTGGAGTGCAGTTTTTGGAAGTCTAGCCAAACATTGACCCAGAAAAAAGATGGTGACTGATCAGAATTGGGGCAGTTATTGACGCAGTCCATGACAGAATGGTACCTGAGAGAGAGTTCCAAGCCCAGATTGATAAAAGTAAAGAACTATAATCCTTTGTGAAGTTCAATGAAATTTGAAGACCTACCATGTTATCAGATGCAATGTCTATAGATTCTGGAATAACTCCTGTGGATTGAAATATAGCAAATGTCACCACATTCTTTAAGAAGGGAAAGACAGCTGAAACAGGAACTATAGACCCCTTAGCCTTACATCTGTAGTAGGGAAAATGCCATAATTTACTATAAAGGATGGAAAACTAGAGACCTGGTGAATAATGATTTATTTATTGATTGATTGTTGTCACATGTACTGAGATACAATGAAACGTTTTGTTTTGCATGCCATACAGGCAGATTCTACCATACAAAGTACATCAGGGTCAGAGAACAGAGTGCAGAATATAGTGTTACAGGCACGCAGAAGGTGCAGAGACAGAGAGATCAGAATTAACATTTGAGAGGTCCATTCGAAAGTCTGATAACAGCAGGGAAGAAGGTATTCTTAAATCTGATAATAATAATCTGATTGGGCATAGTTAGCATGGATTTGTGAATAGAAAATTGTGTTTGATAAATGTGTTGGAATTTTCTATGAAGCTGTTACTAAGAAAATTGATAAGTCGATGGACATAGTATACTTAGAAAAAAACCCGAAAGAACTGCAGATGCTGTAAATCAGGAACAGAAACAAAGTTGCTGGAAAAGCTCAACAGGTCTGGCAGCATCTGTGAAGGAAGAAACAGAGTTAGCATTTCGGGTCTGGTGACCCTTCCTCAGAATGCAGACCGTTCTGAGGAAGCGTCACTGGACCCAAAACGTTAATTCAGTTTTTTCCTTCACAGACGCTGCCAGACCTGCTGAGCTTTTCCAGCAACTTTGTTTTTGCTCATAGTATACTTAGATTTTGAGAAGGCTTTTGATAAAGTCCCCCACAGAAAGCTGGTTATAAAAGTAAAAGATCATTGGTAAGGAGGTAATCTTCTGGCATGGATTAACGATTGGCTAACAGACAGGAAACTGGAATCCTGTACCCAAGAGGGTATGGAAGCACAGTCTTTGAGTATGTTTAAGGTAGAGATTGATAAATTTCTGATCACCATGATTATAGGAAGTGGGTGAGTAAAAGCATTGATCAGCTGGGACTGTAGTGAATGGCAGGACAGGCTTGACAAGGTGAATGGACTATTCCTGTTTCCATGTTTCTAAAGTTTAGAGGAAACTGCTGCAAAATCCATTGGATCTATGTTTATCACATTTATTATTTGATGTGTGCTGTAGGCTGTTTGATCACAATCTATTACCTGTGTTTAGCATATGTTAACATCCGGACAGTGGAATACAAGTTGTGTTTCTATTATAAATTGTATAACTATTCTAATGTTGAACAGTAAAGTTGATTGTCATCTCTTCAAAACCATGAAACATTGAGGCTTTACTTGCTTAGAAACTCCCTTACATTTCAGACTTTGTCCACTTTAAGAAAAATGTTACTGGTCCCTAGCCAGAAATAACATAAATTTGTTGGTGTCATCCAGAATCTTTATACTCTCAACAGTGAGACTCATCTGGAAAGGTTTCCAAATTGGCTCTGAATTCCTGGATTTCTCCATCTTCTACAAACAGAAAAATAGACTACTGCTGGGCAGCAAAGACAGAAGATGACTCTTAAGATTGCTGAGTGTAATTCACTCCAGCACGTTGTGCAAACTGAATTTAAAAAGTGCGTACAGTGTGTCAGTATATCAGGCAAATTGCTTTGAACAAATTGCCATTGTTGTTATGAAGAGATGTGATCCAAATATTAATGTTTGAAAGATTGTGTGGCCCGTATAAAATGTCTTGAATTTTTAAACAAAGGACACTTTGCTAATATAAAGGCACTGGACAGAACAGCAACAAACTTGCGCCTGCAAGAAGCAAGGAGCTCAGTTGGAGTCATATAGTCTGGAAAAATTTCAGAAAGCAATCACAAAGCTCAGTTTGAGAGTGTAATATAACTTCTGCATTTTTTTTAACACAGTGAATGAGAATTTGACATGTCTGAAGAGCAACAACCCATTGCTCCCTCACAGTTCATTTATAACTTCTTTCAGCAAAATATGTGTGGGTTGAAAACCCAGAGGAAGTTGTCATTACCAGTCAAGAGAGTACCTGAAGAGGATTTTCTTTGAACCAGCCCTACCAAGCAAAGAGAATTCACCCCACGTACAACTTTCCAGGAAGGCACCCAGCACCAACTTGTGTGTGCAGGATAGCTTCAGAATCAGAACACTCTTTGGGACATCCATAATTTATCCTCTTTTTAAACAATAAGTTTAACTATTACTTGACCAAGTAATTTAAAGTTAACACCCTGCAAAATTTTCATTGCTTTGCTTTACCCATCCTTGAATGTGTGAATTAATTATATTTTTAAAAAGGTATACACGTAAGTGTTTAAATAATCCAAAATAAACAATAACTACAGATGGTGGAAATTTGATACTAAACCAGAAATTGAAGAAAGTTCTTCAAAGTGGGTCACTGGACTCAAAAATGGTAATTCTGCTTTCTCTCCACAGATGCTGCCAGACCTGTTGAGTTTCTCCAGCCATTTCTGTTTATGTTTGAATGATCCAAACTCTTTAACAAAAAGTTTTGCAACTTTGAGTAAGTTTGTTTCTGGTAATAAACCAATTATTTGCTGTTAATTGGTCATATCACTGCTCTGGTTACCCTCAAAATTTGCTGTGACTAGAGAAGAAAACAGTGCAGCTCTCCAGTCTTGGTCAGAGCACATATATTTGGGGCTCATCCAACACTGAACCTTTAGACAATGACGCATAATCGGAAGCTAGGCATTTATTTAAAAAAGTGAAGGTTTCTTTTTCAGAATGTAAAAAGTTACACTAACTAAAATTTCGACTTTTAAAGCAAGTGTGCAGCAGATAAATTCTAATACTTTAAAGGCATTCTTCACTGATGAACTGAAAAGTATGGCTGGGCAGTTGAAGATAGAATGTCTATTAAACTAAGAAAAGAAATCCTAAAGCTCGTGCTCAACAATCAGGATGTTGCATTAGGAGAGCAAGAGGTAAGTCTAAAACGGAAAGCAGACAAATGGCAAAGATTGAGTTAGAACAGAAAAGGTTAGAACTAGAATTTCATAGAGAAGAGAGGTGAAAAGAAAACAGAAAAAGCATTTCAAAGATAAAAATAGGAGAGAGTGGGAAAGGAGACAGACAGAGAGTGAGAAAGTGCAACTTTAAAGAAAAAGAAGAGGGAAAAGAGAGAGGCAGTGAGTAATTCCAATTTAAAAAGTCTGGAACTAAGAAGGGTAAATGACCTTGAGTTCAGTGGAATTTCTGATGGGTAAAGATCTGTCTGCAATTCAGGGTTAAGTGTGGAGCTGTTTAAATTTGTCAAAGCCATCCCAGAGTTTGTAAAAGGATGTAGAGGTGTTCTTCATTTTGTTTGAAAGAATAGCCCAACAAATGAAGTGGCCCATAGAAAGCTTGACACTGCTTACGTGGGGCAGGCTGACTGGCAAAGCTCATGAAGTTAATGCTGTGCTTTCTGAGGAGGAGTCTGCAGATTGGGAGATGGCCGAAAGGGTGAAATTCACTGCCCAAGTTCCTTATTGAGATTTACATTCAGAAATCTCAAAACTTCCAGAAGCAGCCTGGGTAGACCTACATTGAGTTTGAGATGGTAAGACAACTGACCTTTGATCGCTGAATGTGGCAATTAAAATAGACACCACCAAGGTTGTGATTCTCATTTAGGAATTAAAATTCTTTTGACATCAATAAGAACTCACACAGAGGACCAAAGGATTTCAACAGCAGGACAAGCAGCTAAAGTAGGTAATGATTATGAGCTCATCTACAAGCTTCTACCTGAAAGGAAATCGCACATATCTGAGAAGGATAGAGCTGGGAGGGGAAAAAATGAGGGCAAACAGTCAAGGAAAAGAAGAGACAACTGGGCATGAAGTAAGGTCCACCACTCAGGCCAGAAGGAGGGTGCTGAGGGTTGGAAATCATTCCAACCTGAACACCTGGTTGCTTCCATTGCAACAAGATGGGATACCTTTGGGATGATTGCTGGGTGTTGCAGGATGAGCCCGTACATTGGAGAACACTGTGTCCACCAGGGAAAGGGGCCCTGGCTGAGAGCACGGTAAAGCTGTGGCTCCGACTGCATCTCTAAATTGAAGACTAATCTGGGTCTGGGGGAAGTGAACAAGGTCATCGGAGTTACAGATGTAACACTCCAACCTTGGGTGTAACAATTAAGGATGGTGTTCAGAGGTACAATTATAATCCCAGCTTGTCATAAATGGGGTACCTTATCAATTTCATGAGAACTACGACTCTAGCAGTGATATCATGCCATAGGAGCATATGTACAAGAGTAAGACAGTTAGCTTCTCATGTCTGTTGTGACGTCCGGTTATGTCCAGGTGGATTTCTGATCCTTTTCCCCATCTTTGTACCACATCCCTGATTCATCACTCAACTTAATTCCATCAGTCTCATTCCTGATGGATCCAACTATCCTAGCGTTCACAGCCTTTATGGGGACACGAGTTTCCCATTTCTTTCAGTGAAAAGGTACTACTTGATATCATTCCTGAAGGATCCACAGTAGTTGTCTGTTTAAAATCGTGCCTCCTCATTTCAGATTCCCTCACCAGAGAAAATAATTTCTCTGTATCCTCAGTAATGAATTAGCGTAATCTTTTAGATGCTTCAATTAAATCACCCCTCAATGTTTAAAATTTAAGTGAATACAATCTAGTTTTATACAGCCAGTCCTCATTTTGATAAGTTTCATATGCACCCAAAGCTAATATATCCTTAGGTCTATACTTACATCTGAAAACTAAAGCTGAGGGCTTTGTAATTTTTTTTGTTTCAATTAATTCTTAGGCACCAGTACAATTCTATTTAGTGGCAAGCTGGGAACGTTGGATCTGTCATTAAGGCAGTGGACATATGAATTTTCCACATGCACATTTATCCAGTCAATATTCACTCGAGGTATCTCAACTTCTTAAAAAGTAGGTTATTTTCCAGTTCTGAGATGATATTATGTTCAGTTTGTCCTGAATGGATTTCAGCGTCTTTTTCAATTCAAAGTCCAGCTTCATTGCTTTATTTCATTCTAATTACATTATCTATACTCTAGTGGTGTTTCGGTCTCTTGATGGGAATGAAAGCATAGTATCGTGTTAGAAAACTTCAATTCAAGTCAGAAAGGCTCAACCTGCTTACTCATGTCCACTTTAGCAGAGCCAGGGACTGGGTTTCTTATATAGGAAAAATGCTAATATTGGAATTGAGCCATCATTTGCAAAGACTCGATTCACTTTCACACATAGAACTCAGCATCAACTCCAAAACTTTTATTATTCTTTATGAATTACCCACAGTGCTGATAAGTAGGGAGCTCCAGGATTTTGACCCAGGATCATTGATTGAATCATGACGCAGTTTCAAGTCAGGATGATGTGTGGTGTGGAGGCAAATATTTTGAAGGGGTGGTTTTCCCACATACCAGCTACCTTTGTCCTCCTAAGTGGGAGATTACAGGTTTGGGAAGTGCTGTTATAGGACCCTAGGTGAATTACTGCAAGGCATCTTATAGATGCTGCCACTATATGTGGGGTTGAAGAGAGTGAATGTTGAAAGTAGTGGATGGAGCAATAGCAACATGAGTTGCTTTGTTTTGGATGGTGTTGAGCTTCTCAAGTTTTTTTGGAGTTGTATTTACCCAGGCAAATGGAGTATATTCCATTACAATCCGGACTTGTGCAGCAAGTGTATGTATTCCACTACAATCCTGACTTGTGCCTTGTAGATGGTGGACAAGCACTGGATAGACAGGAGGTGAGTTGCTCACTGCAGCTTTCCTAGCTCTGGCATGCTTTTGAAGCCACAGTATTTGTATGACTGTACCAGTTCAGTTTCTGGTTAATTGTAACCCCTCTGCCCCAATGTATAATAGTGCTGGGTGGTACCTGATGTCCACAATGTCTTCTTCCTGGTTAGTAGTGTAAGTTGAGTTGCTTTCACCTGTAGATGCGCTATGCCTCTTAATCACAGTGTTTGCATACATTAGCAATGACCACAACTGCAAAAATTTGGTCTGATCTTCCTCAAATGTGTTATTGGTTAAGCATTTCCATGCACCTTTCAGCACCAAATGTTTTACTGTACAACTGATTAGAAGGGCAAGGTAAGAACGGTAAAGGCACAAAGTACAAAGACGCAAAGCAAGAACTGACAGCAGGACCAATTCTGTCTATTAATCAACGGGATTTAAGGATTGAAAAAGAAATAGAAGAATGATTTAGAGGAATGAATTGGAGACAAGTCAGATAGACGACAGAAAAAGTAAAAGGGAATGACTGGATTATGGACAGGCAGCCAGAGGGGGAAGAAAGGAATATTAACAGAACATAAAGGTATCATATTGAGTACATTTGAACCAGGAGCATGAGCAAACCCTTCAGCCCCTTGACCCTGCTCTGCCATTTAATAAGATCATGGCTGATATGATAGTAACCTCAACTCCATATTTCCACATTCCTCAATAAGCTTTCCCTTCACAAGAATCTACCTCTGCCTTAAAAATATTCAAAGCTTCTGCTTCCACCATATTTTCAGGAAGAGAGTTCCAAAGACTCATGACCATAACAGAATTCTCCTCATCCCTGTTTTAAATGGAGTACTCCTGATTATTACACACTCAAGACCCAAACATCCTTTCAACAGTTGTTAGATTTGGAGAGGTGTTTACACAGCAGGATCAGTCAGATAGATGTGTGACTGTCAGGAAAGGTAAGAAGGTAGTTCAGAAGTCTCCTGTAGCTACTCCTATATCAAATAGATACTTCGTTTTGGGTAGTGTTGAGAGGGATACTGTCTCAGAGTAAAATAGCAGTGGCATTCAGATCTTGGGTACTAGAAATAAATCTTACGTTAAGTGGGGTTTGTCAAGATTTAAAAGAATAATGGTGATAGGGAACTGTCCTGTCAGGGCACAGACAGGAGATTCATCAGGCTTGACCATGAATCTAGATTACTATGTTGCCTTTATGGTTCCGGGGGAGAGTTGAAACTGGAAGTTGTTGTACACATTGGTAGGAACGACATAGTTAAGGAAAGTGTTAAGGCTTTGCAGAGTGAATATAGGAGATTAGGGAGAAGGTGAAAAAGAAGAACCTCAAAGGTTTGGTCTATGGTTTGCTCTTGGTGCCATGTTCCAATGAGAGTAGGAATAAAAAGATAGGGCAGATAAACTAATGGCTGAAGAGATGGTGTAATGTACAAGAATTCAGATTTTTGGATCACTAGCATCCAGAAAAGACCTGCTCAAAAGGGATGGGTTTCAAATAAACTCGAAAGAGATCAATATCATGGCAGGGATATTTGCTAGTTCTAATTTGGGAGTCTTTAAACTAGTAGAGAGGCAGGGTGGGGGGATCCTAGGCAGTAGTAAAAATAGAAGGACAGATGAGGATATTTTGAATCAGAGAAGAACAAATTAATTAGAAAAGGCAGACAAAATTAGAGAACAAGACAACTCTAATGAATGAAGTGGCATTTATTTCAAAGCCAGTAGTCTTAAGATAAGACTAATGAACTCAGGGCACGTATGGGAATATGGCACTGGGATATCATAGCTTTAAAGAAACTTGGCTGAAAGTAGGACAGGACTGGCAGCTCAGCATTCTGGGTTTTAGATGCTATAGGAAGGATAGAAAGGGAGGCAAGAAAGCAGGGGGAATTGTGTTTTTGATTAAGGAAAACATTACCGCTGTGCTTAGAGAGGATATTTCTGAGGGATCATCCAGTGAAAATATATGGGTTGAAATTAGAAATAAGAAAGGGATGATCACCTTGATGGGCTTGTACTATAGACTTGCCCCCAGTAGTCTAAAGGAAATTGAATACAAATGCTTAGAACAATCTCAGATATATATAAGAATTACAGTGTTGTAACTGTTGGGGATTTTAATTTTCCAAACATTGACTGGGACTGGCATAGTGTTAATAGCTTGGATGGTGAGGAAACTATTAAATGTACTCAAGAAAATTTTCTTTGTCAATATGTAAATATACCTATTAGAGAAGAAGCAAAACTTCACCTTCTTTTGGGAAATAAGGCAGGTCAAGTGGCTGGAGTGTTAGAAGGGGAATTCATTGAAATTAGTGATCATAATTCATAATCATAGTTTTAAAATAGTTAATGGAAAGGATAAGTCTTCCATAAAAGTTAAAGTTATTAATTGGCATAAGGCAAATTTTAATGGTATGAGTCAAGAACTTTCAAAAGTTGATTGCAGTAGACTGTACAGAGGTAAAGGGATGACTGACAATGGGGAGCCTCTTAGAAGTGGTATAACAAGAGTTCAGAGGCATTATGTTCCTGTTAGAGTGAAGGGTAAAGCTGGCAAGAGCATAGTACAACCTGGCCAAGAATCTTGGGATCTTGTATGTTTCAATCAAGTCACATCCTACTTTTCCAAACTCCAATGATAAAGTTTAGCCTATCCAACTTTCTGCCATAAAAGACATACCACCTTATATTTTTATTTCCTTTTCTGGCTCAGAGAGGTGGGTTTTAACAAAGTGATGGTAAAAAACAGTTTTCCCCAGTTGGTGAGTTAGGAACCAGGGTACATAATCTCAGAATGAGGGTTATGACTTTTAAGGCTGAGATGAGGAGGAATTTCTTCAGTCTGATGATAGTAAATCTTTGGAATTCTCTACCCAAAAGGTAGATGAAGTTCAATCATTGATTAAGTTCAAGATAGTTTCTGGAAACTAATTAGACATGGAGGTATATGGAGATAGCAGTGGAAATGGTGTAACGTGCATAATTATCCATAATCTGATTGAATGGCAGAGGAGATTTGACAGGCTTACTCCTGTTCCTCCAAAGCATTGCCGAAGGTATTTGTCCTGTTTATTACCAAAGTTGACTTTCTGTGAAATCAGCCAGTAATGAGCAAATCCAGCAAGTTCTTTAAAAAAATTGCTGAGTGGTTAGCACTGCTGTCCCTTAGCGCCATGGACTCGGGTTTGATTCCAGCCTTGGGCGACTGTCTGGTGTTTGCACGTGTCTGCGTGGCTTTCCTCTGGGTGCTTCCACAGCCCAAAGAGGTTAGGGTGGATTGACCACGCTAAATTGCCCATGGTGTCTAGGAATGTGCAGGCTAGGTGGATTAGCTATAGGAAAGGCAAGGTTACAGGGATGGGGCGGGTCTGGGTGGGACGCTCTTCGGGAGGGTCAGCGCGGGCTCTCTTTCTGCACCGTACGGATTCTGTGAAGGTTGAGGGGGAGATGCACCTCCTCCAAAGCAAATGACCTATAGTTTTCCCCGGATTGACAACTTCACCTCCTTGAATTTGCCAGCCCATTTCTACAGTCAGAGAGTAAAAGCAAAAACAAAAATACTGCAAAAGCCGAAAATCTAAAACCAAAGTTGGGAACGTTGGCCAGAACCAGCGGAGCCGGAAGTATGTGTAGAGAGTGATAATTAACGTTTATTATCTTTGGCGCGAACCATTTCGGTCATATTAATAATGATGTGAGCCGTGAACCAGTTAGCATTTTGCCGTCGAGATTTTACCAAACAGATCAGAAACTGAAAGACAAGACAGTAGGAACTGCAGATGCTGGAGTCTGGGATAACAAGGTGTAGAGCTGGATGAACACAGCAGGCCAAGCAGCATCAGAGGAGCAGGAAAGCTGACGTTTCGGGTCTGGACTCTTCTTCAGAAAATTTTTCTGAAGAAGAGTCC
>JAHRHZ010000024.1:6191075-6226150 GCA_024137785.1 Ginglymostoma cirratum
GGAAAGCTTGACGTTTCGGGCCTAGACCCTTCGTCAGAAATGGGTCTGATTTCTGATGAAGCATCTAGGCCCGAAACGTCAAGCTTTCCTGCTCCTATGATGCTGCTTGGCCTGCTGTGTTCATCCAGCCCCACACCTTGTTATCTCGGATTCTCCAGCATCTGCAGTACCTTTTATCTCTATTCTAAATTCCTCCTTCTTTTGTTTGTAATTTAACTATAGTGCTTAAATAAATTGTGTTTTGCTTAACGTTGGCTAGTTTGACCAGTCACATCAGATCTGGAACACAGCACTTCACATCTGCCTTTAAAATAAGAAAAAGTTAGCGTTTGGGCTACCTTCTCTAAGGATTTTGAGGGGTTCTGGTCTGGTCCACAACAAATTGCAGGCTCTTGTTGGGATCAAAATCTATAATTCTACATTGGGTTTAGGATTGTTGGACTCAAAAGGTGGCGAGTGATAGGTATTAGTCTCTTGTTTTGGGTCATGAATTTGGTTGGTTTAAACAGGGTGTGCCTTGTGTAGTAATGACTCTTTTGATTGCTAAGAATTTTCTGGGGGTGGAAGAAGTGACTTTGGGAATTTTATAAAAAGTGAGCAAGGTAAAACTGTTGGATTTGGCAGACAAGCTGGAGTTTGGGTTGTCTGCTTGTGCCAGGAAAGGAGAGATAATTGCAGCCTTCGCTCGACATGAAAAATTGCCGGAAATGCCACCACAATCTTTGGAACTGGCTAAAATTGAATTGCAAATGAAGCAGCTTGAACATGAAAGGGAAATGAAACGGTTGAATTACGATTAGAAGCAGAGGCAAAAGAGAGGGAGGGATAATTTGAAATTCGGAAGTCAGCAATTAGAGAGGAGACTCGAAGTAAAGGCAAAAGGTAGGTGTAGTGAAAAGGACAGTGAGGGAGAGCAAACCCATTGTAGCCAAAGGCGTGGTGAGGATCTGTTTAAATATGTCCAAGCATTGCCTAAATTCGATGAGAAAGATGTCGAAACCTTTTTTGTTTCATTTCAACAAGTGGCTAAACAAGTGAAGTGGCTGGTGACCATTTGGATATTGTTGATCAGAACAAAGTTGGTAGGTAGAGCTAGTGAGGTATTTGTATCGCTATCAGAGGAGGTACCTGGGGAGTATGAGGAAGTGAAGAAAGCCATCGCAAGTACATATGAGCTTGTACCAGAAGCCTACAGACAACGTTTCAAAAACCTAAGGAGTTTGAAAAGATCCAACAAAATAATTTTGATAGGTGGATAAGGGCATTGGAAATAAATCAAGCATATGACAGCCTTACAGGGATGATTATTTTGGAGGAGTTCAAAAATTCACTTCCCGAAGTAGTGAGAACTGATGTGGAAGAGCAGAGAGTTAAAAACGCAAGATTAGCAGTTGAAATAGCCAATGATTATGAGTTGGTTCGTTAATCAAAGTTTGGCTTCTGACATCAATTTCAATCTGTGAGGGATAGAAATTGGAGAAAGGAGAAATCCTCAGGTGGTAAGGGAAAACGAGATCTCATTGAAGATATTTTACCGCAGGGTAAAAAGGAAACCCATGAGGGGGAATGAGAAGTGAAAAAGCTCAGGTGCTTTCACTGCAACAAAACAGGCCACATAAAGTGACAGTGTTGGTGGTTTATAAAAAGCATTGGGAAGGAAGATGTGGGAAAACAGGATATGCCAGTGAGTTTTGTTGAAGTGGTAAAGGAAAGCACAGGGAAGCTAAAGAGCTGCACCGGAATGTACAACCCGCTCAGGAGTTGGTTGAGAAGGAAGTGCCAGATCTTCTTAAACCATTTACATATGAGCATAAGGTTTACTTGTATTTGCCAGAAGGAGCAGGTAAAGAAATTAAAAACCAAAAGGACTGCGCATGCTGTAAATCATGAACAAAAACAAATTTACCGGAAAAGCTAAGCAGATCCAGCAGCGTCTGTGAAGGAAAAAACAAGAGTTAACGTTTCAGGTCTGGTGACCCTTCCTCAGAGCAGGGTCATCGGACCCAAAACGTTAACTCTGTTTTTGACTTCACAGGTCATGCCAGATCTGCTGAGCTTTTCCAACAACTTTGTTTTTGTTCCAGGTAAAGAAATTACAATTTTAAGAGAGATGGGAACATGTCCATGTTTGATGAGAAGATTTGAGGAGATATGTAGTCCAGAAGGGCTATTGCCAGAAAAAGTGCTAGTATGTAGAACTCACGGTGAGACAAGAAGTGTTCCATTATGTAAAGTGAGGTTGAAATGTCCGATGAAAAGTGGAGAAGTGGTGGTAGGAGTACTGGAGGAACTCTCAGCTCCAGGAATAGAATTTGCCCTTGGTAATGACATCACTGGATCACAGGTGCGGATGCTGCCTACTGTGGTTCAAAAGCCAGTGAAAAATCAGGTAAGTGAGGTTTTATAGGAAGTACATCCTGGGATTTTTCCTGACTATGTGACAGCAAGATCACAAAGCCACATGCTGAAGCAGGGGCAGAAATCACATAATAAAGATAAGGAAGTTGAAGTGCCATTGTCAGAGACCATGTCTGATCAAATGGTTGCGAAAAAAGAACATGAACAAGTGGAGTACAAAGTAGATATTTTTAGTTCAGAGAAATTAACTGAATTACAACAAAAAGATGAAAAACTGAAGCAGTTGTTTCAATAAGCACACACAGGAGAAGAATCTGAGTGTATCCCAGAATGTTACTATCTTAAAAATGACATCTTGATGAGGAAATGGAGAACATCACCTATTCAGGCAGATGAGAAATGGGCAGAAGTTCATCAAGCTGTATTACCAGTGGGTTATAGAGAGGAGGTGTTGTGGGTAGCACATCAGGTACCAGTAGAGGTCATTTGGGAGCAAGGAAAATTCAAGCCAAAATACAAAAACATTTTTACTGGCCTGAACAGCATAAGGATGTAATTGCATTTTGCCAGACATGCCATACCTGTCAGGTATTTGGAAAACTTCAGGCAGTGATAAAACCAACACTTTTAATATGCAGTTCTGCACTTGAGGAACCTTTTACAAGGGTCTTAATTGATCGCATAGGACCCCTACCGAAAAGAAAAAGTGGGAATCAGTATTTGTTGACAAGAATGGATGTGCCCACTAGATTTCTGGAGGCCATTCCATTATGCAGTACCGCAGCTAAAAGGTATGTAGAAGAGTTACTCAAATTTTTCACTAGATACGGACTACCCACACAGATACAGTCATATCAAGGGCCAGATTTTCCATCGAAGTTACTCAGGGAAGTTATGCATAGCTTAGGAATAAAACAATTCAAATCTACTGCATACCATTCAGAATGGCAAGAAGCATTGGAGCGGTGGCAGCAAACTTTAAAGACCATGTTGAGGGCCTAGAGTCAAGGCTACCCAGAAAATTGAGATAAAGGCATTCCATTGTACTTTTTGCAATTAGGAACGCAGCAAATGAATCTACCAAATTCAGTCCATTTGAATTAGCTTTTGGGCGTGACGTGAGAGGACAACTGAAATTAACTAAGGAAAAATT
Organism: Ginglymostoma cirratum; assembly: GCA_024137785.1. NCBI lineage: Eukaryota > Metazoa > Chordata > Chondrichthyes > Orectolobiformes > Ginglymostomatidae > Ginglymostoma > Ginglymostoma cirratum. Next base: position 6,194,587 of record JAHRHZ010000024.1, read on the forward strand.
GAGTCAGAGTTCAGAGGCAACATGTTTAGACTATGTGTCAAATTTTAGGCAAACATTAAATAGAGCGGGGCAGTTGGCTAGGCAACATTTAAAAGTAGCGCAGTATGTGATGAAACAAGAAGCAGACAAGAAATCAAAAATTCACAATTTTGCAAATGGAGATAAAGTGTTAATGTTACTTCCAGTGACAGGTGAACCTTTAAAAGCAAGGTTTACTGGACCTTACCAAATTGAAAGGAGATTGAGTGAGGTGAATTATTTGATAAGAATGCCAGAAAGAAAGAAATCTTACAGAGTGTGTCGTGTGAATATGCTCAAAAGGTATTTTGATAGGGAAGGAAAGCAAAAGGAGCATGTTCGACTGGTTACAACATACAGTGAAGAACCAAGTTCAGAGGAGTCTGAATTGGATATTCCTCAAATTAAATTGGACCATGAGGAAGTTCTCAAAAATTGGGATAAATTATTGAGTTACCTTCGAGAGGAAAATTGAAATGACTTGAATGAGATATTGCAATAATATGGGGAGACATGTGGGAATAAGCTGGGAGGTACTAATCGAATTATGCATGATATAGATATAGGAAATGCGGTTCCAATTGATTAACATCCTTATAGACTTACACCTCTAAAAGTGGCACAGGTTCAAAAAGAGAATGAACATATGCTCAATGACAACATAATTGAAGTGGGTTTCAATGACTGAAGCTCACCCATAGTAATGGTGCCAACACCAGATGGTACCCAATGATTACGTGTGGACTATCGCAATGTCAAAACAGCTACAAACTCTGCTTCATATCCTATTCCACATTTGGAAGACTCAATTGAGAAGGGCGACAAGCGACTTATAATTCTAGGTTGGACTTACTCAGAGGATACTGGCAGGTACCTTTATCCAGAAGAATGAAGACAATTTCGGCTTTCATAATACCGAATGGACTATACCAATTTAAAGTCACGCCATTTGGTATGAAAAATGCACCAGCCATATTTCAAAGATTAACCAATAAAGCTTTTTCTGGATTACCCAATTGTGTGGTATACATCGATGACCTGGTGATTTTTAGTCACACTTGGAAGGAACATTACCAACATCTATTGGAATTGTTTGATCAAGTTTAGGAGGTGGGCTTGGTGATAAGCCTGGCTTAGAGTGAATTTGCAAAAGCCCAAGTTATTTCCCTGGGCCATGTTATTGGACTTGGACAGATGGCCCTGCGGAATGTGAACACAAAGGCTATTGGTGAGTTTCCCAAACCATTGACGAACAGAGAAATGCTATGATTTCTGGGATTGAGTGAATTTTATTGGAAGTTTGTTACAAATTTTAGTAGTGTGGGTGCTCACACTGACTGACTTATTGAAGAAGTGCTGAAAATGTCAGTGGACGGCACACTGTCAGAAGGCATTTGACAGCCTGAATGCTGTGGTAAACTACTGCCCCAATGTCAGCCAGATCTAATTTCGCAAAGTCATTCAAAGTGGCTATCGATGCGAGTGATGTGGATATCAGTGCTGTATTCTTTCAAGAAGATGATAAGAAGATAGAAAGACCTATTGATAACAAGGTGTGGAGCTGGATGAACACAGTAGGCCAAGCAACATCAGAGGAGCAGGAAGGCTGATGTTTCGGGCCTAAACCCTTCTGAAGAAGGGCCTAGGCCCCAAACGTCAGCCTTCCTGCTCCTCTGATGCTGCTTGGCCTACTGTGTTCATCCAGCTCTACACCTTGTTATCTCAGATTCTCCAGCATCTGCAGTTCCTACTGTCTCAGAAAGACCTATTGTGTATTTTTGCAGAAAATTGAATATTCATCAACAGAAATAGTCCAAGATTGAGGAGGAGACCTAGAGCTTTGTGTAGGCATTTCAGCATTTCAACATTTATATTGCCAATAATGTGCCTGAATCAATTGTATATACTGATCATGACTCATTAAAGCTTTTGGAGAAATTTAAGGGCAAAAATTCTGGACTGTTTAGATGGAGCTTTTTATGGCAGCCATTCAATTTAAAAATTAATCATGTAGCAGGAGGAGTGAATATAATTTCTGATGCATTGTTGCAACTTTGCTGAAGAAAGACAGAGGCGATTGGTGGCAGGAGTAAACCAACTGAAATAGAATGTAGTAGTGAACATTTGCATGCTTAGAGTCAATGTGATGTATATGTATCACAGTGTACTAATAGAGTAAGACTAAGGGTTTTAAAATGAAGCCATCTTTATATAATGATGGTTCCTTTTTTAAGGGGGGTGGCTGTCACTTAAAGCTGTCACTTTAAAATGTTATTTTGTTCTGGTTTTTTTGAAGCGAGGTTGTAAGGTAGAGGTGTGAAACAGCTACTTAAGACAACTTGAGTAAACAACTTGAGAGGCCTTGGGGCTTTTATTTGAAAGTTGGAACAATGGAAGCAGGCTGGGTGTGGCCAGCTCTCACAGACCAGGCTTTCTAGATTTTTCAGATTTAAGCGCTGGAAGTCTTTAGACCCTCAAAAGAGTTGGAAGTTTCAGTGAATGATTCCTATTGGCTATTCTCACTGAATCTTTTCTTGATGTTTTATCCTCCTGGATTGGAGAACTGCATGTCAGAATCTGTGTCTGAATTTGCCTTTTTACCGAAGGGTGTGTTTATGAGATGTTACTATATTGGAACAGTTAATTAGTACCAGGTATTGTATCTATTATTTGGTTAAGTTTTCTGATAGTTATTCTAAATTCCTCTTGCTTTTGTTTGTATTTTAACTGTAGTTTTAAATAAATTGTGTTTTGCTTAACATCGAGTAGTTTGACCAGTCGCAGTACATCTGGAACACAAAACTTCACATCTGCCTTTAAAATAAGAAAACGTTAGGGTCTAGGCTATCTTCTTAAAATATTTTGAGGGGGTCTGATCTGGTCCATAACACTTGACCCCTGCCATGCAACTTTGGACACTCTGCACATGTGCTAGCCCAACTATCACTCATCCATCTGTCTATTTGTCTCCTTACAAGACAAATTGAAACACAATGCCTGCCAAAAGTAGTCCACCATAGGAGGGTGTCACCACCTTTAACATCCTTTGAGGGACAGGCCATGGAGTTCATGGGTTGACATTTCTCTCTCCGGGATGGATGGTGAAGGTGTCAGCATCCTGCCGATGCTCCCTTGCTGACTGAGCTCTTAAAAGAAAATGAAAGAAAACCTTTAGGATGTTTCAAAATCATTTACAGCCAATGAAGCGAATAGTAGTCACTGCCACAATGTAGGAAATGTGATGCAAAGCAAGGTCCCACAAACAATAACGAAATAATGGCCAAATATTCTGCTTCTGTGATTTCACTTGAGGACACACAAGGGACCGTGACACTGAAAATAATCATCTTGCTCTTCTTTGACAGCTGATAGGCCTGATCTTTAGCATCCATCCACACAATTGCCTGACATCGCTGTCAGGCACAAAATAGACAGAAAATTCAAACTCTTTCTCTTTCTCTTTAATCCTAAAGTCAGAAGTCACATGACTCCAGATTATATTCCAATAGGTTTATTTGAAATCATAAGATTTCAGAGCGCTACTCCTTGGTCAGGCGAGGTCACTTCACCTGATGAAGGAGCAACGTTCTGACAGCTTGTGATTGCAAATAAACCTTTGGAATATAACTTGATGTTGTGTGACCTCTGACCTTGTCCACCCCAGACCAACACTGGCACCTCCACATCATTCTTAATTCCAAGGAGACTACGTACAAACTATTTTTTGTTCTCTCCCCCTTATCTTCAGATTCACCACTGAAAAGGAGCGAAGAGGAGGAAAAGGTGATGAGACAGAGCGTGGTGGCTCAGTGATTAGTGCTGCTGCCTCACAGTTTCAGGAACCCTGTTTCGATTCCACCCTCAGGTGTCTGTCTGTGCAGAGTTTGCACATTCTCCCCATGTCTGCGTGGGTTTCCTCTCAGTGCTCCGGTTTCCTCGCACAGTCTAAAGGTGTGCAGGTTTGTTGGATTGGCCATGGGAAGTGTGGGGTTATGGGGATGGGGTGGATCTGGGTGGGATGTTCTTCGGATGGTCGGTGTGGATACAATGGGCTGAATGGCCTGTTTCTGCACCGTGGGGAATCTATGACGTTCAGGGGGAGAAGGAGGATGGACATGATGCCCATTCAGCAATTGTCATCCCACCCCATTTTACATATATCATAAGATCAAAAGAAATAGGAGGAGAATTAGGATGTTTGGCCAGTTGAGCTTGCCCCACTATTTAATATGATCATGGCTGATCTGATTGTGCCCTAACTTCACTTTCCTGCCTGCAGCACCACCCTGTCTTACCCCACTTCCATGTTACTTGTTGATTGAACATCTGTCTCACCCAGACTGGAGCCAGTATCTAGTCCTTTCTGTGGAATAGAATTCTAAAGACTAACAACTCTCAGGGAAGAAATTCTTCCTTACCTCTGCCTTAAATGGGGCAACCCTTCTTTTTAAAACTGTATCCTCTAATTCTAAAACAAAATAAAATCCAGTTCTGCAGAAGAGCCACCGGACTCAAAACGTTAACTCTGTTTTTCTCTCCACAGATGCCGCCAGACCTGTTAACTTCCTCTGGCATTTTCTGTTTTTGCGTCCCCTGACTCTAAGATTCCCCCACAAAGGAAAAATCCTCTCAGCATCTACTTTGTCAGGCTGTCAGAATCTTATATCTTTCAGTGTGATCATTTCTAAGTCTTCTAAACTCAAATGAGTATAGGCCCAATCTGCCATTTCCCCCTCATAAGCCAGACCCATCAACTCAGGAATCAGCCTGTTAAATCTTCCTGGGACTACTTTCAATGTGGATTTATGACACTGTAAGATACCAAAACTTTGTGCATTACTCTAGATGTGGGCTCACTAATACACTGTACAGTTCCAGCAAGGTTTCCCTATATTTTGTTATATTCTTCACTGTCCTAGCAATATTCCATTTTCCTTCCTAAAATTGCACTAGCGTGCTATCATGTTGTGAGTTATACACTATTCACCCATATTCATCTGTATTATAGCATTCTACAGTCTCTGTTCATTTAAATAATATTTTGCTTTTCCACTCTTCTTGACGAACTGCACAACATCATATTTCCCCACATTATACTCCATTTTCCAAGGTTTGGCCCATTCACTTAACCCATCCATATCCCTTTGCACACTCTTTACCCCCTCCTCACAACTTGCTTTCCCACCAAAGTTTACATCAAAAACAAACTTGGCTGCATTGCAATGAAACCAAAACACGGCAGATTTTGGAGATCTGAAATAAAAACAGAATGCTGGAGAAACTCAGCAGATAAGGCTGCACCCGTGGAAAGAGACATAGAGTTAATATTTTGTGTCCAATGTCACTCTTCTTCAGAATTCGAAATGGTTACAATGCAGTTACTCCCTTCATCCAAATCACTAAAACAGACCATAAATAGTTGAAAAACCAGCATTGATATCTGTGGCACTCCACTCGTTAAAGTGTCACTATTTAAATGATAAAATTTTAAGATTTGGAGTAGAATTAGGCCATTGGCCCATCAATCCCTCGGACTTGGAGGCTATAAATTTGAAAGCCCTCAGAGGGTTGTGAAGAAGGTTTGGATGGTCCTATTCATTTCCACATTGTGTGGTAATGGTTTATGCCGTTAAATCATTGTGTGGGCACTAGAAACATTGATAAGATTGTCACATTAGAGAAGCAAGTAATTTAAGAAGCATCTTTTTTATTCATTCAGTGGATGGGGTTTCTCTGGTTAGTCCAGCATCCCTAATCATGCATGAGAATATGATGCTGAGCTGCCTTTGGAAGCACTGCAGTCCATTTAAATTAGGAACACTCATAATGCTGTTAGGGAGGGAGTTTCAGGATTTTTATCCAGTGACATTGAAGGAACAGTGATGTATTTCCAAGTCAGCATGGTGAATAGCTTGGACAAGAATTTGCAGGTGATTATGTTGCCATCTATCTGTTTCCATGTCTTTCTTGAAGGTAATGGCTGTGGGTTTGGAAAGTGCGGGCTAAGGAGGCTTGGTAAATTTCTGCAGTGCATCCTGTGGATAGTACACACTGCTGCTACTGTGTATACTGTAGGAGGGCGTGAATGTTTGTGGATGTGGTGCCCATCAAGCGGGCTGCTTTGTCTGGATGGTGTCAAACTTCTTGAGTGTTGTTGGACCTGCACCCATTCAGGCAGGTGGGCAGTATTCTATCAGATTCCTGAGCTGTGCCTTGTTGATCGTAGACAAGCTTTGGGGAGTCAGGAGTTGACTTACTCACTGAAAGATTCCCAGCCTCTGGCCTACTCTTGTAGCCACTGTGTTTATATGGCAAGTCCAGTTCAGTTTCTGGTCTATAGTAACCCAGGATGTGGATTATAGAGGGATTCAGCAATGGCTGAATGAATATCAAGGTTAGATTCTAATTTGTTGGAGAAGGTCATTGCTTGGCACTTATCTGACCTGAATATTGTCCAACCCTTGCTCCGTTTGGACATGGACTGCTTTAGTCTCTAAGGAGTTGCAAATGATGTTGAACTTTATGCCATCATTAGTAAACATCTCCACGTCTGATCTTATGATGGAGGGAAGGTCATGGATGAAGCAGCTGAAGGTGTTTGAGTCTAGGGCAATACTCTGAGGAACTCCTGCAGAGATGAGATGACCTTCACCAACCACAACCATCTTCCTCTGTGCTAAGGTGTGACTCCAGCCAATGGAGATGTTCTCCACTTAATCCAATTGACTAGTTTTGCTAGGGGCCTTGATGCCACATTTAGTCAATTGTGGCCTTGATGTCAAAAGAAGTCACTGATACCTTAATTCCACCTTATACCACAAAGGTCAGTCTGAGAAGTAAACATCAGAAAGAAGCTATCTCATCAGCAAAGGGAGAGACCCTGCTTGAAAACTCGCCAGCAGATGGGAAGTAGGCCAATGCATTTTTCCTGCAAGGTTATATATGTTTCTACATTGACTCAGCCATTTTCAACTGGAAAAGCCAGAGAATTGGCGTGAATCACTGTGAATTCATCACGAGTAACTTCCCATCTTCATTTTTCTCCAAGGAGCCAGAAGAAGAATTCTCAGACTTGCAATATTTCTAAAGACCATCTTAAAGGATAAAAGTAACAGCGATCTTTCTGTTTCTGTGAAGATTATCAGTGAATGCTATCTCTTTTGTTGAAATCATCTTTCTTTACATGTTATGTGAATAACACAGTGTAATTTGTATTTACATTTTGGAAGTTATGAAAATAAATGTTAATCCTTTCTTTGTATTTAAACTTAGAAAGAACACCCGTTTTCTTGCCAGTTCTCAAAAAACACGGCACTCAAAGCTTTAAACACTCCTTAAAAATACTTTGTGTTGTTATCAGTTGAGAAGTGGGAAAAAGAAAAAAAATTCCACAATTCTCCGCTGGTAAAAAAAATAGACTGTTGGTTTGAGTTGAAACTCATTAGAATTGGGACAAATTATAGATCTGGTTCAAAGATTGACTGAACAGCAGGAGACAGAATAAGAATAGGACTAAGTATATCGTTTAAAAATGAGAGTTAGACCTTTCTGTATTGAAATTAAGAAACACTTCTATAGACACAGGTGAGAAATATTTGGAAGTCTGGGAGACAGTGGTGCAGTTGAAGTGTCACTGGATTAGTAATCTAGAATCCTAGGTTAATATTCTGAGGACAGTTGAATCCCATCATGGAAGATGGGGAAATCTGAATCCAATGAAGAGAAAGCCAAACATGTAACTATTATTGATTTTTGTACAAAACCATCTGGCTCACTAATAGGGGAGGAAATATCATCCTCACTAGTCTGGCCTATAAGTGACTCTAGGCTCACAGTAATATGTTTGACTCTTAACGGCCAGAACTGGACAATTACAGGAGTGGAAATAAGCCAACGTCCCATGAATGAATAAAACAAAACCTCCTTTCCATAAATGGCAATTGATTTTCAGTTAGTTGTTAAGATTAAAATTGAGGTTGAGATATTTTTGTTAACTAATGTCATTATGAGATATGGATCAGAGGAGTTGAATCGCAGCTTGGCTGTTATTTCTATGAATGACTGAACAGGCTTGAGGGCTAAACTGTTTTTCTCATGTTCCTAGATGTGAGACTTGAGTCTGCTAATGTCCTTTGCAATAACGTCTTTGTGATGCTGCAGGAACAGTGTTGTTTCTTAGCAACACCATTGGAATGAATGATTGTTTCACTGATACCTGCAACAGGACATAGGAACATATTATTAGACCATGCAGCCCTCCGAAGTTGTTCACCATTCAATCAATTTGTAACTCCAGATAAGAAGGGGCCAAAGATGGCCTGGAGGCAATACTACGCTAGTCGAAAGCAAGCTCAAGAGACATAGCCAGCCATGCCTCCCTATGGGGAAGGAGCTTCAATGAGAAATGAGCCCTCAAATGATTTCTCAGATATGAGTAACCATTCACCACCTAGCTGAGCAGATCAGTTGAAAAAAGTCTCTAGTGCCATGGAAACCAAACACTAAAGCTGACTGAAGAGTGGCTTTTATCCTACATTATGTATAGGCCATTAATGCACTGAAATTAATTGGGAATTTCAGTCCTAAGAACAGAACCTGGCACAGTCCGGTGGCTGAACTGTTTACTGGATCAAAGAGACATTGGAGAGGTCACAGAGACTTCTATTAATGACAACTTTGAATGGGATTTGTTCCTGGGTGACTTGGTATAAGAGCAAGATTTTGCTTTCTTTAGTGAAATTTAGTTAGAGTCAGCCGCAAAAACCTCCCAAATTACCAGGATGGAATGCTAGGGCCCTTCAAGATGTAACTTCAAATCCCACAGCCATGTAAACATAGACAATCGGTATTCAATTTCCATCATTTTAACACCTGAGGCTTTTATGGGATAAAGTGAATTTTAAGTAGGACAAATACTGATCTCAAGTGACTGTCGTGATCACCTGACCAGGTTGAGAGCCACTCATGAAACCTGTAGAGAACAAGAGTTGGTTTGAGCTGAAATGAACATTGTAAAAGGCACTGACATTCAGATCTTTATCTCCTGATTGATTCAGAGGTTTGTTGAAGTTACACACGGTACTGAAAGTTGCCTGCAGATCATCTAGTTTATAAAAAACAATGATGGCTGACACACTGGAATCCAAAAAAGGTGTTTGTATTTCTAGCAACAGCTTTTGAGAAATAAAACAGAGAGAAAAAGAGACATGTGCAGCTGGCAACAAGAAACTGAAAATCTCTCTTTCTCCATGCCTCTCAACTCTGAAGTCAGAAAAAGCCTTTGGAGCCAATGACTATTCTCTGGAACTCAAGACTTAAAAGCTGCACTGATGCAGAACGCGAGACAACAATTAAACAAGTGGTCTCAGCTTTAAAATCTATCACTCCAAGAACTATAATAACTTTAAACTTTAATTGCCTTTGTCTTCATGTCTTCCCCTTTTCTTTGTAAGCTTATTACCGCTATTTGACTATGTATTTCATGTCACATTTTTATTATTTTTGTGGGCACTAGGTAATAAAATTCCATTGTTTCAGTCAGGCAGAAATCGAGTATTGCTGGAAAAGACAGATTTTTGTCAAAGCTTTTTATATTGGGCTCACCACTCAAATTTCAAAATTAGCAATGTAACAGGAAAAGTTGGTAGGGCTGTTACTTCGAAAAATGTATCAATTAGATAATGACTGACAGTTAATTGCCAAGCTATGTTTAAGTTTTAAACCAGGAGGTGTGACGTTAGTTGATCAAGGCATTGTCCTGAGAAATAAAGCAGAACATGGATATCACCTATTTTGTTCTGTTGAAACAGGCACAAGGTGTGTACATGTTCCTTCTGTCTGCCAAATAGCCACTGTCTATTTAAATATGTTGCAGATTCCAGTATGCATACATGTGCTGCACAGCAAGCCTAACTGATGAACTTGAATATGTTATCAGTGTAACTCATACATAGAAACATAGAAAATAGGTGCAGGAATAGGCCATTCAGCCCTTCGAGCCTGCATCACCATTCAATATGATTATGGCTGATCATGCATTTTCAGTATCCCATTCCCACTTTCTCTGCATAACCCTTGATTTCTTTAGCTGCAAGGCTATGTCCAACTCTTGAAAATATCTAATGAACTGGCCCCAACAGCTTTTTGTGATAGAGAATTCCACGGGTTCACAACTCTTGGAGTGAAGAAATTCTTCCTTATCTCACTCCTGAATGGCCTATCCCTTATTCTTAGACTGTGACGCCTAGTTCTAGAATTCCCCAACATCGGGAACCTTCTTCCTGCATCTAGCCTGTCCAGTCCCATAAGGATTTTATATGTTTCTATGAGATCCCCCTGCTCAGTCTTCTAAATTCCAATGAATATAAGCCCAGTTAATCCAGTCTTTCCTCATATGTCAGTCCTGCCATCCTGGGAATCAGTCTGGTGAATCTTCACTGGACTCCCTCAATAGCAAGAATGTCCTTCCTCAGACTGGGAGACCAAAACTGCACACAATACCAAGGCTCTGTATGACTGCAGCAAGATACCCATGTCATTATTTAGCAAATGTTATCCAACTGTAGAATCACACCTATTGTGTACACGAGCTGGTTATGTGTAGTCACTACCTTGCATGTGAATGGATATGTTATTCATATGATTTGCCAGTCTTTGGTAAATACAGATATATGCCTAGAATCACACCGGCGCTTAAATTCGTATATCACATTATTAGTTTGTGTGAACAGAATGTCTTTTTGGTTTCATCTAACGGTGCATTCTGGTTGGCAATACTTCCAGCAGCCAATCAACATTTTCCTCTCATACAGAATAAATGTTGTTTTCGCTTTACATTAATATTCTTGTGAATCATCCTGATGAGTAGAAGACAAAATTTTTTTACAGCAAAACCTTGTAATTTGGCTCCTCTGCTTTAATCTACTTAATTATGTTTTTTAATTGAAATGTGACAGTTGTGTACCAAGAAAGAAATAAAGATGTGTTGCAACTTGGGAGACAACATAGAATCCAGGACTTTTCATTCTGGACTGAAAAAGATTTAAAAAGGGGCAGACAAGTCCCCCTCCTGACCCAGTTGCAACGCTTTTAATAAATTTTAATAATTTTTTTAAAGTGCCATTTTGCGTTCTTTTGGATTGCACTTTTAGGATTCAAATTAAGTCATATTGTAATCAAACAGATCAGATCTCTGGACCAAAACAGTCGATTTGTAAATGTTTGAGCTAATTGCAGCCAGAAAGCATTTGTGTTTATTTGGCATGAAACAAAGGAGAAAGCATTGTGTTTGTGATAAATCCACTCCGACTAGAAACAGTTACCCTTGTGGATGTCAACTTGGCATTCGGAGACAGAGTTATGGTATCCTGCTTCTAAACTTTTGAGTGCTGAAATATTTGGAGCCAGTTCCCACCAGCAATGTGGCTGGTTGGGATGGCTGACTTGATGTTAGGAATGTGATGAGACAACAATTCCACTCTCATTAGTTGTGGGTTTCCTGGCGGGATGTCAATCCAGAGGCTGGAATTACAGGCGGTGTTTACTTGGGTTGTACATCACGGTTCTCAAACCTGCAACCTTTGCTCTCATAGCTAGTATCTAAATCAAGCTCAAAGCCAATTTTGGCTAATGGCGCTGCTCAATTCCATGGATCAGATCATTGTCTCTCATGTGGACAATGCTAACTTTTCTGACCCTCTCCTTGTAAAGTCTTTTCCAGTGCGCACTATGTGTTCCTTATTTTAGCAGCTGCGAGGTAATGTAGAATTGAGGACTTGTCATTCTGGCCTGAAAAAGGTCAAACCAATGCTATTATTGAATTTATTAAAACTTTCGTTATCACCACACTTCTAGCTGAGTTGCAAATCTCCCAGTCTTGTTTAGTTGTGCTGTTAGCAATTTCAATATTTTAAGATACAGTCTAGGTTAGGAATGTTGTGAGATAACAGGGGGGTGGCACAGTAGCTCAGTGGTTAGCACTGTTGCTTCACAGCACCACAGATCCAGGTTCAATCCCAGCTTTGGGCAACTGTCTGTGTGGAGTTTGCACATTCTCCCCATGTCTGTGTGGGTTTCATCTAGGTACTCTGATTTACTCCCACAGTCCAAAGATGGCAGGTTAGATGGATTGGCCATGCTAAACTGCCCACAGTGTACAGGACAGGAAATGTAGCAATAGGGTAGGGGATGAGTCTGGGTGGGATACTGTTCAGAGGGTCAGTGGAAAACTCAATGGGCCAAATGGCCTGCTTTCACACTGTATGGATTCTGTAGGTCCTTTAGTTTCCATTGAAAGTTACAGCATCAAACCTGCAGGACACTGCTGCTCTAATATGTTCTCTGCCACTGATGCACTGCATCTGCAAAATGAACTATCCACAGGATGTACTGAAGCAATGCAAGATCATTTTAACAGCATCCCACTGTCCTCACTTGTACTGTTAAGGAGGGCAAGAGCAACTACAACTTCAGAACACCATTATTATAGTCAGAAAGTCAGCTGGTGAAAAGTATAATTGGAACTTCTCTGTGCACTTCCATCATAGTTACTTACAGTTATAGGTTACAGATAACAAGCGAACACTTCCTCTTAACCCAAGAACTGAAGTTTCAGTCTATCTCTATTTATAGGGGCACAAATAATTCGCCAGTTAATGCCTGTTAGCAATTACACACAATTAATATATATTCTCTTCTCCCTCTTTAAACATAAAAATTGTTTATATGTAAATCAAAATCTCAAAACTAAATAGCATTAAGTAAATCATTACATTGTGAGATACCTGTCCTTTCAGGCCACTAATGATTTCCTTGTTCATGTATTTCTTTATGGTACAAACAATCAGACTTGCAGTAAATTTTAGAGATTTTATTTCAGTTTAGCATTTGTTTCAAGCCAGCAGGATCAATCTGTAATCATTTCTCCTTCATGCTTTTTGTACATTGTATTCCACAATGAATGGTTATCTATACAGGATGCAATAGACATAGTGTTCACAAGTTCACCCATTGTAGAAGGTCTTACTGGCTCAGCCATGGCTGCTGCTGAAAGGAGAGGCCAGCAGAGTTCCAGGATCAAAAAGTGCCCGGCCCAGTGGTAAACAATATGAGTGAGGTGGTGGTCGTGACAATAAGTGAGGGTGGTGGTGGTGAGGTTGTCGGCTGCTTTCCCAAGGCAGTGGGAAGTGTAGGTGGAGTCAATGGAAGGAAGGCTGGCTTGCGTGACGGACTGGGCCGTGTTCATGACTCTCTGTAGTTACTTGTGGCCTTAGGAAAAGCAGTTGCCACACCACAATGCGATACATCCACATAGACGCCTTCTATGGTGCATCTATAAAAATTGGAAAGAGTCCTTGTGGACATGCTGAATTTCCTTAGCCTCCTGAGGAGGCATCGTATAGATTTCAGTTGTCGTTGTTAGGTCCTAATTTTCCCCAGAATTAGTCACATTGCCCCAGTACCTACAGCTCTACTTCCTGCGTCATCTTATCAACCTTGCTTTCAGTTACTCTAAGCCCTTGCATTTCTGTACTGTCTTGTGTGTGGCTCTGGGAGAAATCCAGTGATTACTACTTTTTAATTCCATCTCACCCCGTTCTACATAAAGAATAAACACTTCTTTTTAAACCAACTCCTCGATATATTACATTGAAAAGAAAGATAGAGGGAATGACAATAAAAGAAAGTATTTAATATTGTCAAAGTGATTAATTAACAATTTACTAATCCTGGGCCATTATCATGTGTCATACGCTGGATAAAAGGGACAGAGTTAAGGAGAATTACAGTGGCTTGTTTTACACACATTGCATTGAAACCCATAAATAGTTAACAGAACATCAGCATTGGCTACAGTTCTTAAATAATTGAATCTACATCATTTATTTTAATTTTTCTAAATACTGTCACCCCATATGGTGCTCTAATAGAAGGAAACCTTTCAAAACAGAGGTGTTGTTAATTGAAAAATGGTATCTACTCATCCATTTTGGCAGCCAGAGTATAACACTGACACTGGCCAGTTTTTAAATTTTGCATTCAACTTACAATAATCATATCAAGATGATTAACACTTGTTAGGAACAGTAATATTCAACAATTGTTCCCTACAATTGCCCAATTAGGCCATTAATAATTTGTTCTTGTTTCCTGTTGTCTGGTCAGTTAATAGTCTACATTGTAAGTTCCTCCTAACCTTTCCGGAGTTGTTGCTTTGATATGCTAGCTTGGCAGAATTGTCTCTGAGTCAGGACTGCAGCAAACAATCTTGGTTAGAGATCTACTGGTGTGTGGTATTCAGGAAGTATTATCTTCTTGGTAGCCATGATGTGGAAGTATAGGGATGGACAAGGTCAGAAGTCACACGACACCAGGTTGCAGTCCAACAAGTTTATTTGAAATCACAAGCTTTCGGTGCACTGCTCTCTTGTCATGTGAGCGAAGCAGCACTCCAAAAGCTTGTGATTTAAAATAAACCTGTTGGACTATAACCTGGTGTCGTGTGACTTGTGACTATATTCTTGGTGGCAGTAAATTCAAAGTCCAATGATAAGTGTAAAACAAAAACTGTGGCATCAAGTAATTAACGTATGATGAAATATGGCGTTGAGTCATGTTTTGACTGTCAATTTCAGCAAATTTCATGGAAAAATTCTTGCTGCAAGTCCTAACAAGTTTTCTTGTGCTATTATTCCAAACTTGCCTCATCAACTATCTTCTGTGTCCCTATGTTGTGCCTCTCGTCTGGCGCCAACTGGATTCTACCATTCACCTTCGCTGGAAGAGAATACCTTTGCCCAGATATCCTAGAATAGACTGGCATCCCTGGTGTCGGCAGCACTTCAGAAAGCCAGATGAACATCTACACAAGCATCGGCAATCCAGAGTTGCCATTCACTGTCAATGTAATAGCACCAGCAACCCCAAATACTCAGGGCAGATAGGTGAGACATTCTGGCACAAAAATTCACCTTTTTTCGCCAGTCAATGTTTAACAGCCTAGGCCACACATCTTACCAGTCCATAGCCATATCTCACATTACCACACTTTCTAAGTTAGCCCTGAACCTTATCATTGTTCAGTGAGAGGACCATCACGTGTAGAGGAGCCTGCAAACAAATCTAAAGTAGTGCAAAATCTTTGAGTAGACTGAAAATTGCTGGCTATAGCAGGATTTGAGGCAGAACTGGGCTAGAAGTCTAGAAAGGACCATTCTGATGTCAGGAGCGCTTTGCTGCATCTCTTAGCCATTTGCCGTCTAGTCAGGCTAGTTTATGATTAGGTGAATTGTCGCTTATAGGCGATCACAGATTCATAGAAGCCCTTAAGTGTGTAACCAGGCGGCTCGGCCCATCGAGTTCACACCGACCCTCCGAAGTGCATCCCACTCAGACTCATCCCCTGCTCTATCTCTATAACCCTACATTTCCCATGGCTAACCCACCCAGCCTGCACATCTCCATACGCTAGGGGCAAATTAGCATGGCCAATCAATTAAACCTGCACATCTTTGGACTGTGGGAGGAAACTGGAGCACCTGGAGGAAACCCACGCAGACACGGGGAGAATGTGTAAATTCCACACAGACAGTTGCCTCAGGGTGGAATCGAACCCGGGTCCCTGGTGCTGTGAGGCAGCAGTGCTAACCACTGAGCAGCTTGTTATGTACCATATTGATACTCAACATTACATCCCCTCAAATGTGCCAGACTAATCAAGTATTCTCAACATGGAAATCAGGCCGTTATATGGCAACTTCAGCAGGCTACTTGCTGCAAAGGGCATCCATATTGGACTCTGCACACCAACACCACAAGGTATGCTCCACAGGCACTGGCCACGTGCAGCCCCAACCACTGACTTTGGTATTCAACGTGTGCCAGTTTCTAAAAACCCTTATGGCACATCTCTGATCAATTTTCAATATGCTTCTCTACTTCAATGCTGCACTTCAGGCTGCACAGTGACTACCATTGCAATGCTGCTGTCAGGACACTGTACACTCAGGGACACACACAGAGATCATCGGCTGAAGCAGGCCGCATCTCTGGGCTCTTTGCTCACTGTCCTAACACTCAATCACTCTGACCCTACCCGGATGCTCACATCAGTCATCCTTTGTTTTTCCTTGCCTTACTGCACTTTGCCCCTCAGCCATATGTACCAGAGTAATGGTACTTCTGCGTCATTTTGCCGTTTAGTGCAGGCAAAAAAGCAGGAAATTTGTCGTGGTTGCCAGGAGGCTTCACTCAGATCAAGAGGAATGTCTCTTCACCCAGTGTGTCAAGGACAACCTCTGATACCAGCCTGGGGGCTTGGGCACAATCGTTCTGCCACTCGGGATGGTCAATGTCAGGACGGGTTTCTCCATCAGGGATGAGGACCCAACTGTCTGGTAATCCATTACCCAACCTCAGTTTTCCTGCCTTACTGAGAGTTGGTCTCCTCCTGGGATGAGAGAGGGGCGGGTGTTAAAAGAGATGAAAGTGGGTGGCACAGCTTCACTGTTGGTGCTGGTGGGGAGGAGTCCCGAATGAATGAATGGGCATCAGAGAGGGCATGCAGAGGCATTGGTGTGTTAGGGTGGGTGAGAGAGAGTGAGGTAATAGTGACAGCGATGGAGCATGAGCCTTGGTGGAAAGTGGGTGCAGTGGCAGAGATAGAGTGTGAGGTACTGGGGAGAAGGTGGTGCCATTGACACAGACAGAATGGAGAATATCAGTGATCTTCTTCCTACAGTGCTGGTCATTCCTGCAGATGTTTGAGACTGATTTAACCTCGTATCAGCCTGGCATGGTTTGGTATTGTGGCACCACTGCTGGCCCGGGGGGTGGGGGGGGTGGGGGGTGGAACGAGAAGACCCTCAATACACACCTGATCAAGCAGAACCTCCAGGTCCCTGCCCTATCTGCCTTGTCTAGGGAAAGCATCAGCAACCGTGCAGGGCAGCTCCAGACTAACGGTGCCTGGTCAGCTGCACAACAGCCCTCTACAGATGGCATGGGTGCTAGGTCTTTCAGCAGCTCTCCACTGAGTGGCGAGTTATTCTGGGAGAGCCGTGCGGTAAGATGGGGAGATGATCTGAGGATCAGGCTGCTGTGGGAGCGGGTTAGGTACTTAATGAGGCAGGTTCGGGTAAAATATAGCAAGAAACCTTGCTGAGCCTCCAAAAGACTCAACACAACTCACACTTAGCCAAACAACCGTCAAGATTGAGTTCCTTCAAAAGCAAACAGGAAGAAAACAAACAGAAGATGTGTTCCTCTCCTAGAATGCAAACAAATTACTTGGATGGTGACCAGCAGCAATTTTACAGTCAATTATTCTTTGCTGCACCCGCTCTCATTTACTAGAATCGAATGTCAACCAAGTCCAGACTGAAGTTTCGCCTCACTGGAGTGATACACTGGAAATAAAGCCCTGCGATTCTTGGAATTGTCACAAAACATAAAAAAAATTGTTAAAATATGGGTCGATCTACCCTATTTGCCTGTCTTTTAGACCTAGCTTAACAGAAAGCACAGACCAGACTTTTGGACTTAACAAAAATTATTATTAAATTTAAGTAGATAGATACTAATTACAGCTAACCCGTTTTGAACTGTCAATGCATAACTGGATGAGTTAAATCCCTATGCCCCTTATAACCTCCCCTTACACATACATACAGACAGACAAGGACAGGAAAAAAATGGGGTGCCATGGGTGGAGGGGAAGAAAGGAAAGGCAGGTTAATGATGCCTATCTCCAGGGTGTACTGAGATTATCTATTTGGCTTGTTAGGCCTGTTGCTTCTTGATCTTCCTTCTCAGGATATTTTTCCATGTTTACAGGAGACATAAGGTGGTTATTTCACATTGATAGAGTCCCTGACTTGTTAGCTATAAGTCATAGCTTATAGCAACTGCTGACGGAAATCACCTAAATTTCTCCACACTTCAGAAGGTTTAATTGCAGAGAAATGAGACTGCTCTTTTCCGTGCAGAGGTCTGATAGATTCACCTTCAAACATTCACACTCACAGGCTACTCGGCTATCTGAGAGCCAATTACATGATCGATGAAAGGGAGAAACAATTTGCCATCAATAATTGGTCCCTTCTCCAAAGACCAATCAACTAACTTGTTGCCAAATTCCATTTTTACTCAGTCCCCTGGCTTTAGCTCATCAGGAACTAGACATTCCCCACTGTCTGAACCAGCAGCTATGTAAACAGCACTTACAATCAGTGTTAAGTAACTTGCTGCAAAAACATGCAGCTTTCCTTCAACAATCCTTATCTTATTTCAATCCACAATCAAAAATATGCAGAAATAAAACATATGATCTTTATACAGGCTTGCGACCCCTGGACAACTGGGCTCTGTCATCCACAATTCCTCCTCAATGTTCTCATCTTCCTCTAGGAACACTGCTCCTGCTCTCCTAGATCCTCAGCAACCATCACATTCCCCTGTTGTCTGTTCCAGTTGTGCACAGCACAGTACATTAGGATGATGTGCCACACTCTGTCCTGAGTATATTGCAGGGCCTCACAAGACCAATCCAGGCAATGGATACACATCTTCAGTGACCCTACTTTCTGCTCCGCCATGGCCCTGGTCAAAGCATAGGCAGCATTTCATTTGCATTCTGCATCAGCCAGGGAGGTATGCAATGGTGCCATGGGACTTGTCCCCCAGTAACTAGCCTTGCAAGGAACCTGGAGCCTCACACACACACCAGGCATATGAGAGTGCTCCAAGATGTGGGAGTTGTGGCAGCAGCCAGGGCAGCGGGCACACACCTCCAGGAAATGCTAATATTGATCATAGATCATCTGATCATTAATGGAATTGAACCCCTTCTTGTTGATGAATTCTGCCCGATTCCAGTTATGATACTGCCCTCTCAGTGCCATGTGTGTGCAGTCAATGGCATCCTGAACCTGGGGGAAACCTGCTATGTTTCTGAATCCTACTGCCTTTCCTGCAGCACGATGGCTCAGTAGTTAGCACTGCTGCCTTACAGTGCCAGGGACCCAGGTTTGATTCCACCCTCAGGCAACTACCTGTGTGGAATTTGCACATTCTCCCCGTGTCTGTGTGGGGTTCCTCCTGGTGCTCTGGTTCCCTCCCACAGTACAAAGATGTGGACGGTAGGTGGATTGGCCATGCTAAATTGCCTATAGTGCCCAGGGATGTTTAGTTTAGGTGGATTAGACGTGGGAAATTTTGGGTAGGGGAATGGATCTGGGTGGGAGGCTCTTTGGAGGGGTGGTGTGGACTTGTTGGGCTGAATGGCCTGTTTCCACACTGTAGGGACCATATCATTATGACACTGACTTCAACATGGGTGACAAAAATGATCTGGTGTGATCTTGAACAAATGGCATCAGTCACTGTCCTGAGGCTTTTGTGGTGCACAACTGAGAGGTCTCACACAGATCCTACGCAACTCCCTGAACTTGTGTGCTCTTCTATCAGAGCTCTGGACAGTGGATCTTACCAATAGCTTCAGAATGAAGTCCACATGTTGAGTGTTATGATTTCCATTTGCAAACATGTCAACAGCAGATCTGTCACTGCATGAATAATTTGTATGAATAGAAGGAATTCGGTAAAATGATTTGGCATGGAACAAACTGAGGAACATTGTCTTAGGTTGCTGTCAGAGCTGAAGAGAGGAAAAATTTCCTCAGATTCAAAGTCAGTTCACATTCAGCCCACTGCGAGTATAATGGAGATGCCGTTCACTCCAAAATGGGATTGCTGATGAAGTTGCAGTGAGGATAGAAAGGGGCTCTAAGGCAATTATTGACAATGGTCAGAGATATTGTGAAATGTATGGGTTTTTGGGTAACTTGTCAGTAATATGGTTTTTGTCTGGTGAGAACAGTTGAAATCAGTCTATTAATATTCATTGATTTTTTTTTAAAGATCTTCAGACCGTTAAACAACCTGAATATTTTGAGATTCATATCACAATGCGTCTCTTTCAATAATGTAACTTTGTAGGAACGGTCCACAGAATTTCATGACCTCACTGTCATTCATGTCAAGCTTCATTGGTGAATGCTGCCCTGCTATTGAGTTGTGCATAAAATATTGATGTGTCACTATTGCACAGGCACATATTCCACTCAACATATTTTCAACTTGGAATTCAAACAAAATGACCAGTTATTTGGCTGAGAATAAGACCAAGTAGCAGAATAATTTTGGAAGACATTTTCCTGATTTTCTTCATGCAATCTCAGTTCGATTCATTTGCTTGCACTTCAGTTTTTTTTCATTTGAAGGTTGTGAGTTCAAGCCCCAACAAAAATACTGGTTATGTAATGAAGGTTGACACTCCTTTGCAGTACTGAGAGCGTGTAGGATCATAGGATCCCTATACTGCAGAAGCAAGCCATTCAGTTTGTACCCACCCTCTGAAGAGCATCTTATCCAAACCCACCCTCCTACTGTATCCCCATTACCCTCCATTTCCCATGGCCAAGCCACCTAACCTGCACATCATTAGACTGTGGGAGGAAACCAGCGCACCTGAAGGAAACCCATACAGACACAGCAAGAACGCGCAAACCCCACACAGGCAGTTGCCTGTCCCATCAAGATCTCCTTGATGCCACACTCAGCTAAATAACGTCAAAGGCTGTCACTGTCACCTCACCTCTGGAATTTAGCTCTTTTTGTCCATGTTTGAACCAGGGGTTTTATCAGGTCAAGAGCTGAGTGGCCCTGGTGGAACCCAAAGTGGGCGTCTCTGAGCAAGTTATTTCCGAGCAGGTGCTGCTTAATAGCACTGTTGATGACACCTTTCATCATTTTACAGATGATTGAGAGTAGAGTGATGGGGCAGTAACTGTCTGGATTGGATTTGTCCTACTTTTTTTGTGTACAGGCCAGTCCTGGGCAATTTTCCATAATGCCCAGCAGATTTCAGAGTTGTAACTGTACTGGAAGATCTTGGCTAGGGGAGCAGCAAGTTCTGGAGCACAAGTCTTCAGTACTATTGCTGGCCTGTAGACAGAGCCCATAGCCTTTGCAATATCCAGTGCCTCCAACAATTTCTTAATATCACTTGGAGTGAATCAAATTGGCTGAAGACTGGTTTCTGTAATGCTGGAGACTACTGGAGGAAGCTGAGATGGATCATCCACATGATGCATCTGGCTGAAGATCACTGCAAAACCTTCAACCTTATCTTTTGCACTGATGTGCTAGGGCTCTTCCATCATTGACAATGGGATATTTGTGCAGCCACTTTCTTCAGTGAGTTGTTTAAGTGTCTATCACTTGCTGCTTTTGCTGTTTGGCATGCCAGTAGTCCTGTTTGGTGGCTTCGCCAGTTTGACACCTCATTTTCAGGTATGCCTGGTGCTGCTCCTGGACTGCACTGTTCATTAAAACAACATTGACCTCCTGGTTAAACAAAAAAAAACTGAGAGTGCTGGAAATCTGAAACAAAAGGAGAAATTTCTGGGAAAACTCAGCAGATCTGGCAATCCTTGTTCTGAATGAGGGTCTCTGGACCTGAAACATTAACTCTGCTCCTCTATCCATGGATGCCACCAGACCTGCTGAAGATTTCCGGCAATTTCAGTTCTGGTTTTGATCCCCTGGTTCATGGTAATGGTTGTGCAGGAGGTATGCCAGGCTATAAGGTCATAGGCTGCGCTGGAGTACAATCCTTCTGCTGTTGATGGCCAATAGCGCATCATGGATGCCCAGTCTTGAGTTGCTAGATCTGTTTGAAGTCTGTCCCAATTAGCATGATGGAGGATATTCTTAATGTGAGAACTGAACTATGACCTAAAAGTACTGTGCAGTGTTCACGCTTACCAATATAGTCACGGACAGATGCATCTCTGGCAGGCAGATTGATGAGGATTAGGTCAAGTATGTTTTTCCCTTGGTAGTTCTCTCACCATCTGCTGCAGATTCAGGCTGGCATCAATGTTCTTTAGGACCTGAACAGTTCAGTCAGTAGTGGTGTTACCAAGCCATACTTTGTGATGGACATTGAAGTTCCCTACATTTTGCATCCTTGTCACATTTAAAGCTTCCTCCCAAGTGGTGTTCAATATGGAGGAACACTGACGATCAGCTGAGGGAGGGGAGAACGGTGGTAAATGGTAATAAGCAGGAGGTTTCCTTGTCCTGATACCATGAGATTTCAAGGGATTGGTGTCAATGTTGAGGAGTCCCAGGGTAATGCACTCTTGAACTATATATTGCTGTTCCACCAACTCCCAATGGGACAGGACATACCCTGATAAGCTCGTGATGTGGTCTGGGACATTGACTGTAAGGTATGATTCTCTAAGTATGACTATATCGGGCAGTTCTTGACTAGCCTGAGACAGCTGTCTCAATTTTGGCACTGGCTCCCAGATGTTAGTAAATTTACTGTTGTCATTTATGAGCCTTAGCAGATGCCAGATCCATCTGATTTAGTTCCTTCAAGATGTTCCATATTGCACCACAGACAGTAATATATTTTGTTTATGAGAGCATTGTACTGATGATACTGGTTTTATTCACACAGTTTTAAGATGTCTAACCCATGCTTCAGTTCCGGTTTCCAACGCCTTCCACAATGTCTTGACTTTTTTCTGAGCCCACGCCCCTGATTAGCAAAGCATGCATAATTTACGTGGACTCTTGTAATCTACCAGAGAACGATTGATCTAGAAAGCTCTACATCTGCATGATGTCACATTGTTAAAGACACAGCCCAAAATATCCACTCATGAAAATCTGTTCCTCTTTCCCTATAAGATTTTTCTGCTGTGAAGAATTGTCAGATTGGACCCAAAGCATTAGCTGTCTTTCCCTCTCCTCAGATGCTGCCAGACTGTTGAGTTTCTACAACACTTTCTGTTTTTATTTAAGGTCAATGTCTGGATTTGCGAGGCTGCATTGTGATTGTGAAGCTCTAAGGTTTGGAATTCCTTCCCCAAAACATTCCGAATCTTGACCTCTGTCTCTCTCCTCATCTTGAAACAATATTTTACTTTTCTGCTCAGCCATTCCAGTAAATCCAGGACATATGTTAAAATGTCATAGAATCCCCTTCCCTGTGATGTGTAACCTCCTGTGTAAAGTTATTGGACAAGAATGAGCTGTCAAAATTTATTTTTGGACAAAAATTGCACAGCAATGCAGTGGTGAAAGATTCATGATCAAATGTGAAAATCCAGAAATCGCTGTCCAGAATAATGTTAACTTCCTGAAAATGGCATCTTACTGTTTGGCATCCCATTCAGATGTATGAAAAGGTATGATGTTCCATTGCCTATAATGTAGTAATGACCTAAACCCAGCAATGAATGTTAGGACTTATCCATTTCAATCTAATATTCTTTTGGGACATGATAATTTTTAATTTCAGCCATAAAACCTTTCTGGTAGTTAAAGTTAACGGTTATGAGTGTGCATTCTCTATTCCTTGAGTTTCTAATTGCTACTAAGATGTTTAAAAAAGGAAATTTCAAAACAGCAGTATTTTAATCTCTTCTATAATCCAGTATTTCTTTCCTTCGCTTTATTTCATCTTCTGTACCTTAGTTGACATGAAATTCAGTTTTCTAACTGGCATTTCCTGATTGAGTCTCCACACTGCTATTAAACTATTCTTCAATCTGATTACTTCAGTACGATGTGAGTGTAGTCTATTTCAAGCTTGCAGTCCTACATCTTTTGTTGAAATCTGAGCATTTCTTCCGTGTCACTTTTCTTTTTCTGGGAACTTGGTTGCAAAACACTGTACTGTTCTTTTCTGTTAAAAAAAACTTGATTTACAGTATGGAAACAGGCCAATTACTGCAAAGTGAAGTGCGGCAGATGTTGGAGATCTTAAATAAAAACAAAAAGCGATGGTTTGAGGAGCAGTGGTAATGTCCCTTCTTCTGAGCCAAGAGACACAGGTTTAAGTCTTACCTGCTCCAGAGGTGTGTAGTAACAACTCTGAACACACTGATTAGAAAAATACCTAAAAACTGAGAGTTGCTGGAGAAACTTGGCAGATCTGGTGGTGACCCCAAGTTTAATATTTTGAGTGAGATATAATTTGCTTTGGAGCTTTCATTTAGTCACCAGCCCATGCTGGTGTCTAAATCCTACAACAACAAAAACAGAAATTGCTGGAAAAGTTCAGCAGGTCTAGCAGTATCTGTGAAGAGAAATCAGAGTCCAGTGACCCATCCTCAGAACTGGACCCGAAACCTTAAACTCTGATTTCTCTTCACAGAAGCTGCCAGATCTGCTGAACTTTTCCAGCAAATTCTATTTTTGTTTCTGATTTACAGCATCCACAGTTCTTCTGGTTTTTATTTAAAAATTCTCCAAACATCTTTCTAATAAGAATATGGGGCAGATTGTCAATATGAAATTAACACGCAATATGAAGGTTGAAAGCAGAAATATACTGCACATGAAGCTTCCTCGTTTACTGCCAGCACCTTAAATATTTTACATGATAATTAATTTATGCTTGTTTTCTATGCTTGTACAGTTCTGGCTTCTTCTGTGGTTGACCCCCCTGGGAACTGCAACAGAAATGTACCGGTTTCACAGCATTCCCCAACTGAATAGCTCCCTCCATTGGGCACCATGAAGTTTGGCATTGGAATTTATACAAATTGGTATTTATTCAACCATTGAATCCCCACAGTGCAGAAAGAGGCCATTTGGCCCATCAAGTCTGCACTGACCCTCTTAAGAGCATCCCACTGAGACCCACCCTATCCCTGTAGCCCCACATATACCATGGCTAACCCACATCCCTGGACACTATGAGGAAGTTTAGCATGGCCAATCCACCTAACCTATCCATCTATTCAAGGGAATCGCAACTTGGGTTCAGGGTTGTTACCTGTGGGTCGTAATTTCAACCACGAAGTGAACCGGATTTTTAATGGAGGGCAGAATTTCCCATTGGTCGGAACCAGAAGTGGGTTCTGAGATGTGGAAGGGTTGATGAGGAATTTGAAATGGGACCTTACTAGACTCAGGAGGCAAGACATCCAGTGAAGTGTGGCAGTTGTGAAATATTCAATGACACCATCTTTCAAAGCGAAGAGGCAGCACAGGGGAACACAGCAGCACAGGGGAACACAGCAGCACAGGGGAACACAACAGCAGAGGGGAACACAACAGCACAGGGGGATAGCGTAGCGCAGGGGAATAGAGCAGCACAGGGAAATATGGCAGGACAGGGAATATAGCAGGACAGGAGAATATGGCAGGACAGGGAAAATGGCAGGACAGGAGAATATGGCAGGACAGGGAATATGGCAGGACAGGGGAATATGGCAGGACAGGGGAATACAGCAGCACAGCGGCCTATAGCGACACAGGGGAATATTGCAGCACAGCGGCCTATAGCGACACAGGGGAATATAGCGACACAGGGGAATATAGCAGCACAGCGGCCTATAGCAGCACAGGGGAATATAGCAGCATAGCGGCCTATAGCAGCACAGGGGAATATAGCAGCACAGCGGCCTATAGCAGCACAGGGGAATATAGCAGCATAGCGGCCTATAGCGACACAGGGGAATATAGCAGCACAGCGGCCTATAGCGACACAGGGGAATACAGCACAGCGGCCTATAGCGACACAGGGGAATATAGCGACACAGGGGAATACAGCAGCACAGCAGAATACCACAGCCCTGAAGGAAGCAGTGAGAGAGCTGTTGTGGAAATGCAAGTGCATGAAGTGGCCAAACGTTATTCAAGTGAAGTGCCATGTTTCAGGGCAATGCCTCCCTGGGTGCTCTCCTCTGTGTTGTAAAGGAGCAAGATTAATCCTGTTTGTCCTAGACAGCAGGGGGAGACAACACAGGCTTAGATCAGTTCACAGAAGTGGGCAACAGCCTATCCCTCATACCTGACTGTAATGACCTGCTGTGGTCTGGCAAGGTGGGCACATTGTATTGCATTCTGGGGAGGTGATGGCCTAGTGGTTTATCACTAGACATATTAATCCAGCAACTCAGCTGATGTTCTGGAGAATGCAGTTTGAATCCCAACAAAGCCAATGGCGGAATTTGAATTATAGTTTTTTTAAAAATCTAGCGTTAAGAATCTAATGATGACCATGATACCATCATCAAACATTCTCATTGTCAGTAACCTATCAACCTACTTCTATGCAGGTGGCAGTCTGAATAATGTGGTGCTACAAAACAAGCCAGCATGTCCAATCAACCTGTTGTCTTGTGTGATTCATTCATGGGAATTAGGAATCAGTCACTGGGCCATCATTTACTGCATTCCCTTAGTTATCTCAGAGAAGATAGTGATGAGATGCCTCCTTAAACAGCTGCAGTCTTCAGGGTGTAGGGACACCCACACTTCTATTAGGAAGGGAGTTTGAGGATTTTGACTGAGCTAAAGTGAATGAACAGCAACATGATTCAAAGTCTGGATAGTGAGTGGCTTGGAAGGGGATCTTGCAGCTCATGGTTTTCCAATTTTCAGGTGCTATTGTTCTTCAAAATATAGAGGTTGGTTTGGATAGTGCTATTGCAGGAGTCTTGCTGAGGTCATAGAATCCCTACAGTGTGGAAACAGGCCCGTCAGCCCAACAAGTCCACAACGACCGTCAGAGCATCCCACCCAGAACCATTCCCCTATAGCCCACCTAATCTACACATCTCTAAACACTATGGGCAATTTAGCATGGCAAATCCACCTAGCTTTCACATCTTTGAACTGATGGAGGAAACCCGCGCAGACACGGGGAGAATGTGCAAACTCCACACAGACAGTCACTCAAAGGTGGAATCGAACCTGGGTCCTGGCGCTGTGAGGCTGCAGTGCTAACCATTGAGTTACATCTTGCTGATGGTACACATTGGTGCCATTAGTGGTGAAGGGAGTGAATGTTGCAGTTCATAGATGGGTGCCAATCAAATGAACTGCTTTGTCCTGGATGATGTCAGGTTTCCTCAATGTCCCTGGAGCTTTACCCGTCCACACATATGGGGAATTAATCCATCATACTCCTAATTCATACCTTGTAAATTTGTGGACAAGCTGTGGGAGATAGGAGGTGTGTTTTTCACCACAGGATTTTTAGCCTCTGGCTTGCTCTCATATGCACAGTGTTCATTTTTATTTTTTGTGCACTCATGGGATGTGGGTGTCGCTGGCTTTTATGTCGCAGCATTTATGGCCCATCCCTAGTTGCCCTTGAGAAGGTGGTGGTGAGCTGCTTTCTTGACTGCTGCAGTCCTCCTGCTGTGGGTAGACCCACAATGCCCTTAGCCAGGGAATTCCAGGATTTTGACCCAGCAACAGGGAAGGAACGGTGATATGTTTCCAAGCCAGAAAGGTAAGTGGCTTGGAGGGGAACTTCGAGGTGATGGTGTTCCCATGTATCTGCTGCCCTTGTCCTTCTAGATGGAAGTGGTCGTGGGTTTGGAAGATGCTGCCTGAGGATCTTTGGTGAATTTCTGTAGTGCATCTTGTAGATAGTACACACTGCTGCTACTGATCTTCGGTGGTGGTGGGAGTAGATGTTTGTGGATGCAGTGCCAATCAAGTGGGCTGCTTTATCCTGGATGGTGTCAAGATTCTTGAGTGTTGTTGGGGCTGCACTCATCCAGGCAAGTGGGGAATATTCCATCACACTCCTGATTTGTGCCTTATAGATGTTGGACAGGCTTTGGGAGTCAGGAGGTGAGTTCCTTGCCGCAGTATTCCTAGCTTCTGACCTGCTCTTGTAGCCACAGAGTTTATGTGGTGAGTCCAGTTGCGTTTCTGATCAATGGTAACCCCCAGGATGTTGACAGTGGGCTATTCAGTGATGGTAACACTGTTGAATGCCAAGGGGTGGTGGTTAGATTGTCTCTTATTGGTGATGGTCATAGCCTGGCATTTGTGTGGCATGAATGTTACTTGCCACTTGTCAGCCCAAGCCTGGATATTGTCCAGGTCTTGTTGCATTTAAACAAAGACTGTTTCAGTATCTGAGGAGTCACAAATGGTGCTGAACATTGTGCAATCATCAGTGAACATCCCCACTTCTGACCTTATGATGGAAGGAAGGTCATTGATGAAGCAGCTGAAGATGGTTGGGCCTAGGACACTATCCTAAGGAACTCCTGCAGAGATGTCCTGGAGCTGAGATGATTGACCTCCCACAACCATGACCATCTTCCTATGTGTCAGGTACGACTCCCACCAACGGAGCGTTTGCCCCATGATACCCATTGATTCCTGTTTTGGTAGGGCTCCTTGATGCCACACTTGGTCAAATGCAGCCTTGCTATCAAGGGCTGTCACTCTCACCTCACCTCTGGAATTCAGCTCTTTTGTCCATGTTTGAACCAAGGCTGTATTGAGGTCAGGAGCTGAGTGGCCCTGGCAGAACCCAAACTAGGCATCACTGAGCAGGTTATTGCTGAGCAGGTGCTGCTTGATAGCGCTGTTGATGACACCTTCCGTCACTTTACTGATGATCAAGAGGAGACTGATGGGGCGGTAATTAGCCAAGTTGGATTTTTCCTGCTTTTAGTGTACAGGACATACTTGGGCAATTTTCCACATTGTTGGGTAGATGCCAGTGTTGTAACTGTACTGGAATAGCTTGGCCTGGGGAGCAGCAAGTTCTGGAGCACAAGTCTTCAGTACTATTGCCTGAATATTGTCAGGGCCCGCAGCCTTTAAAGTATCCAGTGTCTCCAACTGTTTCTTGATATCGCGTGGAGTGAATTAAATTGGCTGACAACTGGTATCTGTAATGTTGAGGACCACTGGAGAAGGCCGAGATGGATCATCCACTCAGCACTTCTGGCTAAAGATTGCTGTGAATGCTTCAGCCTTATCTTTTGCACTGATGTGCTGGGCTCTTCCATCATTGTGGAGTTTCCTCCTCCAACTGCCCACCTCTTTTCATAACAGGATGTGGCAGGACTGCAGAGGTTAGATCTGATCCTTACCTCTGTCTACCACTTGCTGTTATGCTGTTTAGCATGCAAATTGTCCTGTTAGGTAGTTTCACCGATTGACACCTCATTTCTAAGTCTGCCTAGTGCTGCTCCTGACATGCCCTCCTGCAATCTCCATTGAACCAGGGTTGATCCCCTGGCTTGATGGTAATGGTTGAGTGGGGGATATGCCGGGCCATGGCCGTGCTGGGGTTCAATTCTGCTGTTGTTGATGGCCCACAGTGCTTCATGGATGCCCAAACTTGAATTGCTAGATCTGTGTGAAGTCTGTCCCATTTAGCATGGTGATAGTGCCACACAGCACAATGGAGGTTGTTCTCAATGTGAAGGCGGGACTTTGTCTCCACAAAGACTGTGCGATGGTCACTCTTACCGAAACTGTCATGGACAGATGCAATCTGCAACTGGCAGATTGGTATGTTTTCCCCTCTTGTTGGTTCCCTCACCACCTGTCACAGACCCAGTCTATCAGCTATGTCCGATAGGACCTGACCAGCTCGATCAGTAGTACTGCTGCTGAGCCACTCTTGGTTGTGGACATTGAAATCCCTCACCCAGAGTACATTTTGTGCCTTTGCCTCACTGAGTGCTTCCTCCAAGTGTTGCTCAACATAGAAGAGAGTTATTCATCAGCTGAGGGAGGATAGTATGTGGTAATCAGCAGGAAGTTTCCTTGCCCATGTTTTATCTGAAACTATGAGACTTCATGGGGTCTGAAGTCAATGAGTAACCTCTTCACAACCGTATACTACTGTGCCACCACAGTGTGTTGTGTCTGGGACATTGTCTGTAAGGCACGATTCAACAGAACTTCATGAAAGGAAGATCATGTCTGACTTATTTCTTAGAGGTTTTGGAAAAAGTCTCAGCCAGAGTGAATGGAGGGGAATCAGTAGATGTGTTATATTTGGACTTCCAGAAAGTGTTTAACGAGGTATCAAATGAAAGGTTGGGGTAAAAGATAAGAGCCTGTTGTGTTGGAGTAGCATATTGGCATCGGGAGAGAATTGGCTAATGGACAGGTAACAGCAAGTGCGGATAAGGGGTTCTTTTTCAACTAGTGATTGTGACCTGTGATCCATCCTGAGAAAAGGTCACCGGACCCAAAATATTAACTCTGTTTTTTCCTTCACAGATGCTGCCAGACCTGCTGTGAGCTTTTCCAGCAACTTCTGTTTTTGTTCCTGATTTACAGCATCTGCAGTTCTTTCGGTTTTTATTACCATTGTAACGTTGTCAGCGTAATGGAGGAAGCCTGGTTTATTGCAGAATATGTCGAAGTTATAAGACTGGACCAGGAACAACCCTGAGATCATCATATGCATTTGAAAAGTGGTTTGTTTGAAAAGGTCAAACTCTCACTCTGCTTCACTTTGACTTCAGCTCAGGCCCCATTTATGGGGTTGAGCTATATTAACATTTTAACGCCATGATAGGTGCATAATGAAATGCTTTGCATCAACACTATCATTTTGAGATGAGTACATTCTAATTATCTTGTTCCTGGTTGGTGAGGGTGGGGTGGTACGTTTGAAAGCAATAAATGCATGAGTGGACATCCTTGTGACTGTGCAGGTCATTGTAGGCAATGTCATCCTTTGTGAATTACAGAATCTGCATGACTAAGAAGAAAGAGAGCATTGCAGTCATTTCAGTTAGCTTTAACTGGTAAAAAAAAATTGCAAAGGATTTCGAGCCAGCAAGAATAAGAGAGGAGAAGGAAAGTTGTCAAAACAATTTTGTTCATCACTTGTAGCTTCAAGGTCATGCTGCCAAAATGCGTGCACCAGAAAAGGTCACCTATTACATCGCAACCCACCCACCCACGTTCACAGGCTTACATGCTGACCTTAAATATTTAGATTTCACTTTTTCTTTCTCTCTGAGTGACCAATGCTGGGAAAAAAAAAAGAATCTGCCATGGGGCAACATGGTAAGACCCTGAGATGGGGTGAGGTAGGTGCAGGTTGTTAAAAACGTTGGAAACCTTGAATGGGGAGACACAAATCTGAGCTGTCTGAATCCCACAGATTCCAATCCTGAATCCCACAGATACCGACACTGAATCCCACAGATACCGATCCTCAATTCCACAAATATTGGCGCTGAATCCCACAGATACCAAACCTGAATCCCACAGATACCGATCCTGAATTCCACAAATATTGACACTGAATCCCACAGATACCGATCCTGAATCCCACAGATACTGACGCTGAACGCCACAGATACCAAACCTGAATCCCTCAGATATCAACAATGAATCCCACAGATACCGAATCTGAATCCCACAGATTCCAATCCTGCATCCCACAGATCCCAATCCTGAATCCCACAGATCCCAATCCTGAATCTCACAGATACCGATACTGAATCCCGCAGATACCAAGCCTGAATCCCACCGATACCGACAATGAATCCCACAGATACCGATTCTGAATCCTACAGATACCAATCCTGAATCCCACAAATGCCAAGCCTGATTTCCACAGATACCAAACCGGAATCCCACAGATGCCGACAATGAATCCCACAGATACCGACAATGAATCCCACAGATACTGAACCTGAATCTCACAGATACTGAACCTGAATCTCAC
>JAHRHZ010000024.1:6226160-6306673 GCA_024137785.1 Ginglymostoma cirratum
CACAGATACTGAACCTGAATCTCACAGATACTGAACCTGAATCTCACAGATACCGATCCTGAATCCCACAGATTCCAATCCTGAATCCCACAGATCCCAATCCTGAATCTCACAGATACCGATCCTGAATCCCACAGATTTCAGTCCTGAATCCCGTAGATACCGAACCTGAATCCCACAGATACCGATCCTGAATCCCATAGATACCGAACCTGAATCCCACAGATTCCAATCCTGAATCCCACACTGCCAGCTTAGACCCAGCTTCCTTGACAGCAGCAGACTAGTCTGAAATCACACAGACATCCTGCCTCTTCTGATACAAGCACAGAATGCAGCCACCAGAAGAAATCTGGCGCAAGATCGGCCCTGGAAATACCTGACCTGGGACATGGCACAAAAGACCAGATTACAGCGTGTCCCTGACTACACCCTGTGGAAATCCTGAAATGGCAGCAAAACCTTGGCTGCCTGGTTCGCAGCATCTAATTGGGATTTAATTAATAGGTGAACTTTAGTAAACAGGGCATTGGTGAGCTCCAAATACATTTCTAAGTGGATGGCTGTGAGATTCTGCAGAGGTCTACTGTGGGTCCCTGGAATGGTTCATTGGTGTAGAAATTGAGGACTGTTTCATTTTCAGAGCAAGTGGGGTTCCCCTCTTTGTATATGTGAACCTCGGGTTAGGGTTAGCTAGTAAAGGGGAAGCAGTAGATGTAGTATATTGAGATTTTCAGAAAGATTTTGATAACGTGCCACACATTAAACTACTTAATAAGATAAGTGCCTGTGGTATTGCAGAACAGTGTATTCAGTTGATCTGATTTGATTTATTGTTGTCAATGTAACTGCGTACAGTGAAAAGTTTTGTTTTGCAAGCAGAACAGACAGATCATAGTAAACAAATACATACAGATCATAGGGTGCTTAGACAGAGCAACAAGGCACACAAGGTCACAGCTGCACAGAAGATGCATGAATAGAGGTTTGGCTAACTAATAGAAGAGAGAGAGTTAGGATAATGTGGAGGATTCTGAGGATGGTAATCTGTAACTCATAGGATTCTGGTTTGGAGCCACACTTATTGACAATATATGTGAATACTTTGCATGAAGAAAGTGAATGTACTTTACGGGGATATAGACGGGCTGAATGAGTCGGCAAAAGCTTGGTTGATGGAATATGATGTGTGGTTTTCCCCTTTGGCAGGAAGGTTAGAGGAGCTGAATCTTATTTACATGGAGAAACACTACAGAAAGCTAAAGCACAGAAGGATTTGGGAATGCATAAACCACGAAATAGATAGTATACAAGTTCAGTGGTTAACAAGGAAGGTGAATGGAATACTGGCCTTTATTTCAAAAGGGGTGGAGCTTAAAAACACAGAAATCTTGCTAAAATTACACAAAGCTCCAATCAAACCACAACTGGAATACAGCAAACAATTTTGAGCCTCTTGTCTAAGAAAAGAAATATTGGCATTTGGAGTCAGTCCAGAGCAGTCCACTAGGCTGATCCTGGGTATGGGAGACTATCTTACGGGGAAAGGTTGAATATAGGTTGGCCCTATACTCATTGGAATGTAGAAGAATGAGGGGTTTCCAAACTGAAACATACAAAATTCTTAGGGAACTTGACTGAATAGATACCGAAAGGTTATTTCACCTTGTGGGAGAGTCTAGGACAACAGCGCATAACCTCCTAGGTTGCACATTTAAGGCAGAGATGAGGAATTTCTTCTCTCAGACAGTAGTGAACCTGTGGAGTTCTTTACCACAAAGGGCTGTAGAGGCGTGATTATTAAGTATATTGAAGGCTGAGATAGACAATTTTTTAATTTTTATGTTCAAGGGCTTTAGTGCCCTTGATCTATATAGCCATGATCTCATTGACTGGCTGAGCAGATTCATTGTGTCAAATGACCTACTTCTGCTCCTACATCTTCTAGCCCTTGGGTGGTTGGGAAATATAGGAAACAATTATCCAGGACATCCTGAAGCGTTGTCAACAGTGCTGGTCAGTCTTCTGCAGATAGATGAATTATTCAGATAGACATCTTTCTCTGATTTTCATGCCATCAGCCTGCGCCATCTTTCCTACCAGAGTCCAACACTCAGTGTTTCACTCCTGATCTCCACAACCATCACATCATTCATGGGATGTAACATCCTAAGCAGCTTCAATGGGGTAGCCCATGCGTGACATATGCATCGTGGCAGTGCACGTTACCACTGAATGAATGGCCAATGAACCTTCCCATATGCAATAACCATCTTGTCTTCAGGGAGTTTGAAGCAAAACCATTCGAATGTGTCCTTTAGCAAGATGGTGCTGTATAAAACTAGCCCACTTAACCACCAGACTCTCGTCTGCATTCTCCTTGTGTGGCAATGGTATCCAGTCGAAATGCCAGATTATGCAATCCACGTGATGGTATCTACATGAAATTTATCTCCCTTGCTGCATTGCTACCTGAAGGATCATGGGGTGGTAATATGGCAAAAATGTACTGAGTCTCAATGAGTTCAAGAGCTCCCATTGGAATGAGAGTTTGTGAGTACTGCACTATGTTAGCAATTGAGGGCAGCTGCATCAGATGGTCCATGCACTGGACTCCTGACTCCTGAAGGCACCTTCAGTTGGCCAAAACATACAAGGTGCAACTACGACCACACTCCTCCTTCTCATTAAAACTCTTGCTACTTTCAATGTAATATTTTCAAGATTGAAAGAGTGTTGTGCAGCTAATTTGGATGAAGACACAATGAGATTCTGCTTGCGAATTTGGCTGTTCGAGTGCCACTTCCTACCTCTATCTCCCATCCCTGTTGTCCCATTGACCTGCCAGGCCTCACTGGAGCAGTGCACCGGAAATCATGTCCCAGTGTTCCCAGAGTGATCGCAAATGTCTTTTTAAAAAATCAAAGAATGCTGAGTCCCCAGTTACCTGTCGATAAATTCACGTTAACAGAAAACACAGACCAGGTTTAATGAAGAACTTCTATTAATTACAAATAAATAAATAGTAACTACAGGTAAACAACTATAATTGGTGACATATAACTCTATTAGTTAAAACTCTAACCTCAATTAAACCTCCCACACACATTTTCAGGTAGTCCAAAAAAAAAATTGCTGTTATGGGTAGAGAGGATAATTGCATTATTGGCAAAACAGTCCTCAGGATTTGATCGGGTGTTCTTTTCGTTTTCCAAGTCTTTCAGCTCACTCAGTGCAATCCGTGGTGACTACGCTGTAGCACATGTTGGCTGCTCGAGGAACTTAGGCTCTGAGCCGATGAGCTGGAGTCTGAGCTGCTGTAACTGTGATATATCAAGAGAGGAGAGGTGGCTTGGACACAGCTTCAGGAGGCAGTCACACATTTTAGATGAATTACATCGAATTTGGTCTGCAACCGGGGCAAGAGGGTGTGACCACATGAGAGGCAGGCACAGGGATCCAGAATTTTAATTTGGAGGAGCATCGGCCAATACCCCAGTCCAAAAAGTACAAGGTGCTTGTTTCCTGTGTGAGCAATGGTACAGACTGCACGGAGGATGAGTAAACTGACCGCAGCACCATGGTCTGGAGTTTCATGTGGAGGAGGCGGTGGAGGGGGGAGCAGTGCAAAAACAAATATTGTAGCGATAGAGGACAGTATTGTCAGGAGAAAAGATACTGTTCTTTACAGCAGAGACAGCGAGTCCTGAAGGCTGTGTTGCCTACCTGGTGGCAAGGTTCAGGACATCTCTTCTGTGCTGGAAAGAAACTTGTAATGGGAGGGGAAAGACCCCGTTGTCATAGTCCACATAATTCCTGGGATGAAGGGTTGTTTAATCAAGAAAAGCTAAACAGTTTATTCATTGGAGTTTTGAAGAATGGGGAATAATGTTATTGAAACAATCAAAATTTCAAAGGGATCTTGACAGGGTTGACATTGAGAAGATATTTCCACTAGAGAATCTTGAGCTAGGGAACATATTACACAATAAGAGGTCATTCATTTAAAACAGAGATGCAAAAGAATTTCATCCTCGAGAGGTAGTGAATATCTGGAATTCTCTACCCTGGAGAGTTGTGGAGACTCAATCTCTGAAAGTATCTAAGGAGAGAAGTAAATAGACTTTGAAATATTGACAGCAGCAAAGAGCTAGCACAATATAGGAATTGAGGCCTGGGGCAGAGCAGCCATGAATGAGAGGGTAGTCCTGAGGGGCTGAATGGCCTACTCTTGCTCCTACTTCTCATATTCTTATGATATTTTCCTTCAGCTTCTTTCACTTCTTCACAGGAAGCACAGAGTGAATGGTTCACAAATGATAAAGTTTCTGATTTACTGGTTAAAAACATCAACTTACATCTTTTGGTTTCAAGCATCTGATTTTCTTTAGCTTCAGAGAGAGATGCCATCTCCCCTCCCAGAGGTCTGAGGGCCTCTCTCTATGTTATTCACACCCAAAAGTTTTTCAGATACCCAAGAACCAAGCAGAGGATTGTTGTCAGGTTGATGACCTTCGGTATCCGTACCCAGTCACACAAACCAATCAGCAAGCTGTTACCTGCCGAATTTCAATTGGCATACACATGCTACTGCCATGCCATCTCCTCTTACATCTGTCCACGATACTTGCAAAGCAACTGTGTAAACGTGTGTTACAATGAGCTTCAGTAGCATGCTTTTATTCTCTTCCTCAGCCCTCTGCTGTTAAAACAGTCCCTTCGCAATTTTAGTCCATAATCGATAATGCAGGAAATAAAATAAAGGTCTTGACAAACTCCCCATCCTTCCCCTTCATTATGTCTATTGGAAAGCTCATCATTGTTACTACTGAGGTTTTCAAACTTCTCCTAATGGAGATGGTACTGTACAAGAACAGGAGTTGCTGGGAAAGCTCAGCAGGTCTGGCAGCATCAGTGAAGAAAAATCAGAGTTAATGTTCCAGGTCTGGTGACCCTTCCTCAGAACTGATAGTTGTTAGGAAAATGTTGGTTTATATGCAGAAAATAGGGGAGGGGGATGGGGTAGGGAGTAAACGCTAGGATAAAGGATAGGGCCCAAAGAGACAGAGAGTAGCTGGACAGACCAAGGAGTCTGATGATGATCTGACTAGGAGGGTGAATAGTTGTTAATGGGGGCTGTTAGCGACTAACAATAAGTAATGTATTATGGCAGGCTATGTGGTAACAAGGCCTGGTGTGTGGGGTAGGGGCTAGGACATGGGAGAGTTTAGGCCCTAAAATTGTAACACATAATGTTCAGCAATTAGTGACAAGCTTAAGATTTGAACTTGCCTTGGGGTGTTAAAACAGACAGATGTGGTACTCAAGTGTTGAATAGTAACCTCCACGTATCCACTTCTGTTGAAAATGCGGAATGCAGTGGTGCAATGATTTTACAGGTGGTTCCAGCATTGGCAGCATTTCCAGGATGGCTTAGCGACTGAGGAGAAATGTGCACCATTTATGAATGTAGTACCGGACACCGTGGTGCTGAGGACCCAGAGGAGGACCGGTGTTGTGTACCTTCTGAATAGAACCTTTAAGCCACCAAGCTCTCTGTAGTTGGTTAGGTTGATCTCATTGAGAATGAGTTCCCTGATTGGGGCTGTTAACCTGGGCCAATCGGGGGCGGGGGGGGGGGGCGGTTCCTGACAGACGGATATAAACAGGAATCTCAGGGATTCTCCTCATTCTCGGGACGGGCTGTGAGCTAGCTGATCAGAGTCTATGTACTATGTAAGAAAAGGGTGACAGTGACGAGATACCAGCCTCCACGGAGTTACTTCACTCTCCTGTGCCCCTCTGTTGCATTAGATCGTGCTGCTTTGTTTAAACTCAATCCGTCCCTGTCGCTGCTCATCCAGACCATGGGAGACCCTTAGGATGCTTATTTTCTTTCACTGTTGAAGGATTCCAAATAGGGTAGGGTAGCGCAGCAATCTCTCTCCTAATCCTCAGAAAATTTCCGGAATAAACGTTGATACAGTGTCAATGAAATCTTGACCAAGTGTCTCAGAAATTATCCTAATGTGTCTCTGAAATCTTAAACTGTCAGCTGCAAGTGCACAGAGAAAATTGAACATAGCCTTAAGTGGCACTTGATATCCTTAGCAATGGCTTGTCATCTCTTGTTCAGCGGGACACTGTTAGGAGATATTAATTGAAGCACTGTACATCTTCATTAATGAGCAAAAACAGTCAATTCAGTTGTTAGTCAGAACCTCAATGATTGTCTGGGACATTCTTCGACTACTCCAGCAAAGCATCATCTTATGCTAAACACGGAGTAAATTGGCATTGAAGGTCATGGCCTCCCCAAGGCCAGCCCACTAGCTTTTCAGCACATAATGTATCCTGGCAATATCACTCTCGCAATTCTTTGTAAAATATCTTATTCTGTAGCCTGCTTATTCTTCATGTTTTTCACACCCCATTGCGTTTAGAAACAGAAATGTGCTTCTGAAAAGAACGAAAAAGAACAAAAGGGAAGTACAGAATAGGAACAGGCCCTTCGGCCCTCCAAACTTGTGCTGATCATCATGCTTAACTAATCTAAAAAACAAACCTTCTGCCCTTGTTCAGTGTGTATCCCTTTAATTCCGCCCTATTCACATGACCACCCATATACCTCTTAGTTTGAGGGTTTTTTTGCTGAGACCAGACCCGTAATTTAAACAATGTTTTTTGAAAGGGAGACTTTCCAACCAATATAAGTGCTAGAAAATCAGAAGTAAGCCGAGGGGGAAAGTGGGAGAGTGAAAGATTAGAGTCAAATATATTATGGGGGCTGTTCAGTCTATCCACAGCCCTGTGTCTGCTGATGGATCTCTGCATCTTGTACTTCTATCCCAGAGCATCCTGCAACTTTCCCAGAAAATGGACATATGTTTCTGATATCAGGGACTTTGCAAGCAGTTCCCTGTAATGTAAATAGGCATAGCCATTAATACATCTAACTCTCCTCTTGTAGATTAATTCCAGTACATCCAACATAGCCCAGCAGTGGTTTCTCTATCCTTCTTCACCCAATCCTGGGTCTTCCAAGGGTTTGCCCTTAGCTTCCTTGCCTTCCTCATGTACATGTGCCCCTCAACAGTCCCTCCAAAAAAGTGATGTGGGAAAGGACTTGAGGGTGGTGGGATGGTGTGGGGGGGTGGGGAGAACAGATTTTGACAGGGTGTGGTGCTGACGAACAAGGACAGGGATAGAAATAACAGTCCCCAGTGCTGCTTCTGGCTCAGGTCTCTGGCCCCTGACTGGAGAACAGTGACCATGTCCCTAACCCAGGCCCAATGGGTCCCCATAAATTCCCCTTGTCCCTGCCCCAGTGAAGAATCTACAGTGAGGAACCACCCAGAAATATATATGTTTAACCATTGGACCCTTTCACAGACAGTTGAATTGAGTGTCTGCCTGACATTATAGCAGCATGGTGATGGAGTAGACACAAGTCCAACTTGGGTTGTGAATTGAGGCCAGTTAAAATTAGACATTGTCCTGGAGGAGGAGGCACTAAACTGGGAATGGCCCATCATGGGATTCCCAGCATCGGGAAAGGAGGAGCTGATTAGTGGAGGGAAGAACCTTGTGTGTCAAGAGACTTTCTCAAGTACACAGCTGGCATCATCAGTTGCTGAGGGTCCATTACTGGGATGGGCCATGATGGTCATGAGAGATGATGAAAGTAACAGGATAAGCAGATAAAGTGGTTAAGAATGCATATGAGATACTTGCCCGTAGCAGATAAATTGCTAACTTGGCCAAACAGCAAGAGATATTGGGTACATTGGCCAAGTAAAACTCTGAAATAGCAAAATTCACACACCAGGTACAGTGCAAACCCGGCAGCCAGGTACTAATGGCATTAGTGCAATGTAAAAGGCAGCAATTATCCTGAATGGACAGACTCTCAACAACTTGTCCACGAAACAAAGGATGACCCAGACAGAAAGGCACCAGGTCTTGCTTCACGAAGAAACTAACAGTGGCATGCCATCAAAATGATTGACTCTAGTTTCAAACTATTAAGTGTGATTCCCTGATCGGCAAAACTATAGAAAGTACCAGAAAACTATCTAAAAAGGTTTGGAAAGAAGATTCAGCTACAGGCCGCTCTCTTGAATTTTCTGGAGGCCTTCCAAGGAGACCAGCTGACCATCCAGAGAGACAGAGAAAGAGAGAAAAGAGAAAGCAACTTCGCAGACTTAGAGCCAGAGCCGGAGAGACAGCGGCTGCGTAATTCTGCAAGACATTTGGGAGGTATTGTAACCTTAAGGGGCCGAATAGAATTAGAGATAGTATGTTCAGTATTGAAGATTATTGTAACAAATTGGGACTGTTTTACATGGTACCGGCTTGTGTTTGTAGTGATTTGACTGCTTCCGTATTGTGGGACACCTGGGCAAATGCATTCATATCATTCTGGTTGGAATTGTCTAACTTGTTTTAAGGAGCAGATAGACAACATGCCTTCATTAGTTGAGGCATAGAGTTTAAGAGCAGAGAGGTTATGCTGGAATTGTATAAACATTGATTAGACCACAGCTAGAGT
Source organism: Ginglymostoma cirratum (assembly GCA_024137785.1). Lineage (NCBI taxonomy): Eukaryota > Metazoa > Chordata > Chondrichthyes > Orectolobiformes > Ginglymostomatidae > Ginglymostoma > Ginglymostoma cirratum. The sequence goes on from JAHRHZ010000024.1 coordinate 6,234,712, forward strand.
ATTGTGTGCAGTACTGAAATCCACATTACAGAATTTGAGAGCGTGCAGACATTTACCAAGCTGTTGCCTGGGATGGATAGTATTAATGATGAAGAGAGATTGGACTGACTGGGGTTGTTTTCCTTGGAGGAGAGCAGACTAAGGGGGGAATGTGATTGAAAATGTATAAAATTATGATGGGTACAGACAGAAAGAAACTTTTGCCCCTGGTGGAATGTTCAGTGACTGGGGCATAGTTTTGAGGTAAGGGGCAGGAGGCAATCTGAGGAGTTTTTTTTCAACCAGAATCTGTTGGCAATCTGGAAGTCAAACTGCCTGTAAGGGAGATAGAGACAGAAACTCTCATAACATTTACAAAGTATTTAGATTTGCATTTGCAATGCCAAGGCATACAAAGCTATAGGCCAAGGGTTGTAAAATGGGACCAGAATAGTTAGGTGCGTGCTTCTGACTAGTGCAGACTCGATTGGCCAAGGGGCCTTTTTCCATGCTGTGGATCTCAATGACTCTGGAATCTGTGTGCAGAGGAGGTGAAATGACAAGAGTCCTAAGAGTGGCTTAGTCAGCCAGCCAGAGGAGCTGTAATGGGATCAGATTCTGCATTCTCACAGACCATGAGGCACCAGGCAATGGTTCAGGTAACCTGGCATACAATATGCAATGCGGTAGATTATCAATGTGCAATTACATCAGTGCATTATACCAGGTTAACAGATGATCTATGAGGTAGTGTGTCTGAGATCCACAAATGTTTTTACTAAACGTCACTCTGGCATCTACTCCCTAAGTGGTGTGTTAAACAAATTTTAGGACACTGTAATGATGAGATGTGTTGTATGGAACAATTTATGCTGTTTTAGGTTCTCCAGATTGTGTAAAGTAAATGGAATGTACTGGTAAGTGGAAAGTTTGAAATTAAGCCCTTTGATGGTTTTAAGGCTTGAAGTGAAAAGCAGAGAGATGCTTGATTAAGTGTTTGGCTTGTGAGTCTGCAGCATGTACAAGTCAAAATACAAGAACCCAAATTTCTGTGTAGTTTCAGAACACCAGCAGCTTTTGGACATGTGGTAAGATTTTTAAAGAGGAAATTCAGGTTTAACCCTTTTGCCTCGGGCTTGCTTCCCGATATTTTTGACCCTTTTTGTGATTTGCCCACTGAGTTCCTGCAGTGGACTCATTTGATTCCATGTACCAGTCAATCCAGTACCAAAGTAAACACTTGACTCCTGCTCCATTGGACCATAGTTAAGTTAGTTCACAATATATGCGGTACAGCCCCGATCATTATCAACTGAGCAAGGCAAAGATACTTTGTGAGGTAGTGATTTTTTTCACTCTTTCTCTTTTGGCTTATTTTTTCCCACTGAGACCTGAGCTCAGTCTTGACTGCCTGCTACTTCGACTATCTGAAGATTTTTGGATCTCATAAGTTTCCACAATATTTCAACTATTGCAGCATTTAAGGTTTTCTTCCACGGCCATAAGTCAGCTTGAACTTTGCTACGGTTTGAATGATGGAAAAATGAGGTACAACAACAGTAAAATTACCCACCGAAGTTATGCACTATCCTTGCAAAGATTTTACAGGCTGTCCTGGGACTTTAAGATCTCTTTGACAATTACTCACAAGATGAGCTGACTTTTCAAAAGCTGTGTGGAATCTCCTTCATTGGCCAGCGTTGGTGGTACGGCGGCTCAGTGGTTAGCACTGTTGCCTCGCGGCACCAAGGACCCAGGTTTGATTCTACCCTATGGGTGACTGTCTGTGTGGAGTTTGCACATTCTCCTTGTGTCTGTGTGGGTTTCCTCCAGATGTTCTGGTTTCCTCCTACAGTCCAAAGACGTACAGGTTAGGTGCATTTTCTATGCTAAATTGCCCAGTGTACCCAGGGATGTGTAGATTAATTAGATTAGCCATGGGATGTATGCAGGGTTACAGTGATAAGGTAGGGGGTGGGTCTGGGTGGGATGCTCTTCAGAGGGTCAGTGTGGATTCGATGGGTGGAATGGCCTGCTTTCATACTGTAGTGATTCCATGATTCTTTATGTAGCATTGTCCTGACTGCTGCAACCTTATGGTATCCATACAGAGACATGTTGCAAGATCTAAGCTGGGAACTAAATTTTCAGGAGTATGTAACCTTACAGAACAACAGGCAGGAATGGATGGGCAGTGGCTAGCTTTACTCATACAAGACGGGGTCAGTATGAAAGGAAGAAATTATCTCTGGCTGGATGATATAAGATCCATACATAGAGTTAAGAAATAATAAGAGGAAGAAGTCACTGATGGGAGTAGCCTATAGGCCTCCTAATTAAGAGAACAAATTAAGAGAACATGAACCCATGTAGAAAAGGCAGGCACACTAATCATAGGTGACTTTATTCTTCACATAGATTGGGAAAATCAAATTGGCAAAGGAAGCCACATGGAGGAATTCATAGAATGTATTTAGGATAGTTTTCTAGAAGAATATATTATGGATCCAATCAGGGATCAGACTAATTGATGAGCAGAGAGATCTGGGAGTTCAGGTCCATTGTACCCTGAAGGTGGCTGCACAGGTGGATAGAGTGGTCAAGAAGGCATATGGTATGCTTGCCTTCATCGGACAGGGTATTGAGTATAAGAGCTGGCAGGTCATGTTAAAATTGTACAAGACTTTGGTTCGGCCGCATTTAGAATACTGTGTACAGTTCTGGTCGCCACATTACCAAAAGGATGTGGAAGCTTTGGAGAGGGTACAGAGAAGGTTTACGAGGATGTTGCTTGGTATGGAAGGTGCTAGCTATGAAGAGAGGTTGAGTAGGTTAGGATTGTTTTCATTAGAAAAAGGAGATTGAGGGGGGACCTGATTGAGGTCTTCAAAATCATGAAGAGTATAGACAGGGTTGATAGAGATAAGCATTTTTTCCAGGGTGAGGGATTCAATAATGAGGGGTCATGCGTTCAAGGTGAGAGGAGAAAAGTTTAAGGGGGATAGACGCAGAAAGTACTTTACACAGAGGGTGGTAGGTGCCTGGAACGCGTTGCCAGCAGAGGTAGTAGAAACAGGCACGGTAGATTCATTTAAGGTGCGTCTGGACAGATGCATGAATAGGTGGGGAGCAGAAGGATACAGATCCTTAGGAATTGGGCGATAGGATTAGACAGTGGATTTGGATCGGCACAGGCTTGGAGGGCCAAAGGGCCTGTTCCTGGGCTGTAAGTTTTCTTTGTTCTTTGTTCTTTGTTCTTTGTTAATTTGAGTATGGTAAGATGTAATGAGCCAGGTTTAATAAAGGTGCTCAGTGTAGAAGACCCCCTAGGGAGCAGTGACCATAACAAAATCAAATTTGGCCCTTAGTTTGAGAGGAAGAAAATCAGGTCAGACATAACTTCAACTGAGGGTGATTACATGGAATAGTGTTGACTGTGGTGGGCTGGGTAAGGAGTTTAATCAAAGCAGCAATTGAGGAAAAATGTCAGATGTTAAGAAACGATTTCATGGCTCACAGCAAAGATACATCCCAATGATGAAGGAGGAATGTAGGAAAGGGAAAGGAAGAAATGATTGATCGCAAACAAAAATCTTCATTTTTGTGTAGACATTACCTCAACCTCAACTTCATCAGAAGAGTGGTGGGGATTGCTAATCTCCCACAGAATAACCGGTCTAGAAGCAAACAGCTTCAAAACACTGGTCAAGGGACAAGCCATTATTGACCAATCAGACAGGTGTAACTATTGCAGACTTCACTGGAATAAAAGCAACATACTGTGAATGTTGGAAATCCGAAATGAAAACAGAAAGTGCCAAGGAAACCCAGCAGGTCTGTGGAGAGAAAGCAGAGTTAACATTTTGAGTCCAGTGCCCCTTCTTCAGAACAGAGCCCAACAAGAGTGAAAAACAATTGAACAGGCGAAGGAATGGGTAAAAGTCAGCCTGGGAGAATGAATAGTTGCTAGTGAGGGCTATTAGTAGCTGACAATAGAATTGTTGTGGTAGCAACTGATGTGATGACAAGACATGGTGTCTGATGTTTGGGGCAAGGACATGGGAGAAGATGCTCAAGCCCTAAAATTATTGAAATCAATATTGAGTCCTGAAGGCTGCAGGGACCACAAAGAGAAAATGAGGTGCTGTTCTTCCAGTTTGAGCTGAGCTTCACTATAGCACTGCAGCAAGCCTGGAACAGAGAAGTCAACCAAGGGACAAGGTGCTCTGTTGAAATGGCAGGCAACTGGAAGCTCAGGGTCATTTTCGAGGAGCGAACATAGGTGTTTTGCAAAGGTCACTCAGTCTGTGCTTCATCTCCCCAGTGTAGACCACACTGTGAACAATGAATGCAATAGAGGAGATGGAGTGAAGTGCAGTGCTGGTAAAAAGTTGCTTCACCTAGAAGGTGTGCCTGGAACCTGGGATAGTAGGGAAGGAGGAAGTAAATGGGCAGGTGTTACACCATGTTTGTGTTTGCATGGGAAGGTGCCATCGGGCTGTGGGTCAGTGTTGGGAATGGAGGAGGAGTAGACCAAGGTGTCCCAGAGGGAGTGGTCCCTGCGGAAGGCTGACAAAGGAGGGGAGGGGAATATGTGTCTGGTGGTGACATCTCACTGGAGGTGATGGAAGTGGCAGCTAATGATCCTCTGGATGTGGATGCTGGTGGGATGGTAGGTGAAGATGAGTGGGACGTTATAGCTGTTGAGAGAAGGAAGAAAGGGGGTGAGGGTTGAAGTGTGGGAAATGAGTTGACAGGTTGAGGGCCCTGTCAACCACAATAATAGGGAACGCTTGGTTGAGGAAAAAGGTGGGCATTTTCAAGACCCCCTTGTTGAAGTTGGTGTCATCAGAACACATGTGATGGAGATGGAGGAACTGGGAGAATGGAATAGAGTCTTTATAGGAAGCAGGATGTGAGGATGTATAGTCATGGTAACTGTAGGAGTCGATGGGTTTGTAGTGGATATTGGTGGCCAGCCTATCCCCAGAAGTAGAAATGGCGATGTCAAGGAAGGGAAAGGAGGAGTCAGAGATGGACCAGGGGAAGGTGAGAGCAGGTAGAAATTGGAAGTAAAATAAACTTTTACATTTCCAGATAAGAGAGGGAAGCAGCACTGATAATGACATCAAAAAACCAGAGAAAGTGTTGTGGTTGAGAGTCAGATGAGACTGGAAGAAAAAATGTTCCTTGTACCCCACAAAGGGACAGGCATAAGTGGGGCCCATACAGGCACTTCCATGGCTAACTGTTTGACCTGAAGAAAATGAGACGATTTAGAGGAGAAGTTATTCAAAATATTTTTGTCTTTTTTTTGTTTGGGGTTTTGTCTTTTTTAGGGTTTTTCTGTTTTGGTTCTATCTCATTTTTTAACATGGTAGTACCACACAAAGTGTAAAACGGTATCCTCAGCTTGAGATTTGGGCACAAAATCCATATAACCTGACAATCATTCTTATCAATACTGTCTAGACGGTCTTATCTAAGCCATGAAAACTGTTGAGAAGAGATCTATTCAGTTTATTTTTCTTCATGTCAGTTCAGTCACTGCATTCTGCAAATGGTCAGATTTGTCCTTCAGGACTTTATCACCTTGGTCAGTAATGATGCTACTGATCTATTCCTAGTTACAGACATTGAAAAATTGAAAAGGTTTTCTTAAAGAAACAAATGCAAAACCAGATTTTTACATTATCACACAGTGAGTAGTTAGGGTCTAGAATGCACTGCCTGGAAGTATGTTGGAGGCAGGTTCAATTGAGGCATTCAAGAGGAGATTGGATAATGATTTAAATAGAAATAACATGCAGGCTTACATGATAAAGGCAGGAGAGTGGCACAAAGTTAAAATACTCAGACAGCCATTGCAGACACAAAGAGCCAAAGGGTTTCCTTGCATTGTGACAATTCTGTGATACCGTTAAAGTTCTTGCTGCACTTGGTTCTTCTTTCAACTGGTGCTCAACATGGCATGGCAATGATTCATCAGCCAACTCGTCATCCCTCGTTTCTTTGCCCATGTTCTTGTCTTCACAGGAACTGGAGTTAATGTTGAAGAATTCCAGGGACACTGCCTCCTGACTGTCACCAATGTGACCAGACGTACCCAGACACGATGGAGACAGATTTGATTTTGTGAGAATGGTTAAGCATTTGACCAGTCTGCAGGGACAAATCTCCTACAAGTGCCAATGAGCAGGACTTTGCAATGTTATCTGAGCTGAGTCTGCCTTTACTATGCCAAACTCAAACACCTTGCTTGATGTGAGGTGGCCTTAATAACCTTTAATATTAATGTTGGCTGAGAGTGCAGTTAGGAAAAGCATGAAGTGTAATGAGTTTTACAAATAGGAACATAGCTTTCTAGAACAAAGAGGTAGTGATAAACTTGTGTAAAACTCTGGTTCGGCTTAGGCTGAAGTATGTATGCATTCGGGATGCCAGACTTTAGGAAGGATGTGAAAGCACAAGAGAGAGTACTGAAAAGATTCATGAGAATGGCTCAAACTAAATGTAAGGAGTCTAGTGAGTTGAGTGAGTTAGATGAGATGGGGAAAGAGGTGTTTCATTACTTTTTTTTAGTCAGCATTGAATTGTTAAAAGTGTTTTAAATAGAAGCGGCACAGTGGCTCAGTTGTTAACAGTGCTGTCTCACAGCGCCTGGGGCCTGGGTAAGATTCCCCCTCAGGCAACTGTCTGTGTGGAGTTTGCACATTCTCCCCATGTCTGCGTGGGTTTCCTCTGGGTGCTCCAGTTTCCTCCCATAGTCCAAAGATGTGTAGGCTAGGGTGGATTGGCCATGCTAAATTGCCCATAGTGTTCAGGGATGTGTAGGTTAGGCGGGTTTGGGGAATGGGTCTGGGTGGGAAGTCCTGAAGGTTGGTGTGGACTTGCTGGGCTGAAAGCCCAGTTTCCACTCTGTAGGGGTTCTATGAACTTGCTGGAGTTGTTTGAAGAGGTAATAGTGTGTGTGGATTAGTGTAATCCTGATGATGTGGCTTGCGTGGAGTTCCAAAAGGCATTTGATAAAGCACCACACAACAGACTTGTGAGGAAAGTTATAGCTTCTGGAATAAAAGGGACGGTCACAAAGTAGAATCAGAATTGACCGAGTGATAGGTTGCAGAGAGTTCTGGTTCATGAATACTTTCTGAACCGGAATGGAGTTCCCCACACTTTGATATCAGGAGCCTTGCTTTTCCCAATAAATTTTAATGATCTGGGTTCTGGTGTGCAAGGGATAATTTCAAAGTTTGCAAATGGTGCAAAATTTGGAAGAATAGTGAATTGTCGAGAGTACAGCGCAGAACTTCAAAAGCACAATGACAAGTTGGTGGAGTGGGCAGATATGTGGCTGACAAGTTCAAGGCAGGTGATGCATTTTAGTACAAAAAAAAAATAGAGAGACAGTACAAAACAAAAGGTACCATTCTAAAGTTAACAACGTGTGGGGCTGGATGAACACAGCAGGCCCAGCAGCATCATAGGAGCAGGAAAGCTTGACGTTTCGGGCCTAGACTCTTCATCAGAAATGGGGGAGGGGAAGAGGGTTCTGAAATAAATAGGGAGAGAGGGGGAGGCGGATAGAGGATGGATAGAGGAGAGGATAGGTGGAGAGGAGGCAGACAAGTCAAAGATGCGGGGATGGAGCCAGTAAAGGTGAGTGTAGGTGGGAAGGTAGGGAGGAGATAGGTCAGTCCAGGGAGGACGGACAAGTCAAGGGGGCGGGATGAGGTTGGTAGATAGGAGATGGGGGTGGGGCTTGAGGTGGGAGGAGGGGAAAGGTGAGAGGAAGAACAGGTTAGGGAGGTGGAGATGAGCTGGGCTGGTTTTGGGATGCGGTTGGGGGAGGGGAGATTTTGAAGCTTGTGAAATCCGCATTGATACTATTGGGCTGCAGGGTTCCCAGGCTGAATATGAGTTGCTGTTCCTGCAGCCTTCGGGTGGCATCATTGTGGCACTACAGGAGGCCCAGGATGGACATGTCGTCTGAGGAATGGGAGGGGGAGTTGAAATGGTTTGCGACTGGGAGGTGCAATTGTTTGTTGCAAACTGAGCGCAGGTGTTCTGCAAAGTGGTCCCCAAGCCACCGCTTGATTTCCCCGATGTAGAGGAAGCCACAACGGGTACAGCGGATGCAGTATACCACATTAGCAGATGTGCAGGTGAACATCTGCTTGATGTGGAAAGTCTTCTTGGGGCCTGGGATTGGGGTGAGGGAGGAGGTGCGGGGGCAGGTGTAGCACTTCCTGCGGTTGCAGGGAAAAGTGCTGGGTGTGGTGGGGTTGGAGGGGTGTGTGGAGTGGACAAGGGAGTCACGGAGAGAGTGGTCCCTCCGGATAGCAGACAAGGGTGGGGAGGGAAAAATGTCTTTGGTGGTGGGGTCGGATTGCAGATGGCGGAAGTGTTGGAGGATGATGCGTTGGATCCGGAGGTTGTTGGGGTGGTACGTGAGGACGAGGGGGATTCTTTTTTGGTTGTTATTGCGGGGACAGGGTGTGAGGGATGAGTTGCGGGAAATACGGGAGACATGGTCGAGGGCGTTCTCGACCACTGCGGGGGGGAAATTGCGGTCCTTGAAGAACGAGGACATCTGAGATGTATGGGAGTGGAATGCCTCATCCTGGGAGCAGATGCGGCGGAGGCGAAGGAATTGGGAATAGGGGATGGCATTTTTGCAGGAAGGTGGGTGGGAGGAGGTGTATTCTAGGTAGCTGTGGGAGTCGGTGGGCTTGAAAAGGATGTCGGTTTCTAGGTGGTTACCCGCGATGGAGACAGCGAGGTCCAGGAAGGAGAGAGAAGTGTTGGAGATGGTCCAGGTGAACTTCAGGTTGGGGTGGAAGGTGTTGGTGAAGTGGATGAACTGTTCGAGCTCCTCATGGGAGCACGAGGCGGTGCCGATACAGTCATCGATGTAACAGAGGAAGAGGTGGGGTTTAGGGCCAGTGTAGGTGTGGAAGAGGAATTGTTCCACGTAACCTACAAAGAGGCAGGCATAGCTTGGGCCCATGCGGGTACCCATGGCCACCCCCTTTGTCTGTAGGAAGTGGGAGAAATTGAAAGAGATTACATTTATTAGACCTTAGCTGAAGTACTCTGTACAGTTCAGGAAGGCTGTGAATGCACTAGAGAGAGTGCAGAAGATGTTTATAAGAACGATTCCAGGGAAGAGAAACTTCAGTTCTGAAAATAGTGCAGAGAAGTCGGGACTGTTTCTCTTAGAGTGGAGAAGGCTAAGAAGAGATTTGATTTGATTGAAGTATATGTTTTAAATCATGAGTTGTATGGACAGAATAGATAAAGAGAAACTGCTCCCATTTGTAAAACCATCAAAAACACGCTGGCATGGATTTAAAGTGATTTGTAAAGGAAGCATAAGCAAGTTGAGAAAAATCTTTTTTTGACAAAGCAAGTATTTAGGGTCTGGAATGCAGTGGAATGTCAGTGTGCTGGAGGCAGGTCCAATCAAAGCATTCAAGAGAGCATTAGATGATTGTTTGAATAGAAACAGTGTGCAGGATAATGGGGAAAGGGTAAGTGAGTGGCACTAGTTCACAGTATTCTTTTGGAGAGCTGGTGCAGATGTGCTTGGTTGGATACCTTCCATTGTACCATAACAATTCTGTGATTTTGTGATGAAGAAACTCAGTTATGATTGGAGAAGTTAAGACTGTTCTTGGAGAAGAGAAGATTAAGGTGAGATTTGATAACTGTGATCAAAATCTTGAGGGGTTTATTCCAAGTACATAGGAAGAACCTTTTCCCTTTGATGGAAGGGTCCAAAATGATAGGACATAGATTAAAAATAATTAGCAAACAAAGCAATGGTGACATGAGGAGTAACGTTTTCATGCAGCAAGTGGTTAATATCAAGAGCATGCTGCCTAAGAGTGTGGTGGAGGAAGACTCAGTTGAGGTATTCAAGTGGGAACTGGATTATGATTGAAAAGGAAGGGATAAAGGAAAAAAGCAGAGTAACGGCATTTTGGAGCATTATTTATTCCGGGAGCTTGCATAAGTGCTTCACATCGAATGGCCTCCCTCTCTGCAGTAGCAATTCTGCAATTTTCTTCATCTTTCTCATAGTTTGATGCAATTGAGTAACTTGCTAGGCTTTTTTGGATCCAACCAGGATCAATGTTCGTCTTTCCCATTAACCGCCTAATCCAAAAACTTCATTGTTACCATTACTGATGTGATCTTCTTATTCCTGATCTTTTTAATCAACTGAATTAAAGTTTACAAACTGCCATAGTAGATTTTGGAATTACGAACTACCAAGATAGGAATTCAAATCCGTGGAAAGTCCAAAAACAGCGTGGAATTCCAGAGCCTCTACTACAAAAAGGACTAAAATAAACTTTATCCGCATGATCCAGTACTTGAGTTATCCCATCATTCTTTGTTTTAAGACTGTGAGATAGCTTGGTATCATTAAATATACCGATTGCAATATCCAATTTGCCTGTTAGTGATCATAAAATGTTGTTTTATGCTGTACATTATAGCTGTTTTGCAAACAAAATTCCTGCAAAGGTTAGAAATGGAAATTTAAACAGTGTGTCATGACTTTAAATTGCAGCTTGTTTTATATCAGCCTAAGTTTGGCAGCATTCTTGAGGTCTGATTGAATGTGCAGTATCTACTAATTATATAAAGTACAAAGTCTGTCATTAGTTGAATTCTGTTTTGTGGTAAGTCCACCTGAATGTCAAACTAAATACTAAATGAAGCACAAAAGCAAGTCCATTAACAGGACAGACACTGATTGGAATTTGCTTCTAAAATGTGACTGTACCTGTACACAGTGTAATTAAACTGTTTTTCTGATATTCTAACTCACTTCCAAGCTGTGAGGAACTCAATGAACTCTAAAGCAAAGCTTGGCAATTATATAGCATCTTTTGTGGCCATTTGGTATACCAAGGGAGAGCATTATTCTCAATGAAGTATTCATAACGCACAGTTCCTATTTAATGTAGAATACTAACATCAGTAAACTCACCCAGTTGGTCATATGGTAATGAATGTTGTGATGCTGATTAATTTTAAGTAATAGTATGAATTCTGGAGGATACCTCATTTGCTGTTCTCCAATATAGTAACAGGAAATGATTTGCATCCAGCTATGAGGACAAGCAGAACCTTATTTCAACATTTCTAAAGTATAGCACAATAGTGCTGGGGAGTCAGTTTAGATTGTTGTACTCAAGACTCAGAGCGAGTCTTGAACCCCAATTTTCTAACTTGGAGATGGTAACATTACCAAGTGAACTGCAAATGAATCTGAAAAGGTGCTAGTTGATTAGAAACACATCAAAATGCTGCCAATATCCACCAAACTCATAGATTCCTATGAGGAATTGATAACTTAAATCAACTTTGGGAAGCCATATGATTTGGTCTTGCTTGACTTCCAAAAAAACTTTGATACAGCTCCGCTGGAAAGTCCATTAATTATACTCAGAATTGTTAGGATTCAGGGTAACTGCTGGCATTCAATTAGAAATTGGTTGAAAGGTTGGTAACAATAAATTCTCTTTCAAGGAGTTATGTGACGGTGGAGATAAGTAATGAGTGGAATAGTTCACTGCGGAGTGACTGGGGCCATTTGCACATGACATTTGCACAGGACTGATAGCTTTAGGGAGGCAGGTCAGAAATTACAGAATAAATTGCACAAAATATAGGAGTGAGAAATCAATACAGATATAATTTAATGCAAAAATGAATACTGTGCTACACTTAGAGGGAAAATTCAGTAATATATGTATTTGTGTTGAAATAGGCAAGGATGAAGTTGAAAGAAGCGAGAGTCCATAGATTTAGTGCCCGAGATGTCTAACAAATGTAGATCACCAAACAATGAAGCCAATCGAATGTTGAACTAAATCAACCAAAATAGTAGTGTTCAAGTCAGAGGAGATAATAATCAAAGTCTACAGGGATATGATCAGACTGCATCTTGAATATCTAGTTCTCAGTGCCAAGAAAAAAGGGGCGTTTGGTGCAGAGATAATACAAAGGCAGGAAGCTGACCCTAGTGGTGGGGATAAGTTGTGGGAAAATACTAGAGGGACTTGAACTTTTCAACCCCGAAAGGAGTCACCAGGTTTCTAATCTTAGTGTAGTATATCTCACTGCTAAGGGTCTAGAAAACATTAACCCGAAATACGGTAAAAAGAATACACATCAGCTCAAGCAAGGAAAAAGCAAGTTTGGGATGGATATCAGAAAATTCTAATGGAATTATGGAATAGCTTTCCAGATGCTGCAGAGGAGGCAAAAACCCTGGAATCATTTTGGAAACAGCTGGATGTTATAATGTGTTACTAATATGAGTTTGTTACTGGTCTGTGCACTAATTATAGGGTAGACCGGGAATATGAGGGGCCATGTGATCTGTTCTGCCAAATACAAGCCATTATGTGTTGGATGATAAAGGTTAAAGAGGGGAGCAGGTTGTTTTGCCAGGATTGTTTGGCATTCTTAAACAATCACCTGAGGTTTGTGCTGGCAGTGAGTGAACCATTTCTCCCCGACTTGTCATCGAACCAAAGGATCATACATATTCGGAACAGAGCAGAACAAAAATGCTTCGATTAGAGGTCGCACTGATGATGTTGCCTAGAATGGCAACGACATGTCTGCACACCACTGAACAACCAGCTCCGCGAGCAAATGAACAATTGCATCCGCAATCCAAATTTTCGCTAAGACCTTGAAAGAATGCATTTGGACTGGATCCTGGAGAATGAAGGATACATTCAGGTGACAGGGTAAAATGGCAACAAAATTTTGGTTGTAGAGGTTACATTGGGGATTTTTTTTCTGTAGTTTAGAGTTTATGCTATCTACTGAAATGACGTTTGGTCACTATTGCTTTTAGTTTCCTTGTCACAGTAAAAGCCTTAAAACTTGCAATTTTCCATATAATCCTTTCAGTCATTCAACAGAAGGTGAAGTGTCTATGTTTTAAAAGTATCAGTCTCTATGGGGATTAGGACAAATGGAAACACACTTCACACTCTCTCTGGATGGGTGAATTAAAATGTACCATTTTGCCTTGTTCATTTATTCATGGTCTTACAAATTATCTTTTCATTTCATTGATACTGTTTTAAAGGTTTTCTATGGTTTTTTTGGTAAAATATTGCATGTTTCTTATTGATTTTTCCACACATTAGGCCATGTTTTTCTACCTCTGAAAACTTATATACCCTTAAAAAAAAGGCACTCTGATTATTTCAGCAGGCCAGGCAGCATTTGTGGAGAGAAATCAGAGTTAATGTTTGGGTCGAGTGACCCTTCCTCCGAACTGTTCTGACGAAGGTCAATCAAACTGAAACGTTAACTCTGATTTCTCTCCACAGATGCTGCCAGACCTGCTGGGCTTTTCCAACAATTTCTGTTTTTGATACTGATTCAGAGTATCCGCAGTTCTTTGATTTTCACTCAAATTATTTTCTCGCAGGGCTATATCATTCACTCACCTCCATTCAGGGCAGCATCTTTACTGTTGGAGACTCAGAAAATACATGCACGTCACATAACATTGGACTCAAGACGTGAACTCTGTTTATCTCTCCACTGATGCTGCCAGACCTGCTGAGTTTCTTCAGCGCTGTCTTTTTATATGTTACAGATCCAGTGATTTCTGTTGGAACCTGACTATCATTTTAGAACAGAAATAGTCGCAGCAGATGCAATGCACACTGTAAGCAGTTTTACGGATAGACGCCTGAAACAGACCCGAAGACATATGAGGTGAGCCATGATTGATTGATTTATTGTCACACGTACCAAAGTACAGTGAAAAGCTTAGTTTACACACAGTACAGGCAGATCATAGTAAGCACAGGATGTACAGATCCAAAAGACTTAGACAGAGGCAGACAGGTTACATTGCTTAAGGCATGCGCTAAGCGAGATCAACATTAGCGAGATCATCATTATTTGAGGCTGGAGAGTCCATTCATCAGTCTGATAACAGCTGGGAGAAAACTGTTCCTGAATCTGCTGGTGTATGTGTTCAGGCATCTGTATCTTTTGCCTGACAGAAGAGGTTGTAGGAGACCATTACCACTTGCGATGAGTCTTTGATAATGTTAGCAGTCTTTCCGTGACAGTAAGCTGTGTAAATAGAGTCCATGGATGGAAGGTTGGCTTCCATGATGGTTTGGGCTGTGTACACTATCTTCTGTAGTTTCTTACGGTTCTGGGCAGAGCAGTTGCCATACCAGCCTGTTAGGCACACAGACAGTATGCTTACAATGGTGCATCTGTAGAAGTTGGTGAGGGACCTTATGGATATGCCAAATTGCCTGAGCCACCTGAGGAAGAAAAGGCATTATTATGTCTTCTTGACTGTCGTATCTACATGGGAAGTCCAGGACAGGTTGTTGATTATCATCACTCCAAGGAACTTGACGGTCTGTACCCTCCGGCGTCATTTCCATTGTTGTAGATGGGAGTGCGTTCTCCGCCTTTGTTTGTGAAGTCAATAATCAGTTCTTTGGTTTTGCAAATGTTGAGAGAGAGGTTTTCTCATTGCACCATGTCACCAAACCCTCTATCTCCCTTCTGTATTTTGACTTGTCATTGTTAGATATCCATCTCACTACAGCGGTGTTGTCAGTGAATTTGTAGATGGCGTTCATTTGGAATTTGGCAACACAGTCATAGGTGTACAGGGAGTAAGGTAGGGGGCTGAGAACTCATCCTTGGGGGGTTCCAGTGTTGAGTGTTATTGTGGAGGAGGTGCAGTTACCTATCCTCACTGATTGTGGCCTGTGAGTCAGAAAGCTGAGGATTTGGGCAGCACGGTGGCTCAGTGGTTAGCACTGCTGCCTCACTGTGCCAGGGACCTGGGTTCAATTCCAGCCTTGGGTGGCTGCCTGTGTGGAGTTTGCACGTTCTCACCGTATCTGCATGGGTTTCCTCCCACAATCCAAAGATGTGCAGGTTAGGTGAATTAGCCATGCTAATTGCCCATAGTTTCTAGGGTGGGAAATGCAGGAATAGGGTAGGGCATGGGTCAGGGTGGGATGGTCTTCGGAGGGTCAGTGTCGACTCAATGGGCTGAATGGCCTGCTTCCACATTGTAGGGATTCTATGAATTCTATGATCCAGTTGCAGAGGGCGGAGCTGAGACCGAGGTCACGGAGTTTTGACATCAGTCTGGAGGGGATAATGGTGTTGAAGGCAGAGCTGTTGGTCAATGAGCAGGAGTCTGATGTAGGTGGCCTTGTTGTCTAGATGTTCCAGGAGGAACAGGAGTCCTTGTCTGAGCTCTCCACAAAAGTAATTGAGCCACTGTGACTCAGGCTTCCAATGCTACATGCTGACAACAAGGGTCAACATTTCTTTTTTGAGATTTTCTTGACAGCTAATTCTTTATTTTCAGGGGCAACATTTTTATTTCCAGAGGGTCCTTTCTCATTCTCATTAATTCCCTTATTAGTTAGTGCAGCCATGTATTAACAATACCTCCGGTATTTGTGTTGGTGTATGGAATATTTCTACTTTGACAGAAATGTCGCTAGTAGAATTCATCATTATTCTCAACAATCATTCCTGTGCCATGAAACCCACAACACATATGAAAAAGTTTCATTTCCTGGACACCACAAATTTTAAATTGGCACAAGACAATATGAATAAGTTTGCAACAGAAGTTCTTTAAAAAGTTTGATGTAGATTTCTATATACAGAAACCCATTGCTCTAAACATGCTTTCTGTGGACTTGTGAGCTTGCAGATAAATGGTTGCCTGTTTGTCTCTAATACAGTTACTGCATCTCAAGTAATTTGCAGTATGTGAACCGCTTTGAGACGTGATATCATATAAATGTGAATCTTTATGTCATAAAACTCTTCAGCATTAAATTATCCCATTGACACCGCCCTTATTACAATAGCATCCCTTAAGTGTTTCCTTATATGGATGAACCTGAGCTTCTGGAGCCTAAAGCTAGAGACTCCATGTCCACTTGTAAGGAATTCATAACTTCTGCGTCTTCAAGTTGTCCTAGTACTCAGAGATAATAGGAAATGCAGATGCTGGAGAATCTGAGATAACAAGGTGCAGAGCTGGATAAACCTAGACCCCTAGGCCCGAAACATCAGCTTTCCTGCTCCACTGATGCTGCTTGGCCTGTTGTGTACCTTGTTGTCCTAGTACTCAGTTAGCTTAGTATTCCTTTGTGGAATGGTTTAAAGCTGGTCTCCGTCTATTCCTTTTGCATTCCATCATTCTTTTCTGCAATCCTTCTCACTTCTTTGCTACCTCCATCCTTGGCAACCTTGTGTTCTTACCTTTCCTATGTTGTTCTATTTCCCGGCTGTGTTTCTCCCTGCTATTTACTGCTGATATTCTGATGGTGCACCTACCATCTGCAAATGTTGACTTCGCTTACAGGGATAAGTTTTCTCTGATCACTCTGTGAATGAAATCTCCAGTGCACTTAGAGGGCCGTCAAGAGTAGATTTTGCTAATCCCTTGTGTTGTTTCAGTGTTGGGTGGACACCACCCCGACTCACGTGTTATTTTCTGGGTGCGTCTGATTCAGGGCAGCACCACTGCTAAATCAATAGGCACACATTCCATCATCACATTCAATGACGAAAGATAGTGACCAACCAGTGAGCTGTCATGCTGGACTTGGTACTAGTTATACACTATCAGACACTAACCACTTTTCTCCTTATGGCTTTGTTCTATTCTAATCCTAAAACTTATCCAGCTTTCTTGCCTGGACAGGATTCAACCAACTTCATTAGCACCTAATTAAAAACACCGAATGAACTGTGGATGCTGTAAACCAGGAACAAAAACAGAAGTTGCTGGAAAAGCTCAGCAGGTCAGGCAGCATCTGTGAAGGAAAAAAATCAGAGTTAACGTTTCGGGTCCGGTGACACCTCCTCATTAACACCTATTGCTTTTTCCAGTGTCATTTGTGCCTTGTCACCCTCAAGCCTTTCCCATATTCAGGAGTTGCCACTGCAATCGATAGCAAATAAAATGCTTTCCGAGGTATGTAATGTAGAGAGCCATAGGAGCTAATTTATAAACAATACCATCTCATAAACTGCAATGTGATAATCACCAGATAATCTGATTTATTAGTGATTCTAACAAGGGGATAACTGTTGGCAAAGATGCAGGGAAGAATTCTCCTGCACTTCTTCAAAGTAGCACATGGGACCTTTCATGGTTATGTGAACAGATAGACAGGGCCTTAGCTTAAGATATTTGAGAAATAAGCCTAGCTCAAGCAGGGCAGCACTCCCTCAGTCGTGCAGTGAAGTGTCAGTCTCGATTATTGTCTCAAGTCTCTGAAATGAAACTCGAATCTATGACGCTCTGATTCAGAGGGAAAATGCTCCCACTGAGTCGAGTCAGAAATGATAGATTTTGGAAAAGGCCACAGTCTCGTCTCCTGTTACGCAGTCAAAGAAATGTCAAAGACCCAAGTAAAGTGTGGTAGCTTTACTTAACTTCCAAAAATGTAATAATTCTACTTGATATTTGCTGCCATTTGGCATGAGACATAATTCTGATTTAAGTATGTTTATATGTACAGTTAATAGATATACAACTGGAAAATAAAAATTAGGACTCTTTTAAAGTTGTTTTGCTATATCTAGGCAGGAGCTGTATTAAGAATAAGAAGAGAGAGGAGAAAAGAGAGGGTTTAGAAAGGAAATCTCTCGTTTTAACTGGGGTGAGGGATAAGTGTCAGATGGTTGGGTTAAGTTTCAGTCTTTCCTGGGCTCACTACAGTGAATCCTGTGTCATTTTAACCTCTTGACTTTATTTAAATAAATCTGTCTGGAACCCTGAACAGTTTAGGCCAATAGTCCCTGGAATTTAGAGGATTGAGCGGAGATCAAATTGAGGTATATAAGATGTTAAAGAAGATTGACAAAGTAGACAGAGAGGATATTTCCTCACGTGGGGCAGTCTAGAATCAGAGGTCTTAGTTTTAGGATACAGGGTAGCAGATTTAGATTTGATTTGATTTTTTGGATTTGATTTGATTTCTTGTTGGCATATGTACCTAAGTATAGTGAGCAGGGATAATGAGAAATTGCTTCTCTTAAAGGGTCAAGAATCTATTGAATTCATCACCCAGCATACTGTGGATGCTGGGACATTGAGCAAATTTCACAATGAGATAGATGTTTAATTAGCAATGGGTTGAAGGGTTCTGGAGATCAGACAAGAAAGTGGAGATGAAGCCGAGATGAAATCAGCCATGATGGTATCAATGATAACCCAGGCTGGAGGGCTGCATTGTCTATTCCTCCTCCTAGTTCTCATGTTCTTAAGTTCTAAACACACCAGCTCAGTAAACATAGCAGGAGACTGTGTCCTGATATGGATGTAAATTTATTTCTGAGAGGTTAGGTTTTCTCAGATATGTCCACAGCTATCGCAGCTTTAACACAGATACTACTTCACCCTGCCAACAAGATAGTAAATTAAATTACTGTCTTAACACGACTGAAAGATATCTATGGTCTTTACAGTCAGACATGGTTTATACAGTACAAGTTTGGTTCTTACAACTGTGACAGTGTAGACTAGAGACCATCATGTCTGGTCCATATTTGTGTCAGCCTGTAAGCCTATGGTTTTCAACAAGGGACAAAGTGAGAAGTGTACGATGAAATTCTCAGGAAGCAACACAGCTTTACCTCAGTGTTGCATCCGTGCTTCCAATCTCCTCTGGAGGCTCGGTGCCTATTAGTGAAGGCAGTATCTGCACCCCTATTGACTTTTTTTTTATTATTCATTTTGTGGGATGTGGGCGTTGATGGCTGGCCAGCATTTATTGCCGGTCCCTAGTTGCCCTTGAGAAGGTGGTGGTGAGCTGCCTTCTTGAACTGCTGCAGTCCTCCTGCTCCTTGACCCACAATGCCATTAGGGAGGGAATTCCAGGATTTGGACCCAGCGACAGTGAAGGAATGGCAATATATTTCCAAGTCAGGATGGTGAGTGACATGGAGGGGAACTTGGAGGTTATGGTGTTCCCATGTATCTGCTGTCCTTGTCCTTCTAGATGGAAGTGGTCGTGGGTTTGGAAAGTGCTGCCTGAGGATCTTTGGTGAATTTCTGCAGTGCATCTTGTAGATAGTACACACTGCTGCTGCTGAGCGTCGGTGGTGGAGGGAGTGGCTGTTTGTGGATGTGGTGCCAATCAAGCGGGCTGCTTTGTCCTAGATGGTGTCAAGTTTCTTGAGTGTTGTTGGGGCTGCACTCATCCAGGCAAGTGGGGAGTATTCCATCACACTCCTGATTTGTGCCTTGTAGATGTTGGACAGGCTTTGAGGAGTTGGGAGGTGAGTTACTTGCCACAGTATTCCTAGCCTCTGACTTGCTCTTGTAGCCACTGAGTTTATGTGGTGAGTCCAGTTGAGTTTCTGATCAATGATAACCCCCAGGATGTTGGCAGTAGGGGATTCAGTAAAGGTAACACCCCCGAATGTCAAGGGGCAGTAGTTAGATAGTCTCTTATTGGCAATGGCCATAGCCTGGCATTTGTGTGACGCGAATGTTACTTGACATTTGTCAGCCCAAGCCTGGATATTGTCCAGATCTTGTTGTGTTTGGGTACAAACCGCTTCAGTGTCTGAGGGGATACGAGCGGCACTGAACATTGTGCAAACATTGGTGAACTTCCTGACATCTCACCTTATGATGGAGGGAAGGTCATTGATGAAGCAGCTGAAGATGGTAGGGCGTTGGACACTAACCTGAGGAATTCCTGCAGAGATATCCTGGGGCTGAGATGACTGACTTCCAACAACCATGACTATCTTCCTATGTGTCAGGTATGACTCTTATCACGGGAGAATTTGCCCCCGATACTCATTGATTCCAGTTTAGCTCGGGGCCCTTGATGCCACATTCGGTCGAATGCAGCCTTGATGTCAAAGGCTGTCAGTCACGCTTCAGTTCGGGAATTCAGCTCTTTTGTCCATGTTTAAACCAAGGCTGTAATGAGGTCAGGAGCTGAGTGGCCCTGGTGGAATTCAAACTGGGCATCACTGAGCAGGTTATTGCTGAGCAGGTGCTGCTTGATAGCACTGTTGATGGCACCTTCCATCATTTTACTGACGATTGAGAGTAGACTGATGGGATCGTTACTGGCCGGGTTGGATTTGTCCTGCTTTTTTACGTACAGGACATACTTGAGTAATTTTCCACATTGTTGGGTAGGTACCAGTATTGTAACTGTACTGGAACAGCTTGGCCTGGGGAGCGGCAGCACAAGTCTTCAGTACTATTGCCTGAACGTTGTCTGAGCCTGTTGCCTTTATAGTATCCAGTGTCTCCAGCCATTTCTTGATATCACGTGGAGTGAATCAAATTGGTTGAAGACTGGTATCTGTAATTCTGGGGAACAATGTAACAGGCTGAGATGACTTATCCACTCGGTACTTCAGGCTAAAGATTGCTCTTCCATCGTTGAGGATGGGGATATTTGTGGAGCCTCCTCCTCTAGTGAGTTGTTTAATTGTCCATCATCATTTGCGACTGGATGTGGCAGGACTGCAGAGCTTAGATCTGATCCGTTGGTTGTGGGAAGGCTTAGCTCTGTCTATCACTTGCTGCTTTTGCTGTTTGGCATGCGAGTAGTCCTTGTATGGTGGTTTCGCCAGGATGACACCTCATTTTTAGGTATGTCTGGTGCTGCTGCTGGCATGCTCTCCTGCTCTCTCCATTGAACCAGGGTTGATCCCCTGGTTTGATGGTAATGGTTGAGTGGGGTATATGCCGGGCCTTGAGGTTACAAATTGTGCTGGAGTACATTTCTGCTGTTGATGGCCCACAGCACCTCATCGATGCCTAGTCTTGAGTTGCTAGTTCTGTGTGAAGTCTGTCCCATTTAGCACAGTGATAGTGCCACAAAACACGATGGAGGTTGTTCTCAATGTGAAGGAGGGACTTTGTCTCCATAAGGACTGCGCGATGGTCACTCTTACCGATACTGTCATGGATAGATGCAACTGCAGCTGGCAGATTGGTAAGGATGAGGTCAAGTATGTTTTTCCATCTTGTTGGTTCCCTCACCACCTTCCACAGACACAGTCTAGCAGCTATATCCTTTAGGACCCGACCATCTCGATCAGTAGCACTGCTGCCGAGACACTGTTGGTGGTGGACATTGAAATCCCCCACTCTGAGAATATTTTGTGCTCTTGCCGTCCCCAGTGCATCCTCCAAGTGTTGCTCAACATTGAGGAGTACTGATTCATCAGCTGAGGGGGGAAGTTACGTGGTAATCAGCAGGAGGTTCCCTTGTCTATATTTAATCTTAAGTCATGAGACTTCATGGGGTCTGGAGTGAATGTTGAGGACTCCGAGGGCAACACCCTCCCAACTGTATACCACCGTGTCGCCCCCTCTGCTGGGTCTGTAAATGTGGGTCCTTAACTGAAGAAGGCCATGTGAGAGATTAAATTCCTTTTGCAATAATTTAATCGTAGGGTGTGAATTTATGTGTCTTCCTGTCCATATGTTTAGTAGCATACAGGATCAAGGGATGTTGTCTCAGTCCCTCTTACTTTCATTAAATTTGCTGTATTACACATCTGCAACATGAATTGTTTCTCGGTCAAAATCTATCTCTTTTGTTGTTGGATACCAAACCCATTGAATTTTCACAAACTTTCTGGGGCAATTCCATGCCTGGTATTGATGTGAGCTTTCTGATTTGGCATCCAGTGGGATTCTTCTGTGTGATAATTCATAGAATACACTCTCTACAGTGCGGGAGCAGGCCATTCGATCCATCAAGTCCACACTGACCCTCTGAAGGGCATCCCGCCCAGACCCATAACCCTGCATTCCCCATAGCTAATCTAGCTAGCCTGCATATCCCTGGACACTATTTAGCATGGCCAATCCACCTAACCTGCACATCTTTGGACTGTGGGAGGAAACCAGAGCAATCCCACACAGACATGGGGAGAATGTGTAAGCTCAACACAGACAGTCGTCTGGTGATGGAATCGAACCCGGGTCCCTGGTGTTGATCGGCAGCAGTGCTATCCGTCCAACCACCACGCCACCTAATTGTGAGTGATTCATGTTTATCTCTGATTGGATGGGCAGTGGAACTCCATAGGACTGTATATCGGAATATGAAAGACTTTCACAAATGGAATATAACATTAGGATAATAATGTTACAGTACAAAGGAATATGGATGTCCTCATACACAAACTGTAGAACAAAACCATTCAGGTCTAGCAAGTAATTAGGAAGGTAAGTAAAACATAGATAACACAGTGTGGAGCTGGAGGAACACAGCGGGCCAGGCAGCATCAGAGAAGCAGGAAAGCTGGCGTTTCGGGTTGTGACACTTCTTCAGAAAGTAAAACATTGGCCTTTATTGCAAGAGAAATGGAATATAAAACAAGAGTAATCTTGCTATAACTGCCAGAGAGACATCATACTTTGAATGCTGCATGCAATTTTAGTGGCCTTATTCAAATAGACAAGTTCGGACATTAAAGGTATTTGATAGAAGGTTCACGAGGCTGATTTCTGGGTTGAGGGAGTTGTCTTGTGAGGTTGGACCTATACTGGTTGGAGTTTAGGGAAAATAAGGTGTGATCGTATGAAACAGGATGTTTGACAGTATCATTGCTGAGAGGATCTTTCTCCTTGTGTGGAATCAAGAATTAGCGGGAACAGATTCAATATAAGGAAACTCCCATTTAAAACGGAGATTAAGAGGAATTACTTCTCTCAGAGGGTTGTTAATCTTTGGAATTTTGTCTCCAGCAAGGAGTCGAGGCTGAGTCATTGAATATCTTCAAGACTGCTTTATGATCTACAACAGGTCAAGAATTATTGGAGGCATACAGGAAAGTGAAATTTAGATCAAAATCATTTTAGCCATGATGTTTTGAGTGGCAGAGAAGGCTCAAGGGGCCAAATAGTTCTTACTCCTTCTTTTTATATTCTAAAGGATGGCAAAAATGTAATTACAAAGAGTGAGGTGCAGTTGCTGAGTGTTTATCAACACTGAATCCTTCGACTGCTTTACACTATCCTTCAAAGTAAGACAAAATCACCACATTGTCAAAATGTTAATTGCATTATTTTGATGTTTCCAAGAGAAAGGGATGATGTTATAATGGTAATATATTAGACGTTAGCTGAATCTTTTTGACAAGCCCTTGTAACACTAGACTGTAATATATTACAGAAAAAAATGTGCCCTTTAGTTTTTTGCTGCATGATATTTTACTCATTCTGAAAGGCTTGTGAACTCCCGCCAGACAGACAGATACGGGGGCAGGTTTGACACTGAGTGTTTCACGGATGCTGTACAATCTAACAGGCAATCAAAGTTAGATTGTTGCAGATAAATTCCATCTGTTCTCAACATGATTATATTATGTTTATTCCCTTACAGCACGTTTAATATAGTTGTGCGCTGGTACATTGTATTTAACTCAAAATGAAAAAGAGTGACGAGTTTCTCTTCAATACAAAAAGAGTTATGTGAAGGTTATTGATTCCTTCTGTATTATCCACATGCATTCCAGTGTCCAGCAGAGTTAAAGGAGAAGATCACTCTGCGCTCCTCCATTGAATCAGTTTGAGTCCTTGATACACTAAACAGCCCTTTTCCACTTTTCTCAGATAATGGTTTGTTCCATTGGAAAACTTTCTAGGCTCGACACAGATACATGAAGCATCCTGTTATGGACCAGACCAAACCCCATCAAAATATATTAAGAAGGTCATCTAGACCCTAACTTTTCTCTTATTTTAAAGGCAAGTGCTAGGCATTGTGTTCCAGATGCAATTCGATTTGTCAAACTACCAGTCTTGAAGCAAAACTCGCTTTGCTCTTACAATGTTAAAATATAACAAAAGAAAGAAGAAATTGGAATAACAACAGAATATTAGATTATTTAACTACTAAACAGTGACTGTTCCAATGTGGTAACATCACATAAACTCACACTTGGCAAAGGCAAATTCAGTAAGATAGATTGTCTCACATGCAATTCACCAGTCCAAGAGGAAAAACATCAAGAGAAAACTCTGAGAGAGAGAGTAACAAAGAGAGATTTACTGCAGCTTCCAAACCCAGCTTCAAGATCCCAGCAGCTGCAACTGAAAACTAAAAATCCCGGTTCTGTGGGAGCTTGACTGCACCCATTCAGGCTGCTTCTATTGTTTCAATGTTAAAAATAAAACCCCAAACCCTCAAAAGTTGTTTATTTTATTGGATTCAAATAGACAGCTCCATATCACTGTCTTAAAAAAACCTCGTAAAGCCATTGTATGGTCACACTATCCTCCCAGATATGTATCAATATACCTCTGATTGCTGCTTTTGTAAGATGGTCACATTGTTGCTGCCATGAGCACGCTCATAGTTGCCTCCTAAAACTGAGTTAAATTGAGTGACAGATTATTCATTCTCATGGGAACTTGAGACTTTACAACTTGACTCCTTTCTTCTCCGCTACTGTGTATTCTGGATTGCCAAGTAGCTATGGGGTGGGGCAATCCTGACCATGGTTCCATTCAGAAACAAACACAGAGAACATTGGACAAACTCAGTTGGACTGGCAACATCTGTGAAGAGAGAAGCAGAGTCTGGTATGATTTTTCTTCAGAGAGAGGGCATAAGGATAATTTTAGCAATTGCAGGCCATCAGTTTAATCTTGGGATAGAAAAGCTTTTAGGAATTATAACTGGAGATAAAATTAAGAGTTGTTTAGAGAAATAAGAATTACTTCAGGAAAGTTAGCGAGATTCATTAAGGACAAATTGTGTATAAGTAACTTTATTGAATTTTTAAAATGAGGTCAACAGAGATGCTGGATGAAGGGAATACAGTTGAAATTGCGTATGTACACTTCCAAAGGCACTTTAAAACACCATCATACACTAGGCTAGGCAGCAAAGTTTTTACCCATGGGAAAAAATGGACAGTTACAACATGGATACAAAATTAGCAGACATACAAGAAACAGAAAATAGTGGCAAATGGTTATTTCTTAGACTGGAGCAAGGCAGATAATTGGGATCCCTGAGGTCGACATAATGATTACTACCTTTTTTGAGACATATAAATGAGATAGACTTGGCTGTACAGGGCACAGTTTCAAAATTTGTGGATCCCACTACTCAGGAAAATATTGTGATCTCTGAAGAGGATAATGATAGACTTCAAGAAATCAAAGACAGGCTGGTGCAAGGAATGGCAACTGACCATGAAATTTAATGCAGAAAAGTATGAAGTGATTCATTTTTGTAAGACAAATGGGGAGAGGCAATATTAATTAAAGGGTCCAATTCTAAAGAAGGTACAGGAGCAGTGGAACCTTAGACTATAGATGCACAAATCATTGAAGGTGGCAGAAAACTGAAAGAACTGTAATTGCTGGAAATCAGAAACAAAAACAAAAGCAAAAACAGAAATTGCTGGGAAATACTCAGCAGGTCTAACAGCATCTGTGGACAGAAGTCAGAGTTAACATTTCTAGTCCAGTGACTCTTTTTCAGAGTGGATAGTAGCTAGGAAAAGGTTGATACTTATGCAGGAGGTTTGGGGGTGGGGGTAGAGTAAACAATAGGTGGAGATTGAGTCCAAAGAGTGAGAAAAACGATTGGACAGACAAAGGAGTGGTTAAAGGTCAGTCTGAGGGAATGCATAGCTGCTATTAGGGGCTGTTAGTTGCTGACAATGGGTTGTGTGTGTAGCAACCCATGTGATGACGCCTTCAGGTGTGTGGGGGTTGGGGTAAGGACATGGCCTCAAGCCCTAAACTTGTTGAACTTGATATTGAGTCCTGAAGGCTGCAGAGTTCCAAAGTGAGAAATGAGGTGCTGTTCTTCTAGCTTAAACTGAGCTTCTCTGGAGCACTGCAGCAAACCTGAGACATAGATGTTGGCCATGGAACAAGGTGAAGTGACAAGCAACAGGAAGCTTGGAGCCTTTTTTTGCTGGCAGAATGTAGATGTTCTGAGAAGTGGTCACCCAGCCCATGCTTTGTTTCCTCAATGTAGAGGAGTTCACATTTCGAGCAGCGATTGCAGTATTTTACCTGGGACATGTGTTTGGGCCCTTGGATACGGAGGGGGCAGGAAGTAAACAGGCAGGTGTTACACCTTCTGTGATTGTAGGGGAAAGTGCTGTGAGGCTGTAGGGACATGTTGGGAGTGGAATGAGGAGTGGCCCAGGGTGTTCTGGAAGGAACAGTCCCTGTGGAAGGCTGACAAGAAAGGGGAGGGAAATATGTGTCTTGAGCTGGTGGAAATGACTGTTAATGATCCTCTGGATGTGGATGCTGGCAGAATGGTAGGTGAGGACAAGGGGAACCTTATTGCTGTTGTGCGAGGGAAGAAAGGGGATGAGGGTTGAAGTGAGGGAGATGGGTCAGACCCATTCGTGGGTCCTGCCAACTACAGTGCTGGGAATCCTCAGTTGAGGAAGAAGGCAGACATTTCAGAGGCTCCCTTGTCGAAGTTGGCATCATCAGAACAGATGCAACAGACTTGGAGGAAGTGGGATAGTGGAGTAGAGCTTTTACAGGAAGCAGGGTGTGACAATGGATAGTCCAGATAGTTGTGGGGGTCATTTGGGTTGTAGTGGCTATTGGTGGCCAGTCTACCCCCAGAAATGGAAACAGAGATGTTGAGGAAGGGAAAGGAAGAGTCAAAGATGGACCAGGTAACAGTAAGAGCGGGGTGGAAATTGGAAGCGAAATTGATAAACTGTTACAATTCAGGATCATTGAAGGTGGCAAGAATGTTTGAGAAAAGGGGGAAACTCAGCATACAGAATCCTGAGCTTTATAAGATAGGATGTAGAATATCAATGCAAAAGTTGTGATAAGCTTGTATACAACATTAGTTTGGTTGCACTGGAGTATTATGTTCAGTTCTGGGCACTGCACCTTTGGGAGATGATCAAAGTTTAGACAGGGTGTAATAAATACTCATTAAAATTGTTCTCCAAACGAGGAACTTCAATAATATGCATAGGTTGGAGAAGCAGTGGCTGTTTTCATTGGAGAAGGAATGATTAAGTAGAAATATGATGTTCAAAACCATTAGGGCTCTGGATAGAGTAAATAAAAAATATTTCTATTGGCAGCAGGATTGAGAACAAAAAACAACGTTAAAGACGTGGAGAGCGTTCAAAGGAAATTTACTAGAATGATATCAGGAATGAGGGATTTTTAGTTACAAGGGAAGATTAGAGAAATTGCATTCATACTCCTTGGAGCAGAGAAGATTAAGACATGACCTTATTAAGGTGTTCAAAATTATGAAAAATTTTGACAGAGTAAAGAACGATATTATTTTTCCACTGGTTGGTATATCAATAGCCAGGATTGTCAGCAAGGAAGTGAGGTGTGAGAGGTGGAGCAATGTCTTTACACAGAGAGTTGTTAGAATTTGGAATGCGCTGCCTGGGAGTAGTGGAGGCAGATTCCACATGAGGTTTCAAAGGAGAGCTGGATATATATTTGAAAGTGATGAATTTAGAGGGCTATGGAGAGGGGGCAGGAATGTGGGACTGGCGGGGGAGCTCCTTCAGGAGCCAATGCAGGCATAATTGATCAAAAAATCTCCTTCTGTATTGTAGAATTCTATGATTCTATGATTTTATAAAAAGACATGAGTTAAGTTAATGGACAACAGAAAAAGCAACAGCATAACAGATAGCTTTTAGCTCAGCGAGTAGCTAGGGCCTGGAATGCACCGTCTGGGATGGTGGTCAAGGCAGATTCAATAGATGCCCAGAACTGGATAAATATCTAAAAAGAAAATAATTTGCAGGTTGACAAAGAAAGGGTGGGACAATGAAACCTGGTGAGAAACTTTTGCAGAGAATTCGCACAAACCAAAGGGGCTGAATGGCTGCCTTTGTGCCAATATGATATGATAGCTTTATGATTCTTAGTCCTCTATGATAGATTGTGTGTGACAAGATACATCAAGGATAGTTAATTCTCTGAGAGTTGCAAAAACAGGCCAGGTTATGAAAATCATCACGTCAATGCAAGTTATGTTTTTCTTAGATAACAAGGTGTGGGGCTGGATGAACACAGCAGGCCAAGCAGCATCATAGGAGGAAGAAAGCTTGACGTTTCGGGCCTAGACCCTTTATCTTTTTCTTCTTTGGTTGTAACTGCTGATGAGCTACCAGACGTGGTGGAGTGTGTCCACATAGAAAGGCTCCATTACCAAAGTGCATACATTGCAGTGTAGAAACCTAGTGAAAGTGGACCTCACTTCAAAACTTCCACTATGTTCCTTTTAAGCCACGTTGTCAGAGCAAATGGCAAGTTCATTCAGAGCCATGCAGGGTGAGTTGGAGTCAGGCATTAAACTGTTCTGTTCTGAGGAAGTGTCACTGGACCTGAAATGTTTACACTGATTGCTCTCCACAGATGCTGCCAGACCTGCTGAGCTTTTCCAAAAATTACAGGTTTTGTTTCTGATTCCCAGCATCTGCAGTTCTTTCGGCTTTTGTTCAGCTGGTTCTATTCACCACTGGAAACCCCCAGCACGTCAGATTTACAAATCTCCACAAGTGAAGATCAATGTGTAGTCACGATGGGAAAAGCCTAGAAGTGAGGAGAGTGCCCAGAAGAGTTGACTGTGCAGGCTGCTTAAATGTTATCCTTATTTATAGAACAGATAAGCTTAAAAATGTGAAGAAACAAAGAAAGCTCATGCCAGGACAAATGAGATTCCAGTTTGTACACATCAATCACAAGAAGAGCAAAGGAATATCTTATTTGCTGTGCAATGGTTCCTCAAAATTTGTTCATTTGTGACAAAGGATTTCACATTTGCATTAAATTCACATGATTACACAATTGTTCTGAGGAAAGGCATTTTGTCTTATACACCCAGAGAGACCCTAATTTTCTCCCTTTGGGATATCTAATTGTTTCAGAAATGATTCCAGGGTTTATCCCTCCATTACTACAAGACATTTATTCAATACTTGATCTCTCTTTACACAAAGAGGAATTTCCGGTATCTTTCTTAAATTGACATTTTACTAGCGTAAGCCTATTTTTCAGGGATAGCAATGACATTAATAGTGAGCATCACATAGATTATGTATGTAATGGCTTCCCATTCTGGGAATTGACATAGTTTAGCAATGCTACATCGCAAACAGATGTTTTCCCATGACTTAATTTACAAAACCTCCTATCCCTAGATATTTTTAACAGTCTTCTGGACTTGTCTTCCAACTTCAACGTTTTGTGAATGTGAATCCCTCAGATCTTTTTTCTATATCTGGACCCACTGTAAAATTGTACTATTTATTTTATATATGCCTTTTCTCATTCTTTCTTCTGAGCTACAAGGGCCTTGGTATTGTTGTAAAATGAAAGGTGGATAACTGTGCCCTGTCTAACCATGACCAGTTTGCCTTAACCCTGTTTAACTCAGGTGCGTCACACGATGAGATAGACAAAGGAGACAAGAGTCAGGGAAAGTCCAACAAAACTTTATTGAACACTTTAACAAGGAAAAACAATATGTGTCAGACTTTACTACTGTACTTTAATTAAACTCTATCAAACTGTATCAATATCTTCACAGGACTCTTCAGCAAGCAGTCTTAAATCTCCAAGTAAACAGTCTCAAATGTATTCTAGCTATCTACTTCTGAAACACGCTTCCAAGGATTTGCTACACCCTGTCCACAAGTTCTTACTGCTTTTTTTCAACTGTTTGAAAAGACTGGTAGTACCCATTCAATAAAACTGGGGCAAGCTGTTCCTCAGTCTTTGAAGGTTGGCTGATGTTTTAGGATATTCAGCCATTGATTTGGACTTCCCCTCTCATCCAGGGCTTGTTCTGGTCATTAATATTAACCCACACTATTTTACAATAATACTGTTTATAGCAATAGAACAAATAGGAAACTAAAGAGAAACATTTATTAGTTGATTCTCAAATATTGTACAAATAGCAATATGCATGTTAGAGTCTGTAATGCAGTGGTAATTGAACTATTTATAAGTTGTCTGGGATCATATGCATGATAAACTACAATACCCGATATTGGCTGAGCAGGGCTCTCTGCTCACCTCTGTTCAATATTGTTTTTACATTCTGGAATTCAGTGAGTTACCATTTCCACTTAAAAATATTAACTGCTGGAGCTGTGGTTACATTAAAGCAAATACAACAAACAATATAGTGAGCACTGTCAGGTGGTGATACCAAGTGTGGATTTGTACATTTCTGCCCCAATTCCAAAAGTCTTCCCACCAATTGAGTGACTTCAATTTCTTTAATGTCTTTTTCTGCAGAAGCAAAAAATTTGTGTGCATTAGCCAATTGTGTCTGGACCTGCTGTATTTTTTTTGGTGGGAGGTCAATACCAGTGTTGTATTTTTCCAAATAATCTCCTTAAAGTGCTGTGGAGTTCATCACTGACATTAACAAAGATCTCACTTCTCCAGTGTATGTCTATGAGTTCAATCAGTCCCAGCCTGGCTGTTATGTGTGCCCTAATACAGGTATTGTGGATGTCACAGGTGAAGATTCTGTACTGAGAATGTTTTAGGGAAGTTGTAATGCAGTAATGTCTCTCCACCGTATACACCACTCGGGTGATTTGATTGTCCAGGCTCCAGATTTCTATGGTACTGTTTGAATTGGTCCAAAAACCACACAAGGCACATTCATTTGAATACACAAGATAGGGACGCACAATCAGTTCTGAGGAAGGGTCACCGGACCCAAGATGTTAACTCTGTTTTCTCTTTCACAGATGCTGCCAGACCTGCTGAGCTTTTCCAGCAACTTTGTTTTCGTTCCAATCATTTGTTTGGTTTGCTGATATTTATCCATAAATATATTTAAGCCTTTTACAACACTATACAGTAGGATGCCTTCATATTGTAACCTTGTTTCCTCTCACATAATGCCAATTTATTTCTACATCAAAGGCTTTTAGCCCACTTTGGGACATGGGAAATACAGGAGTAGTGGAATGGGTCTGGGTGGGATGCTTTTCGGAAGGGCGGTGTGTACTTGGGCTGAATGGTCTGTTTCTACACTGTAGGGATCCTATGATATACAGTTTTACAGTAGCCCCTTTATACACAGTTTTTACATACATTAAAATTTTAGCATTATGGTGTCACATAGTTGTGTCTATTGTATGCAAGTTTGCGTGACATCTGTCCTGGGGAGGCAGGAGATGGTTGAAGCACTTGTTAAATGCTGGCTGTTACTCCTGATGGGATTAGAATATCTGTCCTGTCTGAGCTTGCATAATTAAGAGGAGTTCGTCTTTTTGTCTTTAAAGTTAGTAATGTTAGTAAAAATACTAGAACTATATGATCTAAACAAGGGAGAAATTATACTTGTACTAAATAAAAGTATAGAGGATATTAAACTGATCCCCCTCAGCTGGGTCATGAGGTTTCATTTACTATTGCCAGTTTTGACAATTCTTCCACTTTCATTCATGCAGCTTCACAGAAACACTGTTTTGACAGTAAGTTTCTTATAAGAGGTAGCAGCCCTATTTAGTATATATTTAGAAAGTATATACTAGTAGAGGAAACTGCCTGATGTCCTGCAACCTATTCAGGTCCCGAGAGAGGGCTAATTAATATTATAATTTTTTCATAGTTGCAAGTGAGTTATGGAGACACAATGGCATTGTTCTGAGTAGGTTACGGTGTTAACACTTATTCAGAGGTAGCCCTTGATACCGAAACAGGTCTGAACGCTGCTTGCAGCATAGGGCCGATAGGCAGTAAGGGATATTTAATTTAGTTTATCTTGTAAGAGTAAAATGTACTACGAAAATGCAGTTTTATGAATGAGTGAATGGAAATGTGATATAGTAAACAGAATGCACTTGTGAGTGAGTTAGTAAAGAGTAGTGAATGAATGAATAGAAATGTGGTATCGTAAACATAGAATGCTCGTGAGCGAGTTGTTAAAGAGAATCATAATACAATATTGCACACCGTCCTAGCATACCCTTTTAGCACCAAGACCAAGTGTTGGCCAGCCTGATTTGCCTTTAATTCCCCTTCAGCATCTTGTTGATTGTCTTGATTGTTTCAATCCAAGACCTACTTAACTTTTTAGGTTAAACTCATCCAAATTAGCTAATTTGAAGGTTTTGGCTGTGGACAGACCTGCTGTTAAGCTGTTGCCAACTCATTAATGATGTCTGTTTTATTATGTCCCACTGGCCTGGGTCTAGCTGTATCACGTCCGATGGTTTCTGTCACTGTAATCCACATGTTAAATGTAAGTCAAATTTCTGAATGTGGGGTGTTGCGATTTGTGCAGAATACTTTGGACTGGGAGGCAGGAAGTTAGAATTTGGTGTTGGTAAAATGCTAGGGGTGGGGGGAAGCATTGTGTGGTCCCTTTAAGACATCATGTGTTTTTTCTGTGCTTGGGGATTTAAAATGGATGTCCTGGAGCAGCAGCTTGAAAGCTTGCACGTACATAGAGAGCACCTGAATTGAAACATTTGTATTCAAAGGCGTTATAGTTAGCAGGCCAAGCAGCAGCTTTTTTTACCAAGACAACAGGCTTTTGAATTTAGCCAATCAGTTTGAACCGTGTACTTGGATACCAAAAGCCTACTAAATTAACGTCTGATTGTTTTGACAACATACGACCAATCCTATTGTAAGAAATATTGACATGTCATCAAGGGTATAAAAAGAAGGGCACAGTTGGACAAAGACCGCAGGGCTATCTGTCATCTGTCAGAGCCAACAGCCCTCAGCTCTCAAGAGAGAACCGCTGGCTTTCACAGCCTCAATGTCTTAGAGAAAGCACCATCTAAATAATAACGGTACCAATGGCAGAACTAGTTAATATTCCTGGCAGAAAAATCAATGGAGAAGGCACAGAATATTCCAGAAGACATGTAACCTGGCTGTAATTTCAAGACACTAAATGCTTTTTTTATATATGTGTGACTTATATTTTTTTGGAACAGCATAGTATTAGAATCTTGCTGGGAATAGTTAGTAGTTAGAAGGGGCTTATTCAGTCTGTTAATAGTTGAGTTAATTCATTCACTGTTAGAGATAGATAAATAAATTGTTACTTGTTGTTTTTAAAGTGAGTGTCAGGAATTTATTTTATTTAACCACTAGAAGTTGCCGAAAAGCAGGTTGCATCATTTTTCACAATCCTCTTGCAGATTATAGGGCAAGGTTCACCTCCTTGAGTGTTTCAGTTTTATTTCTCAGAGTGGGGTCAACCTTCGCTTTATAACAGCACCACTCTAGCAGCTGAGTTCCAAATATGTCTAACACAAGTACCAATTAATGGTGAAAGTTGTCACATAGGATTTTACCTGTTTATTTTAAACTCAACCCATTTTATGGAAACTGCGTCACTCCAGTCCGGTACACACTCCTCTACTCACATTGGGGAACTCGGTTTTGAGTAGGACAGGAGGCACAATCTGGTAAATGCTGCACAGACAGGAGGGCCGTGTACCTAGCCAAGCTGTTCCAATTCAACTACTGCCTGGAAAATTTCAGTTCTTTGTGGAAAATTACCTAGGTATGTCCTGGACACAAAAAAAGGGGACAGTTACCAGCCTATCAGTCTAGTCTTGATCATCAGTAAAGTGATACCTAGTGTTATCAAAAGTGCTATCAAGCATATACCTGCTCAGCAATAACCTGCTCAGTGATGCCTAGTTTGGTTTCCGCCAGGGCCACTCAGCTCCTGACCTCATTACAGCCTTGGTTCAAACATGGACAAATGAGCTGAATTCCAGAGGTGAAGTAAGAATGATTACCAATCGCAAAGCCACGTTTGTGTGACATCAAGGAGGTCTAGCAAAATCTGGAATCAATGGGTATCGGGGGCTAAATTCTCCACTGGTTGGAGTCATACCTGGTACATAGGAAGATGGTTGTGGTTGTTGGAGGTCAGTCATCTCCGCTCCAGGCATCTCTGCAGGAGTTCCTCAGGGTAGTTTCTTAGGCTTAACCATGTTCAACTGTTTCATCAATGTTCTTCTCTCCATCATAAGGTCAGAAGTGGGGATGGTCACTGATAATTGCACAATATTCAGCACCATTTGCAATTCGTCAGATACTGAAGCAAACCAAGTTCAAATTCAGCAAGACCTGGACAATATTCAGGCTTAGATTGATAATTGGCAAGTTACATTCTCACGGTTGAAATGCCAAGAAATGACAATTTCAACAAGACAGAACTTAACCATTGCCCCTTGACATTCAATGGGATTATCATCACTGAATTCCTCCCTACCAACACCCTGGGGACTTCCATTAACCAGAAACTGAACTGGAACTAGATATGTAAATACTACAGCTACAAGAGCAGGTCAGAGGCTACAAATACTGCAGCAAGTAGCTCGCTTCCTCACTGCCCATCTATTCACATTCTACAAGGCAAAAGTCAAGAGTGTGATGGAATACACCCCCCCTTGCCTGGATGAATACAGTTCCAACAATACTCAACAGGATTAACAGCATTCAGGACAAAGCAGTCTGCTTGATTAGCATCACATCCACAAACATTCACTCCCGCCACCAATGACACGCGGTAGTGACTGCACCATCTACAAAATGCACTGCAACAACTCAGCATGAATCCTTAGGTAGAATGTTCCAAATCCATGTCTACTCCCATCTGGAAAAGTAAGGGCAGCAGACATTTGGAAACATTGCCATCTACAACTTACAATTTAAGTCAATAAAAACGGAAAGAACTGTGGATGCTGTAAATCAGGAACAAAAACAAAGTTGCTGGAAAAGCTTAGCAGGTCTGGCAGCATCCGTCATTGTCCATCCTAATTTGGAAATATATCACC
This sequence comes from Ginglymostoma cirratum, assembly GCA_024137785.1. Classification (NCBI taxonomy): domain Eukaryota; kingdom Metazoa; phylum Chordata; class Chondrichthyes; order Orectolobiformes; family Ginglymostomatidae; genus Ginglymostoma; species Ginglymostoma cirratum. Next base: position 6,269,560 of record JAHRHZ010000024.1, read on the forward strand.
AGATCAAAATCCTGGAACTCCCTCCTGACCACATTGTATATGCCCAAATACCAAATGGCCTGCAGTGTTTCAAAAAAAGTAGCTCACTACTACCTCTTTCTCAAGGACAATTGGGACTGGGAGATAAGTTCTGGCCCAACAAATGAAGCCCACATCCCATGCATGAATTTTTTAAAAAGAGGCACTGATACCCTTCATTCTGCAGAGTGAGGAGCAGCCCAGTGATGCTCAGTTTCATGCTGACAATCAACACTGCGTATCATCAACAAAGTGAGTGAAATTTCAGTAGCAGCATCAAATGTCTCAGATTTTCCAGGGCAGTTCAAAGCTGAAAGATTTGTCTCAGCCCAGTGAGGCAATCAGTTCCCTTTATTTGAGATAATGAGGAAATTGAATGCTTCCACTTTCAGTTCAATCAGTTTGGCATGAGATATTAAACAACTTGTCCTTAAGATGACTTCAAGAAATGTCCCATTTACAATGATATGTCACAATGATCTTAAGTGTTTATTTTTCTCAGATGCCGTTGCTGTGAGAAGGCGTATTTCACAGTACCTGACAGATTATGTGACATCCTGTGTGACAAAATCTGTCATAACATAAAATGAATTTCCTGAGTTTCCAAATGAGTACTCCAATTACATCCGTTTTTTAATAAATGTATTGAAAGATCTCCATTCTCTGCCTGAAGTTAGGTCCTTAGTGATTATTTGCCTGACCATGGCAAAGTGCCACAATTCTGAGTCGGAGAAAAGATAATTCTGACCCTGCCGCAGTCAGAATGGACATCAAGCCCTTAGAAAACTGACCTTCATTTCACAAGAGGACAAAGTAAAATTGTTAATACTATAAATATTTGTTCATGTTTATTTATTGTCTGATTTGAAAATTTAATTATCCAAAACATCATGAGAATAGCAGAAAAATCAAGGGATGATAAAACATGCGTGGAAAAACGAAATGACAAGTCTCCTGGCTGCGGCTTGCTTCAGGCGAGGCGATGGCCTAGTGTTATTATCCAATCCAGAGACCCAGGTATTGTTCTGAGGACTCAGGTTTGAATTCCACCACAGCAGATAGTGGGATTTGAATTCACTAAACATCTGAAATTAAGAGTCTAATGATGACCATGAATTCCTTGACAACTGGTGAAAAAAGTCTATCCGGTTCATTAATGTCCATTAGGAAAAGAAATGCCATTCCTGCCTGGTCTGGCTTCCATGTAACTCCAGAGCCACAGCAATATAGCTGACTCTTAGCTCCCTTCTGGGCAATTAGGGATGGGAAATAAATGGTGGCCTACCTCGTGATGCCCACATCCTATGAATGAGTAAAAGAAAATGAAGGGTCTTAAATAAAGTGGCTGCAGAGATAGTTGTTTATAATCTTCGAAATTTCCATAGATTGTGGAAAGTCCCCTGTGGATTGGAAAACTGCTGTTATTAAAAAAGGAAAGGAGAATAATGCATGCCAGTTTGTTGGTCCTTCTATTATTGGAAAAATGCTAGAGTTCATTGTGAAGGCATTTAGAAAAGTGTAATACAATCAGACAGAGTCAACATGGTTTTGTGAAAGGGAAATCATGCTGAACGATTTTATTGGAGTCCTTTGAGGATACACCAAGCAGAGTGGATAAAGGCTAACCATTAAATGTTGTGCATTAGAACAGACAGTCAACATTGTGCCACATAAAAAGTTGCTGCACAAGTTTGATAGGAACGTTTTCCACCCCTTACTGATGCCATCTTCCTTGATTCTTTGCAACCATTACCCTTCTCAATTGGCCCACCTGATCACTTCGTCTCTCTAATTGCTGTCCTTTTCAAATTTTCCCTCCCATGGCCATTCCCTTCTATCACCTCCTCTTCCTGTCACCACCCCACTCCCTCAGCTTCATGATCACCCTTGTACTGTCCTGATTTCATCCCTTGGGGGCGAAATTCGAGATCTCTTCTTTAGTGAGGTCCTGTCAGGGAGTCAGGACCTTGCTGGTTTGATGATAATGAAGCTGAAGACCCATATTCGGAGCCTCTCAAGACTCTATACCCCCCATACATCTGAGGACAATCTTTAACTTTGGGCACAAACCAATGTTTAGCAAAGTATGTCCTGACCAATGTCAGAATTTATCAAAGTACATGAATCAAAACTATGGATTTGCAGGTACATTGTTTCAGGAAGAAAATTGGATGCTGATTTTTTTTGCAGGGGGAATGAATTTATTTGTAGGAAAGTTTCATTGCAGCTGTTCAGGGCCTTGGCGTACTGTGTATAGTTCTTCTCTCCTTATTGGAAAAAGGATATAATTGTGTTGGAAGCAGTTCAGAGAATGTTCGCACGTCTCTGGGATGAAGGGCCTAACTTAGGAAGAAAGGTTGAACATGTTGGGCCTATATCCATTGGTGTTCAGAAGAAAGAGAGGTGATTTTATTCAAACAAACATGTTCTTAGAGGAATTTATAGTGTGCTTGCTGGAAAACTGTCCTTTTGAGGGGAAGGCTAGATCTAGGGAATATTGTTTAAGAATTAAATGTCTTCTTTTTAAGGGAGATAAGGAGAATTGTTTTCCTCCTAGAGAATCATCTGTATGTGAGGTTCTTTTCCCCAGAAAGCACTGGAAGCTGGGTGATTAAATTTATTTAAGGCTCACTTGTACAGCTTTTTGATAGGCGAGGGAGTCAAGGGATATGGATAGGAGGGGGTGGTGATGGTGACAGACAGGAAAATGGAGCTGTGACCATAATCAAAATAGCCAGAATCTTATGGAGCAGGCTCAAAGAGCCAAATGGCCCATTTTTGTGTCTATGTTCCTAGGGCTGTAGTTAGCAACTTCTTCTATTGAAGTTCTGGAACCAGATGTAAACCCAGCTCTGATGAAGAGTCATCTAGACTCAAAACATTGGCTTGCTGTCTCTCCACAGATGCTGCCTGACCAACTGTGATTTTTTTTGTTTTCAGTACACCCTGGTCATTTGTGCTTACAGACAGTGAGGAGGTTAAAGATGACTCATTTGTAGATTTGGGAAGCAGCAGTGTGGGGCTAGAGGGGAAAACAGTCTGCGCCCATGATTGGATAGATAAGAATGAAATCAAGAAAGAGGCACCCATTGAACTAAGTGAAGAAGCAGATTTGGAGACAATAAGGACTGCAGATGTTGGAAGCTAGAGTCAATAAATGTGGAGCTGGAACATCACTGCAGATCTGACAACATCAGAAGAGCAGGAAACCCAACATTTTGGCCTGAAACATTGACTTCCCTGCTCCTCAGCTTCTGTCTGGCCTGCTGTGCTTTTCCAGCTCCACATTTAATGACTGAAGAAGGAGATTTTTGGCAAGAATGGAGCAGACAAGGCTTCGCACAGATTGAGGAGAAAAAGGCCCACAGCTTCACTCATGGAAAAAATTATTTGTGTTCTGTTTAAATCTTTCAGGAGGGCAGTAATCCAATTGGAGAGGTTCAAACAGAACCTTATGGGAGAGATGGGCACTGATCCAGAAATGGAAAAGACGTTCAGAATGCCAGAGAAGATAAAGGGGTTGGAAACCGGTCATGTCCTCCTACCCCAGAACCAGTACAGAAGGCCATTACAACAGACCATAAAAGCCTGGCCCTAGTCTGCCTCTCAGTTTAGTGTAAGTCTCAGTCATCTGCAGAATTACCCAGCACTGTAGGAAGAAGGTCAGTCACCTTCTCCATTCCTCCAGCGTAAGTGCCATCTTCATCTGACACCTCACTCTCACTCTATCCCTGCTATTGTACTCACCTCCCACCAAGGCTCATGCTCTGCCCCTTTCACTATTGCCTGCAGGATCTTCCCTCACTTGTCACCTCTCCCAACTCTCCACACCACTAACCCTACATGCCCTCTGCACTGCCTTCTCACTCACTTATAATATGCCCACCTGCACCAAACATAACTGCTGTGCCACCTGCTTTCTTCTTAATACCTGCCTGTCTCTCATTCCAGGAGGAAATAAACTCGCATTGGGCAGAAAGACTCAAGACAAACAGTGGGGCTGCCCATCATTTGGACCCTCGCTCCATATGAAGAGAAGATCGTGACCCAAACCACTCCAGGTGACTCACTGACTGAACATTTCCAAGCCCAGGATTACTATTAGAGGCTGCCCTTGACTTACTGTGTCTTAACTGAGGCCTGTTGACAACCGTGACAAGCTTACTCCTTTGTGTCTGCACTAACTGGCAAAGCAAGGCAAAAGGGTGGTGAGCTTTGAATGGGCAAATTGCAAGAGGCAAGGCAAGGCAGAGATGCTATAAGCATCCAGGTAAGTTCAGAGTGAACAAGAGGAATGACAGCGAGCAAAGAGCCTGGAGATGCAGCCTGGTCCAGATGAGCTGGGTGTGTGCCCCTGAGTGCGCAGTGACCCTGCTGCAGTATTGCCATGAGAGTTACTGGTGCAGCATTGAAGTGCAGAACCGCCCTGTAAGTGGATCAAAGAAGCTGGCATACAGCGGAGGCGAATGTCCATGGACGAGAGGTACATGTGGCCAGTGCCCAAGGACATACCCTAACAGCTTGGTGCCCAATGTCCAACATGAAGGTACTTTGGAGCAAACGGTGAGCTGAATTTGCCGGGCACGCAATCTGACACCTATGTCAAATTTTTTTGACATTTTGTTTGTTTGGTGCATTGGTAAGATAAAAGCCGATTGTTACCAAGGATAGTTGGGCCATCAATGAGGCATATAACAGGCAATAATCCCTCTTAATTGGAAACGCGTTAATGCCTAGCGAGAATCTCACCAAACCACTTGTGAAAAGTATTAAAGATGAAGCAAAATGCTCCAGACATCGAGATTACCTCACCAGACTCCTCATCCAGTTTTGCAGCCATTGTCTCCAAAGCCCAAGAAGGCATAAGATCCAAACAGAGTATTCATGGATGGATTTTGTGAGGAGCTTGAGGATAGGTTTTTGGATGGTTGAGGGATGATATTGTGGAGGCAGAACCAATTACAATGCTCACTCGCCAGGAGGTGAAGAAAAGAAATTGTGTGATCAGCAATTTAGCAGAAATGGGGTTAGGGAATAGGAAGTGGGACTGATGGATGACATGATCTTGGATAGTTCCGCATGAGGGTGGGAGAGATACAAAAGAGAGCTGGAAATTCAAGATGGTTTACTTTGATTGGTAAGAGAAAGAGGGAAGTAGCAGAAGTGAATGCAATAGAGAAAAGCCTCGATTTTGGAGATGTGGAAAGTCATGAGCTTCACACAGTTAAGGTAAAGATTTAGGGGTCAGGGTGTGAAGTCTCAGTAGGCAATTGGTTGCCAAGACTGAAGCCAGAAGCCAGGTGTAATCTATGGCCCCCTGAATCATCCTAAAGCAAAGGCAGAAGAGATCAAGGACCAGCAGAACTCAATATGGCACAGTCAGATCTAGCTTTTGTTAAATGTTTCCTTTAGTCCAGTGCCAACTTCTGTGAAACACCTCTAAAATTTACTGTGGAGGTATTAACCATTATTAGCGTGAAAAGTGTCAGTCACTAAAATAGTATTTAGTATCAGATTGATTTAAAAAGGGAAAGGGATATTTCTGGATGCTGTGACTGCCCCATACCATTTCAAAGTATCGATTAGGATTAGGAGCCTCTTTAAATATGTGAATAAATTGCTGTTACAGTCAATAAAGATGATACAAGTATTACAACTCAGGTGTCTTTTTATTTGGCCATTAATTACGTGTGCTCAGTTTGGCAAATCCAGAAGCCGTCCTATCTTTTAAGTGATAAGGCCAAGTTCTTTTCATGTGAAAATACTGATCAAGTAAGAATAGCAATTTATCATGAAATGTTTGGAGGTTTCTTGCTCCTAACAGAGCATTTAGCTGAGAGCAGAGTGCTAAGATTAGCAATTTTGTGTCTATCCTGTGTTATTTGACCTTTTGTTATTTGCCATTTGGAAATCCAGTATTGAGCCTTGCTGGCCAGACTGATTCCTTTTCTGATGTTTGAGGACACAACAAGCACAGATTGCCTTGGGTGCATATGGCTGACAGTAATCTACAAGAAGCAATGACCTGAAGGCTTCTGGGGCTGTACTAGTGAACAGTGTCACAGTCGAGGGATAACAGTGAGAACAGTAATAAGACGGGAAAGTGAAACAGAGCTCTCCTTTGCACCATGCTATCACTCGATAACCGTATTTTGCTTTTCTGTTGTATAGACCTGGTAGTCTTTGGCAGAACGTTTTGAACCAATGAGGTTGCAGAGAGTGAGGGTTGGCTTTTATGGCCACCTGCTAAGTGTGTTTTTCACGGCATGACACTGAAAATACCAAGGACGACAAGCCCAGCTGCAAAGTCCTGACCTGGTCCCAATAATAAAACCGGTGGACAGGCTCCACAGTGCTTACTGTTTTTCAATAAGTATTTTACAGACCCACACTATAAAAAGCTCTATGTTGAGTTACACACTTTGCACAGATATTTGCCAATGTCACATATACCATGAAGATGAAGTTCTTGTTGAGTCAGATATCTTGAAATTTATTTGCAGCACTTACTATATTCAATGCTTCAATATTATTGCTTTATACATATTTTGGATTCTGTACTCATTGATGTTAGCTACAATTGATTGATTACTGTCACATAGAGAGAATGACTAGAGCTAAGCTAACCTTTATACCAGAACCTCAGTTGTTGTGAGATCTCTTGTAACTGCCTTAAAGATACAGGCCTGCCTGGTGTGGAATGTGTACCACAATAGAATATACAGTACTGGCAATACAATAAGCAATATGTATAATGATGACATATAATGATATAATGACAATGTCCGTGTCACAAGATTAAGCAGGGAGAACTGGAAGGAAGCAGAGGGTCTACTGAATTAGAAGGTCTATTGCGTGTATAGACAAGGCTGTAAATAAAGTTATTGTAGAGCGGTCTGCAGACATACGCATGACAAAACATGGTGGGAGCAGAAAAGGCAGCAAAATGCAGCAACGGAAACAATGTTGTAGTCAAGATTAAAAGGCCCTTCAAGACTCTTCAGGATGTTGGAGAACATCAGAGGTGCAGCATAAAGCTGGAAGACAGAGCCAGCGTATGGCAGGATAAATATAGCCATAGGTGAAGGAGCTATTTCAAAGCTCAGGTAAAGCATGGAAGCTAGTCTCCAATTCCCAGAGCCTGACAAATGATCGAGGACTTGCACCAAGTTCAAGGGTGCCAGGTTTGGAAAAGAAGATTTATGAAGTATAGAATAGTAACAGAATTACATTTTAAAAAGCCAAAAAAAACAGATGGCAGCATAAAAAATGACCTGTCAGTTTATACAGGACCTTGATGAGAATGTGGTGTCATATGAAGCAGTACTACGGGGGTTCAATTCTTATTTCAGCGTGCGCAAGCATTTTGTAATAGAGTGGTGGAAACTTAGTGAAAGGAAGAGATCGGAATACAACATGGACTTCTTCAGAAACGATCTAGGCCTCGGCCAAGAATTGTGCATATGAAAGGCTAGAAGCAGAATGAATTTGTGGCCAAATCCAGGCTGGAGTTTCAGAAGAGCCTTTGTCAGACTTTCTACAAGTGAGGGAGGATTCGATGCTTGAGAAGGCAACACGCATCACTAGGCGAACTGAACTTTGGAGGCAGAACAGGGTGTTCGTTCAAGTGGAAAGTAAAGAGACGTGTAAAGGATAAAGTGAGGCAATTCAATACATAGGCCATAAGGAATAAGCCACATGAAAAAGACAGCCTGCCAAAATAGTAAGAACACAGCAGCCGCCATTTTGAAATATTGGAGATGTGCAGGGAACAGATACAAGGGCTGCTCAGTTGGGGAGCGCAGTGGCACAGTGAAAGCTGGGACATTTTAAACTAGTGTGCAGATTTTGAATGCAGATCATAGTAGACCAGAAGGGGAGCTCCTTGAAACTCAAGCAAATTCTAGAGGTGAAACCACCACAAGAATGGAAAAAGCTAAACTTAATGGGACACATCAAATTCTGCGGTGTAAAATTGGAGGTAAGTATCACATGGACAACAATACATGGATGCACTAATTCATGGATACACAAAAGAAGAACATGATAAAACAGAACAGTCATGAAAGTGCTTTAGAATGCAGAGTTAACATTGGATGGTAGAAGTTAAATGCCTTTAAGTGAGTTACTTTGCCAAGGGGTCCACAATGTTGTTGGAAAGTCAACCAAAAGCAAAAGGATTTTTGACGAAATCAAGAAATTCCTGATCTTGTCAGCAATCTTAGCACATCTACATCTACAAAACACTGTAGCCAATGATACATCATCAACAGAGTTGAAGGTTTTTCTCTTTCAGATGCAGAAAGGTGGAAAGCTTTAACCAGTTTATTATGCATTAAATCACATACTGGAATGCAACAATGTTATGCTACTATTGAGAGAAAAGCTTTAACAGCAATGTGGACATGCAAATAATTCCTTTTCAGAGTACAGGGCTTTCTCAGGGTTTACAGGTTACAATAAAGACCCACCATAAACCCATTGAACATTCTTCTGGATAGAAAGGCAATAGACAAGATGATGGATAGAATTCAATGGTTCAATTTGACATTAATAATTGAGGAATAACTCAAGTATTGGAAGACAAGTACCAAACAAATTACAATGTTTCAAAGACATTTGGATAGATACATGAATAGGAAAGGTTTGGAGGGATATCGGCCATGAGCAGGCAGGGGGCACTAGTTTAGTTTGGCATGGACTGGTTGGACCGAAGGGTCTGTTTCCGTGCTGTATGGCTCTATGGCTGTAAAAGCAGACAGCCTGTCCGGGATACTACTGAATGCAGCACAGAATGCAGAGTTAGGCTCCATTGAAAGGGTTGAAGCCTACACATCAGAGGTCACAAACACTTACCAGCTACATAAGGGAACCTGCGAGAGATTTGTGAAGCACAATGAAAGAATTAAGCAATTATCTAGTCAAGGAAAACTGCCTGGAAGGATGGCCAGACTATCCACCAGTAATCCCTCTAGACAACAGTACTTCAAGCAGGGTGAACGTCTATTGTCAACAACTTATTAGTTTTTATTGAGAGATTAATGATCCCAAGAACTCGTAGACTTGAGATTCTTCAAAGGATTTAACACAGTCATTTAGACGTTACAAAGTATGATGAAAGAGTGCAACAATCAAACAATGTGGCCATCAGGGATTCCATCTCAATTCAATAAGTGACCAATAATTGCATTTCATGTCCAGTAGTACAGTACAAGACAAGAGAGAACCATTATTACCAGAATTCATTTTCGGTGAAATGCGAAAGTTAGAGCCTTCGCTGGTTTTTCATTACTTTCTTGTTTTTATTAGTTTTGGGTTGGAGCAGTGAACTGTGAGCTGAGAGCTAAAGGTGACATTTGGACTGTGAGAGAAGCAGCTTGCTTTAAAAAGGGGAACAAAAGGAGAACAATTTGTTTATGAGGCCAGGCTTTCAAGTTAATTGCAGGTTGTTTCTTACTAAAATGTGCTGTATAGGTATTTCGACTCTGGCGAGGCCTTATGCTTAAACAGATGGCAGATACTGAATGTTAACTGGGCCTTCATGGGGAGACAGTCAGTCTGACAGGGAGAGGCCAGAGTTTGAACTGGAGTTTGAACTGTGTTTTAAGTCAGAAGGATTGTACATGTGAAAGCCACAGGATGGAGTCGTCCTCTCATGATCAACTTTTTAAAAGTTCAGAGAATAGAATGTCAGTTATAAGAATTAAATAAACACTCCTGGAACTATCTGGATGCATCGGTGTAATCAAAAACCAAGGAAGGTATAGTCCTAAATTCCTGTGGTGTTATGGATCATGGAGTCTGCTTTAGTGAACTGGCCAATTACATCTAATTTATTTTTCGCTCTTGGTTTATTCATTTACTGTGTGTGTTTGTCTGTCTCCCTTTGTGTGCGTGTGGGGATGAGAATTAAAGAGACCAGTTTAAATCATACACATTAATTAAATTATAACGTGGTTTAACGTTACTCTGCTAAAGTCACTTAGTAAGCCTTTTGTTTGAGCTATAAATACGGTGTCAATTATTCACAAAATCTAGGATTAGTCATTCAAAATGTCTGGTTAGGAACTGATGGGGTCAAGTTTGAGGGTCATTGAGTATTTTAACTTTAAGGTGTTGCGAATATAGGGATAGGGAGACTGATTAAGTCTGGCTGTCTATCTCTGTGTAATAGTACATGCGGATGTGTGGGATTCAATTTATTCAAGTTCAAAATGACAATCTTAAGCACTATTCATAGAATACTATTGAGGTAAATTGTGGTAAACCATTTACACAAAATTGCAGCAGAGGCGGTGATAGAATCAGTCAAGAGAGTCTATTCAATGCATGGCAATGTAGTCTCAGACAATTGAAAGTAAACAGTTCAAGAGAGTTTCATCTGAATATAATATTATTCAAGTTACAAATTCATTGCACTATCCTGAAGCAAATGGAAAAGCTGAGAGCGGGGTTTGTGTGCTCACTGCATTATTTGATTGAAATATTGAAAAGATTGAAAGTTTGCATAATTAAGCTACATTACCACTATAGAGTGGGTTATCACGATCAGAGTTATCAAGGGCAGGCGACTGGGAGCGCAGGTTCCATCTCCATTTCAGAAGTTACAGCCTATTTTCGCTGAGAATGATCTTATCAGAGTAAAACAGTGTGAAGAAGAGCCAAGAGACAACTAGAAATTTTAACAAAGCTTACTAAACTAACAACTTCCCGGAGCTACAGCGTGTGAAATGACGAGTGAGAAGGGATCTACTGAATGAATGAATGATCGCAGAGAGAACAGAATAATTGAGTTCAAATGGGGTGAAACGGATGACGTACCACCCCATCAACCTCCGGATCCAACACATCATCCTCCGACACTTCCGCCATTTGCAATCCGACCCCACTACCAAAGACATTCTTCCCTCCCCACCCTTATCTGCTTTCTGGAGGGACCACTCTCTCCGTGACTCCCTTGTCCGCTCCACACTCCCCACCAGCCCCGGCACTTCTCCCTGCTACCGCAGGAAGTGCTACACCTGCACCTACACCTCCCCCCTCACCCCCATCCCAGGCCCCAAGAAGACCTTCACCTGCACATCTGCTCATGTGGTATACTGTATCCGCTGTTCCCGTTGTGGCCTCCTCTACACTGGGGAAACCAAGCGGAGGCTTGGGGACCGCTTTGTGGAACACCTACAATCGGTTCGCAACAAACAACTGCACCTCCCAGTCACAAACTATTTCAACTCCCCCTCCCACTCCTTGAACGACATGTCCATCCTGGGCCTCCTGCAGTGCCACAATGATGCCACCCGAAGGTTGCAGGAACAGCATCTCATATTTCACTTGGGAACCCTGCAGCCCAATGGTATCAATGTGGACTTCACAAGCTTCAAAGTCTCCCCTCCCCCAACTGCATCCCAAAACCAGCCCAGCTTGTACCTGCCTCCCTAACCTGTCCTCTCACCTATCCACTCCTCCCACCTCAAGCTGCACCCCCATCTACCTACGAGCCTCATCCCTCCTCCTTGACCTGTCTGTCCTCCCTGGACCGACCTATCCTCTCCCTAACTTAACTTTACTGGCTCCAACCCCGTCTCTTCGACTTGTCTGTCTCCTCTCCACCTATCTTCTCCTCTCTCCATCTTCTATCTGCCTCCCCCTCTCTCCCTGTTTATTTCAGAATCCCCTTCCCCTCCTCCATTTCTGAAGAAGGGTCTAGACCCAAAACGTCAGCTTTCCTGCTCCTATGATGCTGCTTGGCCTGCTGTGTTCATCCAGCTCTACACCTTGTTATCTCCGATTCTCCAGCATCTGCCGTTCTTACTATCTCTGTAACTATAACGAGCAACTGTGGTCCATTGACATCAATGAACAAGAAACTAGTAGGAATGTTTAATTATTTTTCAGCAGAAGAGAAAGAAGAAAGTTCAACAGCTACCAAGGAGAAAATCACTCAAACTGAAAGGAGGAAAAGTGCAGAGCATTCTAAACCTCAGGATGAGACCAAAACCATTGACTTTGGTCCATGCATCACAGAGACGAACTGTGTGAAATCTGAGACTTTCAGGGGTGACATTCATAATGCGTTCAGAAGGTGAGAATTAAGACTTGGGGGATATGGAAGGGGCACTGGCGACAATTTAATCAGCAATATTTCTAATGACGATGCACTATGACATAATGATATCAGTGTCACATGGTTATGTAGAGAGAACTGGAAGGGACTGGATGCTTTATCAGGGTCTTCAGAGAATGTGTGTAAACAAATAGAGATGTTTCAGAGATTTCCGTAGACTCAAACAGAGATACTTTGGGAGACCAAAGTGAGTTAGACCCCATACATGCGACAAAAGAGTGGTACAGGTGATGTGAATGTACAGCTAACTTAACAAGTTCTTCATGGGGGTCCTTCTTGTGGAACAGTGGTAGTGTCATAATCCCTGGACCAGGAGGCCAGAGTTCAAGTCCCACTGGCTCCAGAGATGTGTAATGACATCTCTGAACTGATTGATTAGGAAAAAAATAGTAAAGCAGCTGTGAGGGGCCTTCTTGTGGAGCAGTGGTAGTATCCCTATCGCTAGACTGAAGGACCTGAGTTCTAGTCCCACCTACTCCAGAGGTGTGCAATAACATATCTGAACAGGTTCATTAGGAAAAATAGGTTAAGTACTTCATGATCTCACTAAGTAGTGTTGGTTGGGGGTCCTTCATATTTTTCAGCTTACATCATGATCTTGCTGCTTTGCATAATATTGGTGGTGGTTAGGTACACATACAAATCGATTTACTAAGATAGTGCTCTGTGCACTTTTCATCAGAAGCTGCCCTTACTTCTTGGACTGCATTATCGATTCCTAATTGAGCACATTGCACATAGAAATGTGGCATTTTTAGCTCTGGATGTCTTTGCATATTTACCTTATTACTTGCCTATATTTTTTCCCATTCATTATTCTTAATTTAATATTGAGTTAGTTTATAACTTACTTTATCTGAGTCAGCATTTGTTTCTACAAATAATCTTGATGACTGGTGTAAGACATTAGAGACTTGTTGTCATGAATAAAGAAATGTCAAGCACAATCTATTGGATCTGATCATCATCTGATGAGTTCAAAGCCAGGCATATATAGTACATCCTGAGCTTTGAGTGCTAAGGATATTCCAAAGAATTAAAAAATCTGACCAGTGCAGTCCAGAATAAACCATGACTCAAATGCAAGTTTGAAGTGGTGTTTGAACTAGAGTTTCCTTTGAAGTTCATTATGTAAATTGTTGCTTGCATATTCAGCACCTATATTTCACAGGGGACTAAGGTAAAACACAATGAAGAGGGCCAGACAGCATCTTGTTAATGAGGGGCATCTATGTTGAAGGACCTTTCTGATAAATTAGCTTGTGATGATTGGAATAAGTGTTGGACCTGTGCAGTTCAAGATTTTGCTGTGAAGTTGAAGTTTTCATTTAAAAAATAAATCTGTGTGAGCAGGTGAAGAGGTGCATCCTCCAGACTCCTAACTCCTCAGCCCTAATGCTCAATACCCCAATGCCCTAATTAAACACTACTCCCATCAAAACCAGCTGGTGGTCGCTGCTGCTGGCACAAAATTCACTTTCTCATGAAGCAAGCTGCCAGAATGGCTACAAGAACTATCGGCAGTATAGTAAGTTCAGGTCTTTACTCAGGTAAGTGAATATGAACAAGCTGTATTGAATATAGCTACATACAAGAGATGGTAAAAGAAGACATTGCCTACACACTCAGTGACAGTTCCATATGATCTGATGTCTTTACAACATGACTCAGTACACGCATGTTCAGTATCCAGTCTTAAAGTTCTAGTTAACCCTTTGCTCCAGAGGCTCTTTGCTCTGAAGGTGTAGGGTAGCCTAAAGCTCAATTTCAATACATTCTCAGGCGTCTTTCTGCATCATGTTGCTTGCAAAACCAGCCCTGACTTATGGAGGTTTACAGCACAGAAAAGAGATAGTTCTGCATATCAGACTTTCTAGATAGAAGGATTAATCCATTCCACCTCTCACCACCTGCACATTAAGGTAGACAATTCCTCTATTTTTCCTATCAATAAGTTGAGCCTCCTCACTTGCTTATCTTACAACATGAATGGTTACCTCCAGCTATATGATTTTCCAAAGAGCAAAATCAGTAAAACCACTCCCTGTACACGGCAAGCCTCCCTCAAGATCGTACGCGTGGATGCCATATTTAATGGTGTGGTCATTCCGCAGCTTAAGAGTCTGCAGAGGGAAGGGAAATGGGTGACAACCAGACAGCCATAAAAAAGACCAGGCAAGTAGTACAATGTGCATCCCACTTTCCAACCAGTATTCATTGATAAGAGGGATGGTTCATCTGGTGAGTGCAGCAGCAAAACCTAAGTTCATGGCACTATCTGGTGGCTCAGCTGCACAGGGAGTTATTAAGAACAGTTATAGTGAAGGGTGATTCAATAGTTAAGAGAGTAGGATAAGCATTTCACATCTGCAAACATAACTCCAGGACAGTATTTATCTCCATGGTGCCAGTGCATCCACAATTTCTTTTGGTTAAACTTGACCTAATCAAGTTCAGGTCATGTCTGGGTTGAATTTTTTGAAGAAGTAACGGACAAAATTGATGAGGGTAGGGCAGTTGATGTGGTCAACATAGATTTTAACGTGGCTATTGACAAGGACACACACAGCAGAGTGGTTCAAAAAAAAGCTTATGGGATCCAGGAGAATATAACAAACTAGATACAAAATTGGCTCAGTGGCCAGAAATAAAAGACAATCATTACTGAATTTTTTTTTAAACTGGGAGATTTCCCAAAGGGTTCTGCAGGGTTCACTACTAGAACCCCTATTTTTGCGGTATATATAGAAATGATTTGGATGTCAACGTAGTGGGAGGATGATCAAAGAATTTGCAGATAACACAATAATTGCCCAATTGTTTGATAGCAAGAGGATAGCTGTAGTCTGCAGGAAGTTATCAATAGACTGGCTCTGTGGACAGTATAAGGGCCACATGGAATTCAATCCTGAGAAGTACGAGGTGCTGTATTTAAGGAGACGAAACAAAGCAAAGAGATTCACAAGAATGGAAACAAGCTGAGTGGTGTGGAGGAACTGAGGGATCATGGAGTGAATGCTCACCCACTGAAGGTGGCAGGACAGGTCAATAAGATAGATAAGAAGGCCTATGGAACTCTTTCCTTTATTAGCTGAGGTACAGAACATAAGGGCATGAACAGTATAAACAATTACTTAGTCCACATCTTGAGTACTAAATGCAATTCTGTTCACCTTATTTCAGAAAGGAAGTAGTTCCACTACTGAGAAAATGTAGAGGGGATGTGTGAAGACGTTGCCAGGATGGGAAAAAAAATGCAGCTATGAGGAAAGATTGAATAGACATTAGGATTATTCTCCTTAGAACAGAGGACCTGAAGAAAGGTTTGATTGAAATGTAAAAATTTGTGAAGAGTCAAAAGAGAGTGGGTGGGAAGGGCCTTTTTACCTTAGCAGAGAGGTCAGTGACTAGGAGATTTCACATGATTGGTAGAAAGAGAGGGGATGAAGAAAATTTTCTTTTGACCCAGGGATGGTATAGAACTCACTGCCTGCTGTAACCTGAAGGGCTAAAGACCAGATGCTAAAAGGTAAGGTAAGGTTGAGTGGTCCCTTCAGACATTGCAGCTATGATGGGCCAAATGGCCTCTTTTTATGCCCTATATTGCAAAGAGCAGTAAAGTTCATTGTCATGATCTCCATTTGTCTGGTAAGTCACTGGTCATTTGGGTGTAATTAGCTTCCCCAATAGAGAGAAGGGGCTGTTTGTCTTCTCTCCCTCCAGTCAGTTCCAGAAGCACCACACAAAAAAACAGAAGTTACTGGAGAAACTTAGTAGGTCTGGCAGCAACTGAGGAGAGAAAACAGAGTTAATGTTTTGAGTCCAGTGATACAAATGCTGCCAGACCTGCTGAGTCTCTCCAGCAATTTCTGTTTGTGTGTGTTTCAGATCTCCTGCAGCTCTTTGTTTCGTCCCAGAAACTTATCTGCTGATTACCCTGGTTCCAGCCAGAACCTTCAGAGGGAGCCTTTGTTTCTCTAAACTAATAAATGGGATGTTTGGGAAGCATTTTGCTTTGTTTCTCCTTTTTCATTTTTCAATGAATCCCCTGCAACTTTTATGGTAAAGACTGAGTTTGAGACAAAAATGACACTAATTGAACTAAAGCTATTAGCTTTAGGGTATTGTCTTTGGCAAGATAACGCGGATATCTTTCTTCCCCCTGTACACAATTGTCTCTGTTATACCTTTCCCTTTTAAATTCAAGTTGTACATTTCAGTGGGAGAACCCACGTGATTAATTTCTAATTCCTAATGTCCACTTGAAATGGAAAGGCAGCTAAAAAGCTTTCATTTTTCTTGGCTTCTGTCAGACTGCTTTGTAATTTCGAAAACTTTTGGACCATTAGTAATTGCTGTGAAAAGGTTAATTTCATATTCAGTGAGCTGTATAAAAGCTTTTCCTCGTTCGTTTATTTCATTAACTTCTTCATTGTTAAGCCATTCAATCAAATGCCAGGCCACCTTAGCAGCTTGCTCCAAGGAAGTCATTCTCCATGACAGAAAATTGTTCAGAGAGTTAACAATAATTTTATGCGAGATATGTACTGTGGAAATTCAATGGTCTTCATTTCATTGCAGGGTTTTTAATGTTAAACAATGCTCACAACTTCATTCTCGGAGGCTGCTTTAAGTAATTTTTCCAGTCCAGAATGCTCAAGCCATTTCTGAAGTTCAGAGTCTTCTAGATTATAGAATGATGGCAGAATGTCTGAGGGTGTGAGATCCAGCAAGTATTATAGATTTAAACATTTAAATATACCAGAAATATGAAACACCGATAAAACGTTATGAACAAGTAATAAAAATTGTTTCAAGTACCTAAATACTATGTCTCCCATAAATCCATTCAAGATAAAATGATACTGATGATGTCAAGGCAACAGCTGATTCCATACACCCCTCCATTTTGCCAATGCTTAGAGTTGTTTGGAAGGAATGGTAGTCATCAACAACAACAGCTGATAATTCCATGTCCTGTTTTTCACCTAGTATGCTGGCTCACATGGTGGCTCAGTCATTAGCACTGCTGCCTCACAGTACCAGGGGCCTGGGTTCAATTCCACCCTTGGGTGACTTTGCAGACTTTACACATTCTCCTTGTGTCTGGGTGGGTTTCCTCCCACAACCCAAAAATATGCAGGTTGAGTGGATTGGCCATGGGAAGTGCAAGGTTACAGAGTAGGGGGTTGGGCCTAATGAGCCACTGCAGACTGGATAGGCCAAATGGCCTGCTTCCACGCTGAAGGGATTCTATAATGGGATGGGGATTGGTGAAAGAGAGATTGGATAAATTAACTGACAGAAGGAGAAAGCAATTGAAAGATCAAGAGTTTGAATGATGAAGATATTAGGCCAGATCAAAAGAGAGAGATGGGGCAGTGTAGAGAGAGGAAAAATTGAGTGAAGGGTTTAGGCCCGAAACGTCAAGTTTTGATGCTGCTTGACCTGCTGTGTTCATCCAGCCCCATGCTTGTTATCTCGGATTCTCCAGCATCTGCAGTACTTTTTATCTATGGCTCTGTAATGATGTGTTGTGCTTTCTCACACTGCTGTCATTATGTCTGCCCAAGAGCCACCTTCTCCTATTGTTGTGATGATGTTCGAACTATTTGTAGTGAGTCTTGCTATTATGTGAAATCCTCTGTAATTTTCTGTTCTTTGTGATCTTCAGAAGGGTTTGTTAGTTAAAATTGAGGTGGATGGAATTAACAGTAAATTGTTGAGCTGTGTCTGAGGTTGGCTTGTAATACTGGATTATTGATGGTAACTCTGGAAAAGATTCCAGACTGAAACCTAGTTTGATAGTCCAGAAGTTTTATTTTTATAATTTGGTTACTGTGGCAATCACTATTGAACATGTTCACTTGGGCTATCAATGTACTTTTAACAAAATAAGAAAAAAATACAAAGAGAATTTTGGAAAGATCTTACCATAAACAGCAAAATAAAAGATTCAATCCTTTTTCCATCAATCTCCATTACAGTCACTCAATTTTAGTGAAGTTTCACTCTTCCTTACACTTTAAACTTTCTTAAAATGGATGAGGTCATGAATATCTCACACACACTGAGTAACTTCCATTTTTATTGCAGGGTAAAGTCCTGTAGAATGAAAGAAAAATGTCAACAAATATTACACAAGAAATGGAGGAGATGGCTCTTGATGACTTGGCATCAAGTTGGCAGCAAGTGGTGGGCGTCTGGGGGGAAGCCAAAAGGATATCCTCTTCCCTTGTTCCCTGTTTCATGTGTAATCGATGTGACAATTTGGTGGGCGGTGTATGGAACAATGATTTGCTGTTTTCCCTTGCTACTAATTGGTGAAGGTACTAAAATGAATCTCTCCCCTCATTCCTGTTCAGGTACAACTTCTAAAGGCAGCAAGAGCAGAGGAAGTGGAGAACAACATCCTGCAAGATGCCCCCCTCACTCAGTCTGAGCCTAACTAACAAATTGGTGCTGTGTTCAAGAGCAAGCGATTAAGACACAGATGTCTATATTGGGTGATTCAATAAATTCAGGAAATGAGGATAGTTGTTCACAACTCAGTGAAAGAGGAGCTTACGTTCAAGTTCTGGTACGAAGTCAGAAATGAGATCTTCCAGGTCACCAAAGAAGACTAGTTGTTGTACTCTGCTGATTCCTTGATGTATTGGATTGTCTGAGAAGACCTTTCTACACCTTGTGGATGTCTACCTTCAACTTCTGGGATCTTGTGCATAACATTAGAACAATACAGCTGTTCATGAGCAGTCAGTAATTTGCACATTGCAGGATGGCCCTTGGTTCAGGAACTTGTAGCTACTTTGACTGAAGCTCAAACTGCTGCTCTTCAGTGTCTGGAATTTCATCACCTCCACAAGTTAGCAAGAAAACACAGATAAGAGATTAATTTCTGTCACATGCTCCTTCAGTCTATTCCCCACAGTTCAGGGAAGGTAATGAACCACAGCCCCTTACGAGTGATGGTCACTCCAAAGGAGAAGCACATACCAGCCTTTCTCAGGAACCTAGAATGCCTGCTCCATCCCATTAACAAGGGTCAACCCTGGTGCCAGCTCAACTTGAATGTTCTGATATTGACCAACCCTCTTGAGGTCACTGGCCATGACCATCTCACATTGCCTGACTAGAAACATAGCAATCTTCCATCACATGATGACACACTAGGAGACCACATCTCATGAGAACCAAGAGAGGTCAGAGAGATAGGAGGATAATCATTGCTCATTATCTATTAGATTTCAACCAGATTTTTAGCATGCAGACTTTGCTGAGTGTATATTGACAAAGTAATTTGATTTGACTGAATAATCCATGTTGATTTTTGGGTGGAGTCATTTTAAGGAAGGACTGGGGTTTCTATTGGAAAGGCGTATTGATGCAGATGAATAAGGATCATTGAGTCAAAATATATTTTAATGACATGACATTAAAATACTCAACTAACTGTTCATAGTGTACCTGCTATTATTTGAAATCCTTCATGATTTTCTGTTGTTTGTGCCCCTTAATAAGGGTTTGTTAATTAAAGTTGAAGTGGGTAGAATTAAAGGTAAATTGTTGAGCTGTATAGGAAATTGGCTGAGCAGCAGAAAATGGTGAGCAGGGCTAATGCCCAGGAACTCTAGTTAGCAAAATCAATTAGTAGTATCCTACAAAGATCAGTGTTGAGGTTTGATCTATTTGCCATATTTATTAATGATTTAGATGATGGGAATAGAAGTCACATTTCCAAATGTCCAGATGGCACAAACATAGATATGTTGCAAGCTGTGTAGATGGAGGCATAAAATTACATTCTCATTCATAGATTGAATGAATGGTCAAAAAAGTGGTAAATAGATTTCAATGCAGGAAAATGTGAAGTCATCCACTTTTGACCTGAGAAAGAGATAAAACAGGGTAATTTCTAAATATTGTAGTGAAAGGCAAGAAAAAAAGTAGAGATCTAAGGAAATTTAGGAGTCTGGGTAAACCGATCATTGAAATATGATGTTCAAATATAGAAAGTAATCACAGAGGGGTTTGAAACGTTGGTCTTTATATGTAGAGGACTGGGATAGAAGGTAGCAGTTATGCTTCACAAAACCATGCTTACAACATACCTGAAGGGACTGAGCAGTTCCTGATGCCGTACTTTAAGAAGAATATATTAACTTTTGAGAGAATGCAGTGTAAGTTTACCAGAAATAGCTGTTGTCTCCAAAGGTTAAGTTACAAAGATTGAATAAGTCGACTGGGGTTTTATTTCTGGAAAATACAACTTTAAGGTATGATTTCATTGATGTTTTCAAGATAATAAAGGAAATGGATCAGGTAGCGAGAAACTATTTCTTCTGGGTGGGAAGCCAAGGATGAGGGAATATTGTTCAAAAATTAGAGCTAGACTTTTCAGGAGTGAAACAGAAATGGAAAGTACTGGAGAAACTCAGCAGGTCTGGCAGCATCTGTGGGAAGAAAGCAGAGTTAATGTTTTGCATCCAGTGACTCTTCACCAGAACTGATGTTTCAGATTTCCAGCATCCACAATTCTGGTTTTCAGGAGTGAAATTCAGTAACACACAAGAAATGATAGAGATTTGAAACTCTTTTAATCTGATAGTAGTTAATGGCTACGTCAGGTGTTAATTTTAAACGTAAGATTGATAAAATTGTCTTAACCAAAAAAGGTAGAAAAGGAGATGGGGAAAAGTTAGGGATTTGGAATTGGAATCACTGAGCAGGTTCAAGAGGCTAAATAGCTTACATCTGTCTCTACACTCCTCTTCCTTCATATCTTCAATGGAAAGGTACATGATGAGTTGGTTCCTTTGATGTAATGTATGCCTTGTATAATGGCGATCCTGGAGGCTTTTTGATGGCTACACTGCAGGTTCTCTCCAACCCTACTGGCAGAAATGCTTGAAGCTGTTAATAGCTCGCCATGGTAATGTTTTGGTGAAGTTATGGCTTCAATTGTGCCTCGCCATAACATCTACATATGTTTCTCACAGGTTCCGTGCGTTATGCCTGTAGGGGATAGTCCTGGTATTTACATGGTTGTTCTCAGTTCATAGGAACTGTGTTGAAGTGTTGTATCTACTTTGAATTATCTAAGAGCTTGGGGACCCCATTTCTTTCTCCATGACACAATCTAGTCAATCCAAGTCAACTTGTCAACGAATCAACACCATTTTCTTCTGTAGTGTAAATTGTAGTGTTCATTTAAAATTGGACATTCTTGTATTTGTCCTGAAGAGTGTAGGGTGAAAAGCTGTAAGCAGCACATTTCTCTATTCAGCAAGTTATACACCTCTTAGATATAGAATCCAGCTGCACTTTAAGTACCTTTACTGTTTCTTTGCCTCTGCTTCCATGCTTTCAAACCTCTATCACATTTTGGATTAAGAAGCACTTCCAGGTATCTGTTGTAAAATTAAATTTTGTTCAGTTAATCTGTGCCAGTGAAACTCTGTTTTATCTAAATCAACGTTCATATTGTAACCTTTGTTGCAAAGATTTTCTTCAAAAGCCACTGAATTGTCAGCAGTTGTTGGTTCAGAGGCCATGTGTTACTTGGCATGATATCACTATGCAGTATTGTTCTATTTCTGTCAGCCCAGGAGACATAGTACAAGAACTGTACCTGGGTCTACCTCAAACATAATATATTCTCTCAATGACATTTATATATCTTTTAGAAGATAATGTAACTGTTCCTAAAACAAGAGGAAGATAGAAATTTAGAGATCTGTGTTATTGACGTTGTGCTATTGCACTGAAACATTTGATGCAAATGTTTTTGTGGAGGCTTGCATGTTAAGTATTTTTATCTTTTTCAGTTTTAAGAGATGCACATTTCTTTTGTTCCGATTGAATTATATTTCTTCCAAGGAGGAAACGAAAAGTAGATTCCATGTACAAAAGAAAGTTAAAAATTATTAACATTCTTCAGAGTGAAATCAAGTCTGATTGTGCCTGAACTATGATTAATCTTTAACTGAATCAGCAAACTTCTCTGTTGTATTTAACAAATACTAAATGATACAGTAAGAATAAAGCCAAAAAAAAAAGACCCAGCATCAACCTGGGAGTTGAATTCAGAAACAAAGACTCACTCTGCCAAATTGAATGTACAAAGATCTCCTCACTAACGTCTGAGGATTTGATCCAAAATCTGCAACGTTATCTGACAAACTTGTCAAACAACAGTCCAGAACAGTCAAGCTCACATAATCATGTCAATTAGCCAATGCCAGAACTCCTCCATTCCCATAGTTAGGCACCAACTGATCCATGAGCAGGACAGACCCAGCAAAGGTAGTGACAATCATATTTAATTAGGAGGAACCGGTCCTGAATGTTCTCAATATGTGGTTTAATACTATGGAAAGGTCTAAGAGTCAATACTGATTAAATGCCATAAGCACTTCCCACTGTAATAATGTCATGAGGACCTGAAGGGAAAGGAAATAAACACCTTGAAAGAGTCCGACGTAAGACCAGGTTTTCCGAACGTTCTCCTAACAATATATTGTACATTTATTAAATTATGACAGTTGCAAAGATGCAATTAACTATGTCATGCACACTACCGAATACTCTTTTCTAGTTAATCTCAAGAGTGGCCATCCTCATCTGCACTAGACCAGTTGGACCTCGAGGAACATACACCTAGAAACCAGAGATTGGTTGATGATGGCAAAAGTTGAAGGGTGTGGTTAAGGTGATAGGATAAAAAGAATGGCGGAGTCATAGAGATCAGGAGACAACAAGTAGAAGAGAAAGGCAACAGGTGGCAGTGAGAAATGTTGCTTCCTTAAAGAATCCTCCCAGTTCACAAGTACACGCTTCACTTGTTGTTTGTTTACAGGTATTTCTATGTCAATCTTACTGGTTCTTTGAGTCTGAACTTTTTTCAGCATTGATATCAGTGGAAAACATTTCTGTCAAACTGGATTAATCACCAGTAAACCTTCCCTTTGTTTCATACAATCAAAGTTCCTATTCCACATTATCTAAACTAAAGGGATTTTGGTTTTTGTTTAAGTTCTGCCATGAGTACAGAAATTTATGCTGTCTCTTTGTTGATGTTTTGTAGCTTAATCTCTTCCACCTTTTGAGTGAGATTGAGATCAATAAATAGCTTTCAATTCATGATTGAGAATTCTTGATAGCCAAGTACATATATATGTTTCCTACCGATTGGTGTCCATATGTTGGCGAGTTTTATTTTTAATTCACTCATAAATGTGGGCATCATTGTCTGCTCAGCATTTATTGCCCATCCCTAGTTACACTTGTGACAGTGGTGGTCAGCTGCCTTCTTGAACTACTGCAGTTCATGTGCTGTAGGTAGACCTACAGTGCTGTTAGGGAGGGAATTCCAGGATTTTGACCCAATGGCATTGAAGGAACAGCGGTGTATTTCCAAACCAGAATGGTGAAAAGGAAAGGTGACTGGCTTGGAGGGGGACTTGCAGGTGATGGTGTTCCCATGTATCTGTTGCCCTTGTCCTTCTAGATGGAAGTGGTCATGGGTTTTGATAGTGTTATCTAAGGAGCTTTGCACGGCATCCTGTAAATAGTACATTCTGCTGCTAGTGAGAATCAGTGGTGAATGGAATGAATGCTTGTGGATTTGGTGCCAATCAAGCTGGCTGCTTTGTCCTGAAATGGTGTCAACCTTTTTGCATTTTGTTGGAGCTGCACTCATCCAGGCAAGTGGGAAGTATTTCATCACTCTCCTGACGTTTTTTTAACTCACTTGTAGGACTTGGACATCGCTAGCTGGCCAGCATTTTTATTGTCCATTCCTAATTAGCCTTGAGAGGTGGTGGTGAGCTGCCTTCTTGAACCGTTGCTGTCCATACGCTGTAGGTAGACCATCACTGCCTTTGGGAGGGGAATTCAGGATTTTGACCCAGCGACAGTAAAGGAACAACGATATATGTCCAAGTCAGGATGGTGAGCGCCTTGGACAGGGGGTGGGGGGACTTGCAGATGATGATGTTCTCATGTATCTGCTGCCCTTGTCATTCTAGATGGAATTGGTGATGGGTTTGGAAGGTGCTATCTCAGGATTTGTGGCGAATTTCTGCAGTGCATCTTGTAAATAGTGCACACTGCTGCAGAGTGTGTGTTTGGCCACAGAATAACAAGGGAACATTGATGTTTTGCCCTTGAACCAGCTAGTTGCAGTTTATCAGCCTTTTTGAGAAAACAATCTAATAATATTGTGACACTTACACCAGTGCTCATTTGAAATTCATGAGATACCCATTGATATAAATGTCAGCTTGTCAAAATGCTAGGTCTAGGTCACACATTTCTGGATGAAAAGCTTTAGGTTTATCTTCTGCTTGAATTCTTTTAACTTATTTATCTCTTTAAGTGATTGATCTTTTGCCTTTCTTTGACTGGTGTTCAGCTTGGGCACATTTTCTTGAAGTGACATATTGTTTTAAATATAAAACTTACAGTTTTAAAAATTGGGCACTGTTCACACCCATGAGGTTTGCTGTTGTAAAGCATTGGCTTTTAGTGTCCATTGTCTGCCCTACATCTTCAGATGGATCTGTTAATTTTCTTTTGACCACTTAGCAAGCAATGACATCATTTGCTGCACTCATGATTGTGTATATAGTTCTATTTACTTGTTCAGCTTCTGACTTAGTATCTCATTTGGAAGTTACGTAATACCTCTAAAAATGGCTTCGTCCATAATTACGAACTTTCAATTCTATTTGGCTCTGAAATTAAATCATTCCAGCATTTCTGAAGATTCTTGATGCCACGGTTTCCTGATACATTTAGTTATTTTATGCTGACCTGGAGGGTTTTCTTGCATTTCGGAGTTGAAATGGAAGATTCCTGCTTTTTTGCAGGTTTAATAGAGGATTCATGCCTTTCTTCACAGTTTTAGTGGTTCTAATGTAAAAAATTCTGTTTTTTACATCTTGAAGGATCTCAACTTTCACTGCCTAAATGAAGGCAATGAGTCTCAAGAGTCAAGATTCTGATCAGAAGTTCAGGGTTTGAGTGAAGATTAGTAGCCTGGTGCTGGTTGTAGATGTTGGTGTGTTCACTGAGCTGGGATGTTTGATAGCAGACATTTTGTCCCCTTACAAGATGACATCCTCAGTGCTGTGGATCCATCTGTGAAGCACAAGAGGCTCCACAGCACTTAGGATGTCATCTAGAAAGGGGACGAAACGTCCGCTATCAAACATCCCAGCTCAGCGAACACACCAGCATCTGATCAGAAGTAACAATCTGAGCACATAGTTTTGGAAGAAGGCTTTGGTTAAAGAAGTGTTAATGAAGGCATTAGAAGTCACAAAAAGATATTTCCATAAGTAAATTCAATCAAGTTATTATGACAATAGTAATTTTTTGATTGAATACAGATTTTGTAAAATAGAAATTTCAGTTACTCAAAAAAATGATTGTTAAAAATCTTTCATAAACAACTTGGGTGATGTGTGGGATCTTCGTGGTCATTTTATGCACTAAAGATGATAGGCTCATTTTATAAACTAAAACTATGATGATTGAGAATCAGAGTAGCATTGCATTTTTAGCATTGAATGTACCTATTCTGGTTCTACAACAAGCTTAACTGGTACCACATCGATTTATAATGGATCTTTAATTAAATATATTCTACATGAATAAGCATGTAGAAAACTTCATAGCTGAATGGTAACATCAACTTAATTTTTAAGATTAATAGCCAAGTAATTGCCGATTTCCACAAATTGGAGTAGATGCACCTGAAATTGAGCATTGAGTTTTATTTAAGTGAGATTAATTAAATGGTTAGACCATGTGTTCCTGAATGCAATTGGCTTGGTCTTGCATGCATTCAGGGCAGGTCAATCTTGTAGAGATATCCACAAACATGTAAGGTCTCCTATCTCCACACACAAATAGGCATAGGCCCCTCCCTGGTGAGGCCTGTGACACCTTTAGCAATATTGTGGGTCTGACATGGCATTTTGTTACCTGTTTAATGAATGCAAAGCAGCAACAATCTATCTCTAGACTAATATTTAATTCCAAAATGTGTGCATGTACAGAGATTGTGGGGTTAACTTGTACGAGTTGAATTGAAATTGGATGTAAAACACTCAGGCATCCTGAGGTCATGAAAACTGCTACACAAATTGAAGTCTTGTCTTCTCCTGCCTTCAATAATGTAGTGTTGCAGAAAGTCAGGGATATTATAATTACATTAGGGATTCATTACTCATGCTCCCTGATAACAGTAGGATTTATTTTGTAACTTACAATTTACCCAGTGGTTCAAGTTGAACTGATGGAGGCATTCTGTCTTACTTTTTGGTCCTAGAAGGAGTAATTTAGTTGCATATTACTTGGTGTTGGAAGCTTCAAAGATTATTTACATTCCATGTCTTTATTTAAACTGATAACTGATCTGATTAAGAAATGCTTTATATTTCATTGTTAATAACAATTTTGGAAGGAAATTTTAATGAAAACATGTATTTCTGAGCAAAAATATTAAAATATGCAAAACAGGGCATCATCTTGTACACAGATAAATAGTGACTACATTTTTTTATCAGCAGTCAATTTCATAAAAGGAATATAATTTTCAATTTACTATCAACTGACTGAGTTTCAACTTTCTTCTCACTGTTCATGGTATAATTAATCAGACCAAATAGAATGTTCCAAATCTAATTACATGTTCAACGATGCAATCAGAAATTATGAGTCAGAGTTGAACTTTGTTTTGGAACTCCAAATTCATACACATATGGATTTTGTGTGCATAGCAGAGATTTTTGCTCATCTAGTCCACAGGTTATGATCCCTTTTTCTGTTGGATAGTGAAAAAAGAGTTCAGGATGCAAAGTTTCAGCTTTGTAAATGTTCCTCAAACATGAGCAGCAGAAGCTCCTCTTGTCAACACTGGTTCAGTGGTTGCATCCTCTCCTCTAAGACAAAAATATGCATGCTCAAAATCCACTCTATAGACTTGAGCTGTTCAACTATAACGGCCCTATATTCATCGGCGCAGTAATGAAAAGTCATTGAGTCATACAGCACGGAAACAGACTCTTTGGTCCAATCAGTCCATGTCGACCATATTCCCAAACTAAACTAGTCCCACCTGCCTGCATTTGGTCTATATCCCTCAAACCTTTCCTATTCATGAACTTATACAAATATCTTTTAAATGTTATAACTGTACCTACACCCTCTACTTTCTCTGGCAGTTCATTTCACGCAAGAACCATCCACTGTCTAAAAAAAATGCCCCTCATGTCCTTTTAAAACGTTCTTCTCTCACTTTAAAAATATGCCCCCTAGTTTTGAACTCCCCCAGCCTAGGGAAAACACCCTTGTCATTCATCTCACCTATTCCCTCTTGATTTTATAAATCTCAATAAGGTCATCCCTCCACCTCCTATGCTCCAGTGAAAAAAGTCCCAGCCTTTCCAGTCTATTTTAATAGCTCAAACCTGTCATTGTTAGCAAATCAATCGAGTTAGTGAGATATGATTTTCCTCATGCAAAACCATGCTGACTATCCCTAACCAATCCTCACCTCTCCAAATGCACGTAAATCCCATCTTTCAGAATCACCTCCAACAAATTGCCCATCACTGACATCAGACTCACACGTCTATAGTTTCCAGGCTTCTCCTTATAGCCTTTCTTAAATAAAGGCACAAAATTAGCCACCTTCCAGTCCTCTAGTACTTCATCCGTTAGACATAATTCCTTTCAGATGAATACAGTGTGCTCTCTCAAGTGGATATAAAGGATGCTGTGCACTTTCTGAAGAAATCCATTTATTAATTCCTGGTAAATTTGTTTGACTGACTTAATTGGATTCTTTGTTGAAATAATGAAAAGGTCTGGTAAATGTAATGCATTTGATGTTGTGGTTAATGTATTTGATAAAGTACCACATAATAGGTTTGTTGAATTAATCAAAGGCAAGGGATTAAAAGAACAGTAGCAATGTGGATACAAAATTAGAGAAAAGACAGAAGGCAGACTAGTGATGAGCATTGTTTCTTCACGTTGTACATAAATCTTTGACAATGGAAGGCTGTTTACATAAAACATATAGTGTATCCTTGCGTTTTTAAATCAAATACAGAAACAAGGAAGTTGCGCTAAAACTCGGTAAACCATTAATTATATTCAGCTGGAATGTCTTGTCCATCCACTGCACTTTGGCATTTCTCCTAAAGTCTTAGAGAGTTTCAGAAGAGCTTTGCTAGAATGGTATAGAGTTGCAGGACATGAGTTACGTGGATAGTTTGAAGAAAGTGGATTATCCTCCTAGAAGTAGGAAAGATGATGTGGAGGTGCCGGTGATGGACTGGGGTGGACAAAGTCAGAAATCACCAGGTTATAGTCCAATTATTTGAAATCACAAGTTTTCAGAGTGCAGCCCCTTTGTCAGGTGCAGTGAGAGAGGAGAGCACATAGACACGGAATTTATGGGCAGAGAGATCAAGGGCAGAGAGATCAAAAAATCATACAACTGGTGTCAGTGTAATGTCCAATAATAAGTCTCTGCAGGTGACCAAGAGTGTTAGACTGTGTGAGTAAAGTGTCAACAGCTGACTAACAAGCAAAGGGATGACCTATAATCCGATTAAATGAGGCAGAGAGATAATTACAAAGAAATTAAAAATAAGGTGGGTGGTATGGTGGCTCAGAGATTAGCACTGTTGCCTCACAGCGCCAGGGACCTGGATTTGATTCCACCCTCAGGCAACTGTCTGTGTGGAGTTTGCACATTGTCCCTGTGTCTGCATGGGTTTCTTCCGAGTGCTCCGATTTCCTCCCACAGTCCAAAGATGTGCAGGCTAGGTGGATTAGCCATGCTAAGTTCCCCATAGTGTTCAGTGATGTGAAGATTAGGTGTGTTAGCCATAGGAAATGCAGGGTTACACGGAAAGGGTAGGGGAATGAGTCTGGGTGAGATGCTCTTCAGAGGGTCGGTGTGGACCTTTTGGGTCAAAGGGCCTGTTTCCATACTGGAGGGATTCAATGATGATTCTATGAGGTGTTGCTGGAGGCAAATCAAATGACTGGAATACCATGATAGGTTTAAGAGTCGCATGCTGAGAGTCTAACCAAATTAAGAAGTAGTCCAAAACTGTACAAACTAATTAACGTAGAGAGATCACAACAACTCATCAAGGAGATGGTGTCAAAACAGGACCATAAGGAAGATATTACAGGTACAGGACCGTGTTGGGGGGTGGAGGGGAGGTCACATGTAGTGTGACATGAACCCAAGATCACAGTTGAGGCTGTCTTCATGGCTACAGAACTTGGCTATCAGTTTCTGCTCGGTGATTCTGCGTATCTTGAAGTCTACCTTGGAGGACACTTACCCAAAGATCAGAGGCTGAATGTCCTTGACAACTGAAGTGCTTCCCCCCACCCCGGGAGGGAACATTCCTGTCTGGTGATTGTTGCACAGTGTCCAGTCACCTGTTGCTGTAGTGTCTGCATTGTTTCGCCAATGTACCTTGGCTCGGGGCATCCTTGCCTGCAGCGTATGAAATAGACAAACATTGGCTGAGTCATATGAGTATTTGCCGTGTAAGTGGTGGGTGGTGTTCCCACGTGTGATGGTAGTGTCCAGGGTCGATGATCTGACATGTCTCGCAGAGTAGGAAAGATTAAGAGAAGATTTTATAACAGCCTGAAAAATCATGATTAAAACATTTGACAGAGTAGATAAGGAACAATGATATTCTGAGCCAGTGTCAATAACCAAAGAACATTAAAATATTAGCACAAGATTCAGGGGTGAGATGTGGTGAAATTTGTTTACTCATTGGACTGTTATGACCTTTATTGGATTGCTTGACAATGATAAAGATAGCATATTCAGTGTTAAATAGTTGAAGGTAAAATTAAAGCAAAGTGGAAGTTAAGGGGAATTAGACCGATTGGATAGCTCTTTCAAAGCATCAGTGCAAATATGGTGATCTTGTATGTAGCTGATTGTATGGTACTGTAAGTTCTTCTGGTGTTGTGTGTTGTGTTCAAGCTAATGCAACCAAATAATATCATCTGACCATTTACCTCATTGCTGTTGTAGGGACTTGCGTGCACATTGATACAACTTTGTCCAAATCACAGCAGTAAGACTTCTAAAGTATTCATTGGCAGTGAAAATTTGTGTTGTCTTGAGATCATGAATGATGCTTCTGAATGAAAAGGCAAAGAAAGTTAGCACTGAGTCAAGACTGACAAATCATTTCACTAAAGTTAAATCAGCTTTCAGGCTGAATGTTTTGGAATGCCGTAAGGTTAACATGTTACGTCTGCTGTGAATTGTTTCACCATTTTTATGTTGGGTGACTGATAGTGTTGCTGTTCCCACCAAACTTACCTGCCAAAGCAGAAGGGAGCTGGGATTGCTCATGGCACTAAAAGTCACGGATCAAAATGAGCGCCTGCAATGCTGTGGAGCCAGCTAGATGTCTGCTTTGTTGTGCAGCCCAAAAACAGAAAGTATCCAAGGAAACAAAAGAAGACCACTTCAACTGTTGCTATGTTTCACCAGGAGTGAATTTAATAGGCAGACTGAGTGAGGAAGAGTAGAAATCTGTCAGCCATCTCCTGATAGACCAAAGAGAATCTCCTGTAAAGAATCATAGCATCCCTGCAATGTCTAAACAGGCCATTCAGCCCACATCAACCCTCTGAAGGGCATCCCACCCCTATCACCCTAACCCTTCATTTTACTGCACCTAGCCTACACACTTCAGGATGGCCAATTCATCTACCCTGCACATCTTTGGACTTTGGGAGGAAACTGGAGTACTCAGACACAGGGAGAATGTGCAAACTCTACACAGCCAATCACCCAAGGGTGGAATTGAACCTGGGTCCCTGGAGCTATGAGGTAGCACTGCTATCCACTGAGCCACCATGCAGTTTAGTGCAAACTTCTCAGCTTCTATATTTATTTCTTTTCCTGAAGCTAGTGCTATCAAGAGATATAATCTCTGCAGAAACACACTCACTCAGAGATTTTGACATTTGATAAGGCAGAGTAATAGGACACATCGACAGTTTCCATCCATGAAGCTCATTTAAGACAGGACTTTGTCCAAAGGTACTTAAGAGCGGTCAAAAAGAAAGCTTCGACACTGAGCCTCAGGAGAACAAATTACTTTTGTTCAAGCTTTTGGCTAATTAATTTTAAAAAGACAATCCTAGTGGACCAAAGAGAAGCAGGGAAGCAGAGTTTAGGGAAGGAATTCTAGAAGCTGGACCTTAGTAGCTGAAGGCCTACAGTGGGGCAATTGAAATCATAAATGTGCAAGAAACTGGAGTTGACAGAGTGCACAAATCTCCAAGTATTGTACTGCTGAAGAAAGACTATAAGACCATAAGACATTGGAGTGGAAGTAAGCCCATTCAGCCCATCGAGTCCACTCCGCCATTTAATCATGGCTGATGGGCATTTCAACTCCACTTACCCGCACTCTCCCCATAGCCCTTGATTCCTTGCGAGATCAAGAATTTATCAATCTCTGCCTTGAAGACATTCAACGTCCCAGCCTCCACTGCGCTCCGTGGCAATGAATTCCACAGGCCCACCACTCTCTGGCTGAAGAAATGTCTCCTCATTTCCGTTCTAAACTGACCCCCTCTAATTCTAAGGCTGTGCCCACGGGTCCTAGTCTCCCCACCTAATGGAAACATCTTCCCAGCGTCCACCCTTTCTAAGCCATGCATTATCTTGTAAGTTTCTATTAGATCTCCCCTCAACCTTCTAAACTCAACCTTCTAAAGCTACAAAGACAGGGAGGGCCAATGCTATGGAAGGATTTGAAAACAATGACAAAAGATTATAAAACTGAGCTGTTGTCACATGAAGTGCCAGTGAATGAAAGCAAGCTGAGATGTGATTTGGAATAAGTTAAAATACAGCTGCAGATTGTTGAAGAAGCACGAGTTGATGTAGAGTGAAATGTGGGTGTCCAGCCCTAACTTCTTATCACTTAAGTGTCTGAATTTACATCAAAATTATGAAACTCCGCCCTTGTAATATCGTTCTTTTGGTTTACTACTGCTATAAGTTCCCTTTCTTGCTCTGGCCTTCACTCAACAATCAGTTACAACCCTAGTTTTACTGGTCACTTGCATAAGAAGAAATTCTCAAGTAAGCTTTGATGGCATCTCCACAGTAAAAGAAATTTGTGTACCACTGCAAAGAAAGATTTTTGAGTGTTTAAGAAATTTAACTGGATTATTTCATGCATCAATTCAAACTTTAACCTACCTTCGAATGTGAGCTGGAAGAGCATGTCATAAGTTACAATATAATGATTAAGCCTTTAGTGTCACGTTTTACTATTTACCTGTTTTCTTGTTCCAAATTCGTAGCTCTCTCCAATGGCTTGGATTTTAAACTGTTACTCCGAGAAAATTTTCCAGAACGTGGATACACGGAAAACTACTGAACCCATTAGAATCCAGAAGACAATCGTTTCTCATTCAATAACATTTCACAAACAATAATGAAATGATTGATCAGTTCATTTGTTTGTGTTGGAACTTTGAGGGAGGAATGTTTGCCAGATCATAGGCAGAGTTTCCTCCTCTTCTTCAAAATGTTGCCAATGGATTTTATTTTTATCTCCTTCTGAACAGACTGAAGCCTGTTCAATGTTTAAAATTTAGTGTCTCGGCTGAGCACCTCCTCAGTGGCACTCTGTAGTGTCAGCCCCGATTATGTTACAAATATCCAGCTCTAATGCAAGATGGAAGCTGGTTAATTTTTGTTCTGAAGGGAGCATTGAATTTAACAAAAGGCGAAAAGAATTAGGTGGCAATTCATCATACAGGTGCCACGGAGTTAGCTCTGGCGATATCATCACTGCCGCATTGAAGAAAATAAAGACCACTATATAATCCAATCTTATCACAGGAGGGGATTTTTCTGTGCTGAGGGACTGGGTGAACAACAGGCTTGCAAGACAAAGCCTAGAGAGAATTCAACTCGCAGACCTCATTTTTGTTTCCAAGTTAAAGATGGAAACAATGGCATTATTATCATCAGACTAGTAATCCAGAAATATTGGTAAAGTTCTGGAGACCTGGTTCAAATCCCATGATGGTAGAATTTGAATTCAATAAGCATCTTGATTTGTAAGTCTCGTGTTTGCTAATTGTGGGGGTGAATGCCATCTAGCTCAATAATGCTGTGCTTACCTGCTCTGCCCTAGCTTAAATTTGACTCTAGACTCACAGCAATGTGTTTGACTCTTAACCACTCTGCGAAATGGTCAATGGCATTGCTTAACAAGCCTCTCCATTGTAACAATCACTGGAAAGCAAGTGAACTAAGTGATTCCCCAATCAATGGATCAGATCTAAACTCTGCAGTCCTGCCACATCCAGTCGTGAAATGTGGCGGACAATTAAACAATTCACCGGAGCAGGAGGATCCACAAATATCCCCATCCTCCATGACAGGGGAGCCCACCACATCAGTGCAAAAGGTAAGCCAGAATTGCTGAGTGGATGATCCATCTCAGTCTCTTTCTGAGGTCACTAGCATCACAGGTCTTCAGCCAATTCGACCCACTCCACACTACATCAGGAAATAGCTGGAGGTATTGGGTACCGCGAAGGCTATGGGCCCTGACAGCTTGCAATAGCACTGAAGACTTGATGCTCAAATCTGAAACTCCCTCCCTAACAACATTGTGTGTCTATCTACAACATGTCAACTGCATCAGTTCAAGGAGGCAGCTCAACACCACCTTCCTAAAGTTCAAATACGGATGATAGCAATGTCCACATTCCATGAATCATTTTTTTTTTGACATGCCAACCTTCACATGAGCTCTGCAGGAACCTCTGTCCGAATGTAAGACCTTAACAGTGAGGTCAATGGGGGAGACCAGTGCTTGGGACACAATAAATGATCACTGTGTGCAGATGGAGTGCCAATGCCAAGGGGGAGTGAGCAATTCCATGTGGGATCAAAGGAACACCCCTGTCCGTCAAGGAAACCAAAGAGAAAATAATAAAAAAGGTTCCTAACAATCTGAAGATGAGGGGAGGGATGTGGAGTTAAAATCAATGTCAATATTGCAACTGCCTAAGACAAAGTGCAAGGAGAAGGTGGCCCAGATGTGATGCATTGTAAACAGCCAGGCACCAGTTCAAAACAGAGGCAACATTAGGCCAAAATAAAATTAGAATGAACAAACTTAGAACCAAATCTGGTGGCATAGAATTGATTGTGTGTAGGAACTGAAACAAGGACCTGTGACAATCCCTCCACCTCAAGGTCCCAAGGGCAGATCACTGGTCCCAGAAACTGATTCCTCCCTAAGCCAACACTTGGAAGGTTTCACAGCTGAGGAGGGTCTGAGTGACTAGCTCAAACATCCTTACTTAATGGTCCACCAGGAAGAGTGGAGGCAAAGAGATCTTCCAATATCATTTGTAGCCTCCCTCAGAGCAAAACAGCAGTGAAATAGGGGAGGCGATGGCTTGGTGGTATTATCACTGGATTCCTTATCCAGAGACCTACGTAATGCTCTGGGACCCTGGACTCAAAACCTGCCACAGCGGATGGTGGAATTTGAATTCAATAAGCATCTAGAATCGAGTGTCTAATGATGACAATGAACCCATTGCCGATTGTCAGAAAAACCCATCTGGTTCACTAATGTCCTTTAGGGAAGGTAACTGCCATCCTTATCTGGTCTGGTCTACATGTTACTCTAGACCCACAGCAATGTGGTTGACTCTTAACTGCCCTCTGGGCAAATAGGGATGGGCAATAAATGCTGCCTAGCCAGCGATGCCCTCATCCCACCAATGAATATATAAAAAATATGAACATGTACATCCATTCCTACAGGGGGACCAAATACTTAGTAGAATTTTGCATCAGAGTTCATTTCTTCCATTCCAGCCAACAATCAAACTTTGTAAATTGGCTATCAACTGGAGAGCCACAAGTTTCCAATATAAATCAAGTCCCAGTGGATGGAAAGTCAGATTCAAATCAGTCACTGCAGTTTGTGCCAAAGTTTGTACGTCATCTTGGGAGGATAGATTTACAGTCCCCTGAAAATACTGTGTAAAAGCAGGCTGTTTCTTTGTGTTAACAGGCTGCTAACAAGCTCAGGATGTCCTAAAGTGCTTCATAACCAATTTAGAAGTTGACCCCTGGTTGTTATAAGTATTAGCAACAGCCAATGTATGCACAGCAGGATCCCACAGTCACTATTTAGATCATTGACCACCAAAACGTTTTTCTGGAAAGACAGTTTGCTCAAAACCGGATTTCATTCTGTCATCCCATCCCTTCTTTCTTCCCAATCCTCTTTCTCATCCCACTTCTCTCACTCCCCTCGTGCCCTAGTCTCCCTCTCACTGTCCACATTTCTTTACTTTTCAAAACATCTATTTTTTATTCCTATTTTCCTTTTCCAGTTTTACATTTTTCTTTCTTGTTGTTCCTCCATCCTCGCCTCTCATCTCTCTTTGTTCATTTCACCTCTTCAGGTTTTTTCCTTGGTTTATATTTAAGAGAGGGAGGGGCTGTCTCTCCCATAGAAATGATACAGCACAGAATGAGTCTACTTGGCCTACCTTGACCGTGCTGACATAAAGACACCCAAATGATCTCTCTCCTTCCCCTTAGGGCAGCGGTTAAGCCATAAATCTGCACTTCAAAGTACTCATCACTTCTGTCTTGCTTCCACCTGTAGGAAGGGAGGAGGATTGGAGCTTCATGCTTGGAGGCAGTAGCAGCACTGGCCCTCCCCAAGTTATTGCT
Organism: Ginglymostoma cirratum; assembly: GCA_024137785.1. Taxonomy (NCBI): domain Eukaryota; kingdom Metazoa; phylum Chordata; class Chondrichthyes; order Orectolobiformes; family Ginglymostomatidae; genus Ginglymostoma; species Ginglymostoma cirratum. The sequence goes on from JAHRHZ010000024.1 coordinate 6,305,514, forward strand.
TGTTCAAGTGCAGTCAGATAGGTCTTTTAATAATGGATTGAGTGTGGCAAGCCCCTAATAGTTAGGGCCCAAAATACGGCTTACAGTGACATGGACGTGAGGCAGACAAACCTACTGTCCTATTACCTCAATATTACATGGAACCTGAGAGAAATTTTAACCATCGGTGATTAGCTACACATTATAGTCATTTTAATCAACCTGTTCGGATACATTTTGACATACCTTTGGTTATGTGGATCAGTCATTAGTACTGCACCACAAGAGCCCCAAACACTGCCATTAGGCTGTTTTATTAAAAATACATTTTAAAAATTTGAAATTCACCATCAACCATTGTAAGGCTCATGCAAACTCATATCCCATTAACCTTAAGCAGTCTGCTAGTTCATCAGCAGGCCACCACTTCAGCCATTCATCGTACACGTGCACCATGGTCCTACTCATCAACTTCAACAGGAAAGAAATTCAGTAGAAAATAATAATGGAGTGCTGATATTCATACATTGTCAAGAGTGAAAATGAGCCCACCATGTTGAGTTAGTACGGTAGCAGTGAGAGAGGGCTGCTGTGAGTTTAGGCAGCAAGATCAGGGAATTGGAGGGTGAGATTTTTCAGGGGTGGGTGGGTAACATCTCAGCTCCCAGGAATGCTGTTGGTGGTGAGTTTGGACAGCACATTCTCTTTGGGCTTATAAAGTGTTGGTAGTCATGAGTGGCCACTGGCAATTATGACAATTGCTTGTCTTTTTCCTTCTTGGGGTTGAAAGTTATTATTCCCCAGAGGGAATCAGCACTGCCAATGCAGGTACCTCAGGATCAGCAGGTGGGGAGGGAGTGGTCCTGTGGCATTGTCACTAAACTATGAACCCAGAGACCCAAGTAATGTTCTGGGGACCTGGGTTTAAATCCTGCCAGAGTAGATGGTGGAATTTGGATTGAATTTTTAAACAAATCTGGAATTAATAGTCTAATGATGACTGTGAAACTGGTGTCGATTGTCAGGAAAAACCCTTCTGGTTCACTGAGATAACAAGGTGTGGGACTGGATGAACACAGCAGGCCAAGCAGCATCATAGGAGCAGGCAAGCTTGACGTTTCAGGCCTAGACCATTTCTGATGAAGGGTCTAGGCCCGAAACGTCAAGCTTTCCTGCTCCTA